>OX459067.1:9593354-9918290 GCA_949775005.1 Orthosia gothica | reverse complement strand
TTTGTATTGAATTGACTTAAATAGTTAACGGCATACGCGATGTCTGGTCTTGTTGAGACGGCCAGATGCATCAACGCACCTATTAAACTCTGATACGGATACTGTTCCATTATTTCATATCTAACACACTCAGGTTTTTCTAATTTTACATTCACATTTATGGGTGTGATAGCAGATTTACATTCACTCATACAAAAACGCTCTAACACTTTATCTATATATGATCTTTGACTTAAATACACTCTGTTTTCATCATCACGACTAAATTCAATACCTAGACAAGTAGATATCTTGCCCATATCTTTCATCTCAAATGCATCCGATAATTGTTTCTTTATATCTCGCATCCATACATCATCATTTGTAGATATAATCATATCATCAACATATATACCAATTAACATTATTCGCTCACCTTTTTGTGCAATAAATACACAAGGATCCTGCGGTATCGCTTCAAAACCTATATCATTCAACTTTCGCACTAATTCCTTATGCCACTGCAATCCTGACTGACGCAAGCCATACAAAGATTTCTTTAACAAACACACACTATCCATACATTCATCAAGAGCCTTGTTCCAGCCTTTAGCTGTCTGAAGTATGTTCTTATCTGTTATCATTTTCTTCTCTGAACCAATATTTTCTTTTGCGAGTACTCTCTCTAGAACATCGCTTAACTGATCTGGAATCTCCATATAGACCTCTTCATCGAGTGAACCGTTTAGGTAAGCTGTTACTACGTCCATCTGGTGGATCTCTAATCCCATTTCAGCCGACAAAGCAGCTATGAGTCTTATTGATGACGATCTCACAACGGGGGATGAGGTGTCGTGAAAATCCTCCCCTGGCCGTTGAGAACATCCTTTTGCGACAAGGCGTACTTTCTTGCCCGTACTCTTGGTGCTAAACACAAATCTACTTCCAATAACCTTTCGTTTCTTAGGTCGTGGAACAATTTCCCAGGTTTTATTCTTGAGTTGTGACAAATACTCATCTTCTAGAGCATATTTCCATAAATACACGTCATCTTTCTTTTCTATATCTTTCCACGTCATTGGTTCTATTGTGGCTATCCCTGCGCTTAATTCTTTATTATGTTTATCACATACATCTTGACTATCTGTAGTATTCTCTTTCATTGTATGATATTCTTTTCGCGGTCTACCTGCCTTTCCAGTACGAATTAGGCGAGGTCTTCCTCTACCTCTTTTAGAAGGTTCTATTAAATTTTCCCACGAAACTGTTGAGTTCCTTTTTCTATATAATTGATATTTATCTCTATCTTCCTCTGGTTCAGTTACTCTTTCGATCGATCTTCTCGGTCTGATACCATCTCTTCTGCTTCTCAATATCCTTCGGTTATTTTCCTTTCTTTCATTATTCAATTCTACTGTCATTTGTTCTTCATCAGTGTCTTCTTCTTCATCAAGTATCTCTTTATATTCATGTCTAAACATTTCGGTTTGCCCTTGTCCTTGTAATAAGCTTTTGAACCAAACACATGCATGTATATGCCTGTAGGTTTCTTTCCTCTCCATAGTGTAAACGGTATTTCACTATTTAACGCTGAAGTTGGACACCGGTTTCTTATATAATTAGCAGTATTAATTGCTTCTGCCCAAAATGAAGGAGGACTTCCTGCTTGACGCATCATACATCGTGCCATTTCAACCAATGTCCTATTTTTTCTTTCAGATATCCCATTCTGTTGGGGCGTATACGGTGTTGTCAATCTTCTTCTGATCCCAGCTTTCTTCAAGAAATCATCGAACTCATAATTCACGTATTCTCCACCGTTATCAGACTGAAGATTCTTTATCTTCTTTCCAGTTAAATTCTCTGCATAAGCTTTATAAATTTTAAATACATTTAGTACATCACTTTTCTGCGCAATAAAATAGACTTCACACCATCTAGACTTATCGTCGATGAAAGTGACAAAATATTTTTTACCTCCATAAGACTGATGCTTCATGGGATTGTGGTCCCATGAAGCACACCGCTATGCACTATTTCTAATAATTCGCTGTTACGATTTTCCCTTTTCCTTGGAAAAGGCGTGCAAGCCTGTTTCTCACTAATACAGATCTCACATTCAGACAATTTTTCGTCATCCTTGAATGTTAGCCCGTGTACTAGGTCACTTTTCTTCATAGCTTTCAGGTCGTGTTCGTTGAGATGTCCGAGACGTTGGTGCCACATGTCTATTGGATTATTCACCACTTCAACATTATTTGCAGAATTCTGACTCATCCGAACATGGTATAGATTACCAACACGATCTGCACACATATGAATTTTATTATTACTGTCAATTACAATAGCATCATTCTTTCTGAATCGAACCTCGAACCCACGATCTGTCATCTTAGCCACTGACAGCAAGTTTGTTCGTAAGTCGGATACGTAGAACACTTTTTCTATTTCAACTTGGCGTTCTTCACTGCCCGTGTCTACAAAAAATTTAACTTTACCCGTGCCGCTAATTTGTGTCCTGTCGCTGTTAGCTAGATTCAATTCGGAGTCTAGTTGCGTAAATTCCTTGATCATTTGCTTCTCATTGCACATATGACCCGTGCATCCACTGTCAATGCACCAAATAGGGTTTAGTTTTTCACCCAACATAACCTCTTCGGTAGTACTCAATAACATTGTTGTCTTTTGCTCGACTTTATTGCCTTCTAACTTTTGTGCGTTTTGCTGGTACTTGTTGACATTCTTAGATTTGCACTCTCTCGCTAAATGCCCACGACGACCACAACGATAACATTCAAAGTTATGTTTATGACCTTGGTTCTGATTCTTCATCAGATTGGCATTTTTATATTTATTGATAGGTTTGACAAACATAGCTCCCTGATCAATCGTCTTGGACTTACGAGCTTCGTAATCCCCAATAATCTTGATCTTTAAAGTTTCCGTCGACGGCAAATCGTCGCGCGATTCCATTGCCGTTCTAAACATGGCAAACGAATCCGGCAAACTATAAAACAATAATATCGCTAGTAGTTCGTCTATAACTATCAAACCGATTTCTTTCAGTTTCTTAACTGCATCAAAGAAATCCGCGATGTGCTTCTTCAAGTCATCATCTTCCTGCATGCGAGTCAGTACAGGCTTCTTTAATAACGAGGTTTTTCTGGCTGGCCCGCTCGACTGATACATTGATTTCAGCTTATCCCATATAGCCTTGGAACTGCCTAAACCATCTAATGCAGCCAACTCACTTGGACTTACCGCTAATAATATGTCGGACTCGGCTTTTCTATCCATCTTAATCCAATCGGGATATTTCAAATCGTCCAACCGTGGTTTTGGTAATGCTCCCGATACATATTCCCACAGATCATTTTTAATCAAAATAGCTCGCATATGTATCTTCCATGTATCATAATTATCGCCAGTTAGTCGGTCAATCTTAATAGATGTAGCCATATCGAAGTTTCTTCAACTTCAAAACAACATCAATGAATAAAAATATTCGTAACAAGATGTAGTAAACAAACTGCGAACGTAACTTGAAAGTCCACGTTACACTAATTACCTATGCAAAACGTTAACGCGCATAGACACTTTTATTACTTTATTTACGACGAACTGTTTTAGTTCAAATCACTGCAATTGTTCACTTATTAGTTAATATTTCACTCACTGGTAGTCTCTGGGCCCATAACCTGATGGGATATGGGATAAAAACGCACGTTTTACTGCAAAACTGATATATTTGTTTAAAACATCAACCATACAACATTAGCGGCGCGGCACGAACGTAACGACCAAGACAGTTGCCGATGGTTTAAGATAGGTGGCACTTCTCACGCGCTTCGTATTACTTGAACAAACTCTTTATAAATATTGGGCCCAGTAGGTGGCCACCCCGATTGCCGCGCCACCACGGGGAGATAGCGCAGTTATGTGGTACTTCAACCCACCAAAACTCCACAGTGTCCTCCTGTGCCGCTTATGGCGAGAACACGGGCCCGCGTTAGGACACTCCGCGAACCCGCCGCGGCTGTCCGTCATACCTCTGGGGGATACCCCCCGCCAGGTCACCGGCGCACCTGTACACATTGCACGCCGTGATCACCCCACGGACCAAATCAGAACATGGAAACCAGACGACCCCGTGTATGGTACACTATGTCCCCCTGTGACAAGTAGGGTCAGTGGCCCCGCCACCTACAAATTTTCTCGGACGCATGGAAAAGGGACCTCCCCTGTGGCCCCACCGCGTCTGCCATCAGACGGTGACGACGCCGTAAAGGCTTCGGAAGGTAGGAAGAGCGGCGCACCGCAATACCGGCACTTCTCTCTTTCTGCGGCCTCCAACTCTCAGCTGCGATATCGTATGGGAGGCCCTGGGAAGCCCCATACGACAACGTGGCCCACCTCTGTTGCCAAGCGGCACCGCAGCCTACATGTTGGCCACTACGTCGTCGGCTTAATCGGCAAAAGCACTGAAGAGGGACCCCCTCTCGGGGTCATCATCGCTTCACCGTGGGTGACCAAACCACATCTACTGAGCCGCCGCCGCCGTCGCCTCGACAATCATTGGGGAAACCCACCGGGGGGATTATTATGTGCCCTGGCACCCACAAAACCGGCCCGAATCGCTGGCATTGGCCCAGGCATCAAGGTGACCTGAGGTTCTAGACAGTTGTCTTTCAATGTAAACGATGACGATGCTCGAAATTTAAGGGAATGATCGCATGTCGTTCCGATAGCCTTTGACATTCCCAAACTGTCATTTTCCGATCGCTATAGCCACGCTTTCGTGGATAACATGTCACTTGTCTGGGGCCTCTGGGCCATCATCATCATCATTTTAGCCGAAAGACGTCCACTGCGGAACAAGCGACGCCACATTGCCAATACTACCAACAACCACCATACTAGCTCTAAAATTTTCAAACATCTTCTTTCTGTTTGGGTTATTTCTCAGCCAAAATACGTTAATTTGTGGACATAGGAGGGAATCGCCACTTTGATCGGTTTTTTGCTTCGCATAACTTCACAAGTAACATTCGACACTTTAGGCTCTAGACAAGTGACATTCTATCAGCCAAAGCTATTGAAAAAACCGTCAAAAATGTATGAAAATGTCAAACTCTATCGACATGTCACGCGTGATCATTCTCTTACATTTTGGTATTATATTTTAGTAATTTTTTTTGAGCCTCTAGAGTCTTGACACTAGAGTTTAGAGTGTCAAGACTCTAGAGGCTCAAAAAAGAGGTTCGAAATGAACTTTACATATTTTGAGAACTAAGTTCCTTATTACGGATGGGGCTACACGAGAAAAAGTGCCAACCTCCTCTTTCGCTATCGTATATTATTTGGTATTCGTTCTGTATTTGAATTATTTAGTGCAGTTATTTTGATGTATGCCTTTCTAATACCACTGGTATTTTTTTCAATTCGTATTTATTTTCTGTAAATCGTTGTTTTACAGATGGCCCGTGTATTTAAAAAAAATCTTGATAGAGTGATGGATGATATTCTCCTTTAATTAACAATGTTTGTTAAGTGAACGAGAATATCATTCATCAGTTTTAAGATGTTTTTTTACTAATATTATAAATGCGAAAGTTTGAATGGATGTTTGTTACTCAATAACGCCAGAACCGCTGAACGGATTTAGATGAAATTTGGCATATAGACACTTTCATCCCGATAAACTAGGTACAATGTGCCCTTGTGATAATAAAACACATTTGACGCGGGCGAAGCCAGTTTTTTTTCTTTGTGCCTGTTATTATTTAGCGAAAGGAACATCCTTATAACTAGGTGTTCCAAGACACTGGTCGTTTTTATTAATTTCACTGATTAACTCCAGACATCAAAGGTCAAGAAACTGAGATTAATGTACTGATTAAAAGTTCTCATTTAACTGTTAACACCATTTAAGGAATCTTTGTAGTTAGGAGCAGTCAATGGTCCGAAATCATTTCATGTTCATTGGTTTTTGAATCAAATCAAATGTCCTTTACATTTCCAGATGAAATGAATCTCTTTAGTATTCAGTAAGGTAGCGCTAAAGAGAGTATAGGTTGCGAGTTGGAAACCAGACCTGTGTCACTATGATCTTTTCAAGAAAAGTTAGGTACTATTTCATCTCAATTTGAGACAAAATTTTGCAGACAGGAACTATTCTTAGAAAGGAAAAGAGTTTATTTGCCCCAAGGACGACGGATACCACAAAAAAAAAACAACTTAAAATATACTACAAAGTATGCGTCACAACCACGCAAAACGGTCATCGCTCAGTATAATGCTGGGTATATATAACATTATACTCGCGTGCGACATAGCGCTGGTTTTCAGTGATAGCCGGTATCAACTGGTAGACGCCGAATAAATTGTTCTTCTTTTCGAGTAGATCGAATACTGTTAAAACATTGTGCGACCAAGAGGCGACCATCGCATCGTCAGAAGCGATCTTAAGGTCCTCTAAAGCGCAGGTGCAGGTGCAGTACTTGGGGCACTCCAGTACTTGTGTCATATTCTGCACAGGGGCACCGCTGTCACATTCAGTTTTATAAAACCCCATTTCGCCAAATTCTGTAAACAGCGGCCTCTCTGTATACGCAATCGATTCAGAGATATTATTATCCTACCTAATATGTATCAGTATTGTTCGTTTCGTACAATAGTAGGTACCAACATTTTGAAGCTAGTGGGCAAACTTTGTTATTGAACCACAACATTTTTTACCAAAAATACAACAGAGATCACTTATCATCAGGTTATTCAAACACGAGCCTATAACAAAATAAAATAAATCGCAGTTTTTTTTTTTCGTAACTGTTTCGATAGTCGGAGAGCGATATGTACCAAATGGTCATCACTACGTCTTTTAACTTGAAGGCGATATTTTCGGTAATTTTATTGGTGACAGGTGCAACTTTGAAGCTTCATCATCATCAGCCTATTAATGTTCCCACTGCTTGGACACAGGCCTCCTCTCATAGTAAATTGGGCCGTCATCCATCACGCGGGCCCAGTGCGGGTTGGTGGATGTCACATGTCTTCGAATTTTTGGTAATAGGATATGGCGGAAGCTTTGAAGCTTGCCTCGTAGGTTTTCATGCTCTGCTAAGCCGAGTTAGACTTCAATGAGTAGCATTAGCTGTTTCCTAATAAAATCTTCGTGAAGCTTTTAACCTATCTCGTGGAATCAGCGAAACTGTTAACATCCTTTGTGCCTATTGGTCCTACCTCAGTCTTTTACTTTGTAAGTATGAAAGTAAAAGTGTTGTTCTTTTTACTCCTCCTACTTCTCTTTTCTGTATAGTGTTCCTTGCGGGATCCAAGACCAATGAATCGTTTCTCCGTGACTTGAATTTTGTGGTGGTTACTACTGGTTACAGGTCTGGCTTTTGAGGAGTTGAAGTGATTACAAATACTGTGACCAGACTAGTCCCAAAAAAGTCCTTAACATTGAGATATGATTCCCTTAATCGATTTTTACAACCTGCGCAATTTTCGGCTTTTACGATTTATGGTAACGAGAAACCCCGATATTTTGTAATAAAAGCTGTATTTTATTATTATTAATATCTTTCCTGATGTGTAATAAAATAGGATTGGGTAGAGCTTTGTGGGGTGTTATTATTAGGAAAAGTAGAGGCTACCAAAGTTGATGACGTCACGTTTTGCTTCTTGTGTACATACCTATTCTTTTATTCATCAGCCTTTACTTAAATCGTTTAGATATCGCTTCTAATATTAGAGCTTGCGTAATTTAAGCAAAACGGTTCATCAACCTTTGTCGCAGTTCTAAAACAAATAGAACGACGTCTAAACACGAAAGGCAAGATCTAATCAAACACACTACACCAGTATCCAGCCCTAATTGCAGACAATTTCCTTTCGAAAACGCAAAAGAAAAGCAAACACAATTATTTATGATTTCTTGAAGAACATGGGTTGTATTATTGTGTATTTCTTTGTTAAGTGAACCAAAAATATTCTTACATAAGGCTTTAGTCTCGACAAAGCGGCATTTTTATTCACATCAGCGACCTCGATTGTCGAAAATTCGAAATTTAAGGGTTTAACATATATCACACGTTGGGAGGTTGCACTTATCAATTCAATACATTTATTTTATTTTTCGACAATTATTTTTGTTAATAGAATGTTCAGGATTCAGGTCAGTCCAACCGTCTCATCCATCTGACCTCACTAAAATCCAGAGCGTGTGGCTGATATTATGGTAATAAGTTTTGCATAAGGAGCCTATGGCCGTAGGAATAACTGCCCAAATAAATCCCTGGATTGCCCTGCCGGAGTCTGTATTTCCTGATAGCTACAAAACCTGGGAGTCTTTAGGTCAAGAGTGAATAGGTTTCGTTTAGGCAAGCGTGCTTCATCGTCGACCACATTATCGCTACCCATCGCGTGAGATAGTGGTCAAAGCTTACGCTTGTAAATCTGTAAACAGTCTCATCTTTTGTGCATGCACAGAGGCTCTAGACAATTGACATTCTATTATCGAATGCGTGGCGATAGTGATTGTCAAATTCACTATCGCTTACCATCACGTGAGATAGTGGTCAAGCGCAAGACTATAAAAAAAAGATCTGTAAACAGTCTCATCGTTTGTGCATGCACAGAGGCCCTATACAAGTGACATATCTATCATCGAAAGCGTAGCGATAGCGATTGCCACAAAGGAAAAATTGTATGGGATTGACATGCGATATCGAAAAATCACGTGATTATTCCCTTACATTTTGACAATCCGACTATCACCTTCGCTGACATTTAATGTCACTTGTCTAGAGTCTGGTACAATTATTCAAACTGGCACCGGTTAGACTGCCCATAGCCACTTTACAAAGTATCACTCTATCAGGGAAGGTGATGGTCATCATCATCATCATATCAGCTGAAAGACGTCCACTGCTGAACATAGGCCTCCCCGTCGGCACATTGTCCGATATATGGTGATGGTCGAAATGCCAAAAAGTAAGGGATTTATCAAGTGATATTTCGATAGTGCTGGACAATCAGCGATGACGAATTTCGAATTCGAATTTCAATTTTGGACCTTTCTGCAACTATTTTGGTGATAGAATATCACTTTGTTTAATATCCTCTTGTACAGGCAGCCTATAAAACTCAAATCTAATTTTTAAATGTAGAAAAATATTTAGACGTAAACGTAGACCATTGACGTTACTCGTTGGAACAGCGACTGATCGTTTAGTTCTGGGGATAATGCCAGAGTAGGCAAATGTTCCAAATGTGTGTTTGTTAACTATGTTACTGGAAGCCAGCCAGGAGCTGAACTAGCATTAGGGGAAAAAGACAAAACCTTGTATGTACGATAAAAAATCTAATAACATTTCTGGATATAAAACATTTGGAAAGGTTAAATTGGTTATTTTTTTTTTTAGTTTAGTTATGTGCTTTCTGGGGATGCAGAATTCACATGGTTTTAAGGCGCTCGCAATTCGACAGTGCAACAACGATTTGACGACCATTTTACATAGATATTGGCGTAGCATAATTGTCACATTGTCACGTCACTTCTGCAGCCGTATTGCGTAAGTGCGCAAAGAGTTTAAACTCTATCTAACCTAACAAATCAGCCAATCACACTAAACGGAAATACACATCGCGTCATTCACCTCACATGTGATTGGTCGATTTGGTCGGTTGGATAGTTTAAATCTTTGCGTACTTACGCAATATGGCTGCTGTTTACCATAACAGTTGTGTCTTAGTGAACAATAAAACTTGTAGTAGTGTCACAGTTCGGCAGTAGTAATATAAAACACATAAATTCACAATAAACCAGTAAAGCCATAAAGAACGATAGCAACTAAACAACGTAAAAACACCATAAATAAACCTAATACTAGACATATTACCCGCAACAAAACTACAGACGAACACGAAAGGCCTGATTTTATCTAGACCGATATTCAGCCACAGTTGTATACCATTTCCCTTTCAAATACAAACCGTAACTATTTTTAGACCTACGAGAAATGCGGGGTGTAAATAATCTGGAGGAATCTGAAGTACAGTTAGCAATAATAGTTGAGTCGGTAACTGCAGTATGTGCTTCTGGGGAAGCAGACTGTATGCATATTATCATTTATCATTTATCATTTAACAGAAGGTCGATAGGGCCGAAAAGTTCTGGAATGGCGACCGCGAACCGGAAGACGATGCGTTGGAAGGCCTCCCACTAGTTGGACCGATGACCTGGTTAAGGTTGCAGGAAGGCGCTGGATGCAAGACGCACAAGATCGGTCAATGTGGTGACGCCTGGGGGAGGCCTATGTCCAGCAGTGGACGTCTTCCGGCTGAAATGATGATGATGATGATCTTTGTCACATTGTCACGTTTGCAACTGTCTGCTGCGGCCTATATTTTTAGGAGCAGGTACCGTAGCCTGCATTGGTACTAGTTTAGGGCTTTTCAGTAATTACTTAGCTGAATAAGAAGGACATTTTCGATATATATTTTTTTGTTTTTTTTTTTACAGTTCGACAGTAGAAAATATCAAACATTTTTATTTTTCCAAACATTTTACAACTTCACAATAAACCAGCAAAGCCATAAATAATGATAGCATTACCATAAATAAACTTTAGGTATACGAGATATATTACCCGTAACAAAACTACTAGACTAACATGAAATACCTGATATTATCTAGATCGATATTCAGCCACAATATGACAAAATAAAACTATTTAGTCCGTCAGTTAGATAATCTAAAAATATTGGATACATATTTTTCCTTTCACCAAGTAAACAAAAAATTACGTTGAAAATTCGTGTGATGTCACGGTGTGCTACACTTTTACTGACAAAGTGACGTCACAAGCCCCCACTCCTATACTTTGATACGCTTTATCTTTGTCAATTTTTATTTATGTGATAAAGCAAAAATACTTGTCCAATATTTTTTGATAATCTCACTGGCGGACTGAATATACTTATAATCTAACTACCCAGGAAACATCCCTATTGTAGACCATTTCCCTTCTATATACAAACCACACTTATTTTAGACCTTCGAGAAAAGCGGGTTATAAATAATCTAAAGGAATCGAAAGTACAGTCAGCAATATAGTCAAGTTGGTAACTTCAGTATCCATACTGATATTTTAAACCAGCTTTTGCCAGCGACTTCATCTGCGTAGCATTAGTACTTCGAATAGCGTTCAATAGGCCGCTAATTACGACCGTTGAAGGATGATTTCCGTGTTATAAATAAATAAAAAATAATATATAATATATTTTGAGACCCTGGGAATACTTCCCAGGGTCTCAAAATATATCCATATCAAATTTCATCTAAATCGGTTCGCGTAAGGTAGCAGACAAATATGTAGAGTTACTTTCGCATTAATAATATTAGTATGGATAGCCAGCTTTTGCCAGCGACTTCATCTGCGTAGCATTAGTACTTCGAATAGCGTTCAATAGGCCGCTAATTACGACCGTTGAAGGATGATTTCCGTGTTATAAATAAATAAAAAATAATATATAATATATTTTGAGACCCTGGGAAGTATTCCCAGGGTCTCAAAATATATCCATATCAAATTTCATCTAAATCGGTTCGCGTAAGGTAGCAGACAAATATGTAGAGTTACTTTCGCATTAATAATATTAGTATGGATAGATAGTAGGGATGCGATTGTTTGTTACCTTTTCAAGGTTAAACGGCTGAATTAATGTAGATTTAATTTGGTATGGACACGGTTTGAGACCCTGCGATGGACATGGGATAATTTTTATCCTATTAGTGTGCTCCCTTGGGAAGATAAAACACTTTTGACGAACATTGTTTAACTAAACTAAAAATACTATTCACCTATACGTACGGTTTTATTGAATTTACTCCTAGTCTAAAATTATAATTTTACTTAACCTTGATATTTATCTCTCTGTTATTTTTCTACGTTTTGTCTCTCTGTCTGTCTTATTAATTATTAAATTTTTTGTGATGTCGTTAGGCAGTTTTTCTAAAAAAAAAATTGAATACCTGTGTCAATTTAGGCATCATGTAAAAAGAAAGCTGAGGGCTCACTTACTTTCTTTGCTAACCGTACCTTAAGGGTCCTTTGGGAGCAGGAGGTCCTTGTAAGATAGATCTTTGTCTGAAAGGTATCAGTGTAGACATTGTTTGATTTGTTGTCGCCTATCAGGCAATCGATCGATGTATATCAGGTTGTGGTTTACGTACTCAATCTACTGTTTCTGACGTCTTTTCCTTTGAGGGTTGGCAGAAGTGCCATGAATAAGTCCTGACATTTCTATAGACTTTGAAAAATATATGCGCGAAAGTTGAATACTACGCGCTAGATTTTTTGTAAGATGTTACTTATGAGAAATGTCCTCCCAGGTGTTTTTATTCTCTGCATTTTCAAGCATGCTGTTTATAAATCCTGCACACCTGATCCTTCTGAAGAACATCAACAATAAGATCTGTGTGTCTTTTACGGCGTATCCAACCTTTATTTAACCATGCCACGCGATATGTTCTAAATTGTGTCTTCTAAACAAGCGTGGTTGTCACCGTCGACCACATCATTGCTTACTATCAGATGAGATAGTGGTGAAGCGCGAGTCATTAAAAAAATATAAATATCGGCCAAGTGCAAGTCAAACTCGCACCCGAAGGGTTCCCTGCCTAAATCGCAAAACATGGCAAAAAAATCACGTTTATTGTATGGAAGCCCCACTTAAATATTTATTTTATTTTGTTTTTAGTATTTGTTATTGTAGCGACAATAGAAATTCACCTGTGAAAATTTCAACTGTCTAGCTAACACGGTTCATGAGATTCAGCCTGGTGACAGACAGACAGACAGACAGATTGACAGACAGACGGATCGCGAAGTCTTAGTAAAAGGGTGCCGTTTCTACCCGTTGGGTACGGAACCCTAAAATTAACGCAGTTTTGTACTTTTAAAATTTTCAGTCAGATCAACAATCAACAATCAGATCACGGATTCCTGGAACGAAAAATTAATATTAAAATTGTGGAACGCAAGTCACAGTAAGTAATACTTACTAAGTAGCTTACGCGCTGGAAAATTTGTCTCATTAATATTGCATTAATTTACGCTTCAGAAATTGGGTTAATTTCTGTTTTCTTCATTACTTCATATAACTCATAACCAGACCTGGTGGAAATAGGCACACAGTGTTGTAGTTTAGCTGTACCACTAAGCCACTCTGCATATTTCTGGTGGGTCGGCAGCCTTATAAATTAGCCGGAAAGTCGGATTCAGTATTAATGGCATCTCAAAACAATAAATAACAACAGCCGCAGACTTGCCGAGATCGGTTCGTGGATGGGTGACCATCCATTATCCGAGGTGGGCAAAAAATCGTGGATAAAATGAAACAGATTTTTATCACAAAAAAAATAATTGGTACTTTAGGACCACAGGCATAAATCTAACTAGAAAACGCAAGTCCCGCCATCTTGTGTGAAAACCAAGTGTGCCACTTTTTCACAACCAATTTACTTACCAATAAAAGAAAACATTTCCAATGCCTCGGCCAACTTTTTCAATACAGTCTTCACCGCTCAATATGGCATAATAAGGCATGTAGGCATACAACTGATATTCAGTTACTCTGCCGGTTATATTAACTAACACAGTTGGGAAAAGGCTATTCAGATTGAGCGTTCGTTCCCTTGATTTGTACGGATAACGATAAAGTATAAAACTACAAAGCAAAAAATAAAATTCTTTACCGAAGTCGGTGTCTTTTTTACCCATTGTTTTCCGTTTTTCGACACCGACTTCGGAAAAGAATTTTATTTTTTGCTTTGTAGTTTTTTGTTCTGGAAGTCGGTTTGATTTTTTGTTAAAAAGTTTTTATTTTCTATTTTTAGTTTTGGTAGGTACCTCCAATTAACATGATTATCATTTATTGCCAAAGAACATCTCATGGCGATTTCAATAAGCCCAAACACGACTAGAATACTTTGTTTTATTTTAGAGTTCCAGTGCCTACCTTCATCATCAGATCAGTTCGATGGTGCCATTTTCATCAGTATCATTTATTTACGAGTATAAGTATTTGTTTCATTATAGTCGAGATATCTTATGCCCGTGACATACTTAGCATTTAGGAGTTCCAGTTCTTCATCAGTTCCACTTCACCAAATGATACTTTTTGAGTGCAAATGATTGCATTGTTCATGAAAACACCAAAATCGCTATATGTTTGCCTATAATATTCGAGGAGTTCCCTCAATTTCTCTAGGATTCCATGATCAGATCCTGACCTGATGACTATGGGACCAATTAGGAAGTATACCCTTTCAAACAAAAGAAGAATTTTTGAAATCGGCCCT
The DNA here is from genome assembly GCA_949775005.1 of Orthosia gothica. Classification (NCBI taxonomy): domain Eukaryota; kingdom Metazoa; phylum Arthropoda; class Insecta; order Lepidoptera; family Noctuidae; genus Orthosia; species Orthosia gothica. Next base: position 9,903,940 of record OX459067.1, on the reverse strand, counting down.
GGTGTCTTTGAGTAATCGGGGAACATACATAAAAAAAAAAAGATGCCGACGAATTGAGAACCTCTTCCTTTTTTTGAAGTCGGTTACAAATAAACTAAGCCTAACATTCTACAGCATAAGTCCAACTTAGTTTTATACAGTCTTTCAATGACGCTCTAAGAAGGATCTCAGTAAGGTCCGAAATATAAAGTGACCTGAAAATGTTGTCCTTGCGTAGGTCGAACCCCTCGGTTCTCCCACGCGCCTTCAAAAAGGACGGTAAGTTAATCTTATGTTACTTTGTTAAATATTAAATGATAACATAACGATAAGAATATATGTGTTGGCGTTAGGACTGTACATTGAAGGCTGTGAATAAATATTTGTCATAATAAATGATTTTCTTAAAGGGCAGTTTATGCGATTGACAAGCGCTACTTAAAAGGCACGCAATTACATTTTGATTTATTCCGTTCTAATACCAACAACTAATCACTCACCGCCTGCCGTCCGCCTCGAGAGGACGTCCCGCTGCTCGCCGCTCTGCTGCTCGCCGCCCCACCGCGCGCCACGCCGCGCCCCCACCCTCCGTCTCGTCGCGCCCCTGCGTGAAGTCACTGCGGTGCCGCGACTCTGCGCGCCGCCGGCATTTTTGGCCCCTTCCGGGTTAAAACCACGACTTAGTGGTCCTTGGTGGATACCTTACGGTGTTAACGAAGCCAAGTGGAGTGCTGCCCCTTGCACTAATTAAGTAAGCGACAACGGAAGTAATTAAAAATAACTTTATTCCGACAGAGTTACAGCTAAACAGTAATTAACTTAATCTAATAAAATATTGATCTTATATACTAACTTTATTGCTAACGTAGTACATGCATGGCGTGATCAGATATGACGCTTGTCCTAGATAATCATGAACGCTGATCAAGCAATGGAATACATCTAATAAATACTTATTAGCGGACAAAGCTAATATTGGTAGTTTGGGGTTCCTTAACTCCTCCCTCCCCTAGAGAGAAATTATCCGAAGGTGTCGCAGACGGTTTCGGAGAATTTCGACAAAAGTTTATAAACTGAAATTTATACATTATAAAGATAACTATTGCTATTACAATAATCACGTACTCGAAAATAGTCCATATACTAATTTCTATTGTCACTGTTTGGGTCGTATCGTCTATTTCACTAAATTTTGCACTTTGTAACACTTCTTTCACATCACTTAAGTCCACATTTCTTAGATCCACTGTCTTTGATCTTCTCTGGATGTCCTGTTGTAGCTCTGGCATTTGGATCAATGGCAGCTGGAGACTAGAAGCTGTAGTGTTTGTGGTAGCGGCAACGATGACTTCTCCTATTTGTGTCTCGCATTGTTGACCAGGCGTCACGATGTAGGTCCCAAGAACAGTGTATTTCATAATTTCTGTATTGCAATTCTCGGTGATGATGAGTTTTTCTTCTGAGTAAACCAACCATTGGTTGTCGGTTACTTTTTGTATCTTGATTTTCTCTATTTCAATTTGGTTCTGTATGCAGCTTTTGTAGTTGTTCTTCATCAACATAATTTGTTCAATGCAGGTCTCAGTTGGGTACTGGGCTAAATTAGTTTCGGCGCAAAGAAATTTGTCTTTTTCAATCTCAGCACATGGGCTTACCACGGGCATGTATTTCAATCTATTCACCATCAGGTAAGGGTATTTGGGTATAATAGTAAAAGTGTTTGAAGAATGGAATATGGGAATGGGTATAACCTTGTAATAATTATATGTTTCGTTATCTATTAGGGGGACTTCTAAAACAAAAACTAACATGTTATTATTTATATATGATTTAAGTATGATATTTCGTTCCAATTTTATTAAATTACGTTTGCTTACTGGGTATATTGTTCTTGCATGTTTAGCAATAACTTGTAACGTATTATATAATTCTGTACTATTTATAATGGATTGGTGCAATGTATTTAATTTGCTAAAAGCTATTGCCGTCTCAATCTCTTGTATGTTTTCGTAACAAGTTCGAAAGTTATTTAAAATTTGGTACATAGTATTCAATATTTGGAAAAGTTGGTTAAACCTGAACTCTTGTTCAATTAATTTTCCCATTTCATTAGTATGTAAACCCAAGTTTTTAATATTTGAATTTATTATTTCAGAGTTATTTACTAATTTATCAAAAGCCTTTTGCATTGATGATACTTTACGTTCGACTACATGCTCTTTGTTCTCAATCATCTGAATTTCTCTATCATATTTAATTGCATCATCTTCATCTAAATTTCCAGAAATAGCTTTTACAAGTGAGCCTAATGGATTGAACAAAGCTCGTTTATTTCTATAATGAAAAGGTAAGATTTGAAAAAATCTATCCTTAGTTAGTTTAATTAGGTATTCTATTTGACTTTCTATTCCTACGGTTTCGTTACTAACTCTACTTTCCTTAATTTTTATTTTTAAATTACAAAAATCCCGATTGTTATTATCTATTTGTAAGCCTAATGATTCTAAATCTACAGTTTTATATATTGTCCAATAACTATTCCTCTTCACTGCTACTCCCTGCTTTATCGCTGCTATCCCCGGATTCTGACCGAGGTTTTGGAGATCCAGCGTGAGTGTTGACACCACTAGTACCAGAAGTACTAGGCACGATCTGTGGAGGACGTTTTACATTTTTTAACGCTACTCTAGTTTTCCTTTTCTTTACTTCTACCGGTACTATATTCCTTTCAACTTCACCAATTACTTTCGCTTTTTCGTATCGCGGTTTTTCTTTAGCTTTTCTAGTCCTAGTATCTTTCATATAAATATTATCGTCTGGCTCAAGTACCGGTGTCGTTTCCCCACCTTTTTTATTTATCACTTTAATTTTGTCGGATTCTACTTTTTCCGTTATGAATTCATAAAGTATTTTAAGGCGTTTTCTATGATCTAACAATAGTTTCTGAGTTAAATTCTTTTCTCTATCTATGTTAAATACATTATCTGAATAAGTGTGACCAAATACTAATTCAAAAGGCGTAAAATCTGTCGCTGAATGAATGGTGTTGTTATAAGCCATGATGGCATATGTCATAACAGATGCTGCATCTAAATCGCTTTTATCGTATTTTGCTAAACGGTAAATCTCAATAATGGTAGAATGAAACCTTTCTACTATTGCCATTGAACTGGGATTGTTTGGGGTCCCAATATGTAGTTCAATTTTGTACAAATAAGTTGACCGGGAGTCTTACTCTAAGTTCACTACGAGATGGTAGATTATATACCTCTCTCATAGGTGGTGAATATACGATGGGAATGTCAGTATTTTTTAAATGTAATATCTGACTTTCCATATTAATCTTTGCCTGTAATTGCTTCAGCAAATTGCTACCTATTAATCCATCATACCTATCGTCAACACTGTAGACATAAAACTTATGGAACTCCTTATTCCCAAACGTAACCGGTAATGGAATAACTGCCGTTTCACTATGAACGCTCGATGCGTGAGTGCTAACAACTTCGAAGGGTTCATACTGTAAATAATTTTTAAAATATTTATTCGCTATATAAGGGCTTATAAACGACCTAACACTCCCTGTATCTATCATAAAAACTGCTTTTAATTCTGGTATAACTATATGTGGTAAATTTAAGCGTTTATTGCAATTTATTTTTATTCGTTCTCTAGGGTAGAGGCCATTATGCAAAAATTTCCCGCCCCGGGATCTTCAGGAGAGAATTCCTGACACTCGTTATACGAATTACTTGAACTCTGTTCATTATTACTAGAATTATTTATGTAATTAACACGTCGCGAACTCGCAGTACGCATGGTGACATCAGTATTCGTACCCGACGTAGATGCTTGCGCTGCAAAATTCGACGTGCCCGGTGCATGTGCCGCGAACTGTTGGCTCTGTTGCGCAACCGGAAAAGATGACCTACTTGACTGCGGTGACGAATTATTGTTGTTTGTACGATTAAAACTATTTTGATTCTTTTGAATATTGTTATGCTGCTTATAATGCCTGGACTGATACGAATTGTTCGGAGTAGATGTGCTGTTTGTAGCATTATTCGGTACATGTGTACTTGATATGCTTTGCGAATCTTTCGTTTGATTATTAGATTCAGATGCATTTTGGTAATTAGGCAAATTGGGTCTGTTAGTTCTACTAAAATTACGCCTATCGTTTGTTTTAGAATCATAGACTGTCTGGAAGTTTTGTTCTTCTAAGACTATTTTTAACGCATCCTCTAACGTTGTAATGTCGCGCAAACGAACTAATCTAACTAGGAATGGCGGTAAATTAAACAAAAAAACATTCATCGCTCTGTTACTATAAATTATTTGTTTTGCCCTACGTAGAGAGTCATCAATGACGGTTTCTGATATTTTAGCGAATAAAACACTTCTCATCCGCTGTATTCTATGGCAAAAATCTAAATAACTTTCGCCCTTATTTATTCTACAAAGACAAAGACAAAGACAAAAGATATTTATTTCAACTGGGCCACCAAGCGGCACTTTTGAATGTCACAATTTAAATTTAAATGGAATACAAGTTGATTCTACCGTGCATTCGGAAAGTAGCTAGTTATGGAGAAGAATGCACAAGAAACTCCATACTTTTTAAATTTACATGGAATAAAAGTTGATTCTACCGTGCATTCGGAAAGTAGCTTGTTATGGAGAAGAATGCACAAGAAACTCCATACTTACTCTTTTAAAAAAAAAAGAAAGATTTTTACAATATTTAGGTACATGAGTACATACATTAATAAATTCACATATGTGAGGACAATGCACCCAGAATAGCACTACACACTATACTATGTAAAGGTATAAAGTATTAAAAGTACTCACACATGTCTGTGCAGTTATACAATAGGTACTAGAAAAACATCAACATCCGAAGCAGTTGAGTTATGACCAATCCCAACTGACGGCGCCCGTTCACGAACATGACGCATGAATCGGCACCACCCAGCTCAACCATCATGAAGGGAACCGAATGATCCAACACACGCGCCACCATCAGAGAGACATTTGAGAGAGCATGACACACTCAACTGCCAGGGCACACACAAGTCAACGAACGACACATAGGTATAGCAAATGGTAGATTTACAGTTGGGTACATAGTACCCACACACGTGCTGTGCAGCTATACAATACTAAAAGAAATCGAGTCTATACAACACAAACATAAACATATCATTTGTTTTTGCGCCCTAGTGGTTGTGGAGCAGGACTAGCATTGAGCCAAGCATTTTTATCAGTGATATAATCCCCCAACTTATAATATGCCTGCCTGCATAGTGTGCGTTTTATACAATTTTTAAATTTCGTCTCATTCAGTTCTAGAATATGGGGAGGAATTTTATTGTAACATTTTGTACAGTACCCCATGAAAGATGAGGCCACTTTTGCCAGTCTGAAACCTGGTTGAACTAATTGGTCCCTATTTCTAGTAATGTAATTATGTCTGTCTCCGTTTTTACTAAAAAGATGTAAATTCTTTCTCACGTACATAATGTTTTCATAAATATATTGACAAGGAACCGTCATGATGTTAATGTCCTTAAACAGTTCCCTTAGAGAATCACGGCGGCGAAGATTGTAAATCGCTCTGATGGCTCGTTTTTGCAGAATAAAAATAGACTCAATGTCTGCAGCCCTTCCCCATAGTAAGATACCGTAAGACGTTATACTATGAAAGTAACTAAAATAGACTAGCCTAGCGGTATCCACATCAGTAAATTGACGAATCTTTCTGACAGCATAAGCTGCCGAACTCAGCCGCCCCGCAAGTGATACTAAATGAGGACCCCATTGTAACCTTGAGTCTAGCGTGATCCCCAGGAAAACCGTTTTATCGACGAATTCGAGCTTCTCCTTGTTTAATATAATGTCACAATCAGCACTTTTGACATTTGGCAACGAAAATTTTACGCATTTGGTTTTTTTACCATTTAATACTAAATTATTGGCAGTGAACCAATCCTGAACCTGCCGTAGCGCGTTATTTACGTCGTCAACCTGACAAGTACGTCTATTTACTTTAAAAACTAAAGATGTGTCATCAGCAAATAACACCATATTTAGTTTGCCTTCGAATAAATGGGGTAAATCGTTTATGTATATTAAAAATAAGAAAGGACCTAAAATTGAGCCCTGGGGTACCCCCATTTTCACATTTAACCCCGACGAATTCACACCGTTTATTTGAACTAATTGTTGTCTATCACTCAAATAAGATTTAATCAAACTTAACGCTGATTGACCTAGCCCGTAATGCTCAAGTTTCAGAAGTAATGTTTCATGATTAACGCAATCAAACGCCTTCGACAGGTCGCAGAAGATACCTATGGCATCCTGCGACTCTTCCCACGCATTAAATATGTGTTTTAATAGGGTGACACCAGCGTCAGTTGTACAACGTCCTTTGGTGAAACCATACTGTTTATCATGTAAGATGTTATTCGTATTAAAATGAATGAGCATTTGATTTAGCATTATCTTCTCAAATACCTTGCTGAAAACCGGCAACACGGATACTGGTCTATAATTATTTGTGTCTTTACTGTCCCCGGATTTAAAAAGTGGTATAACCTTACTATATTTCATTAGATCCGGAAAGACTCCTTGATCCACACACAAATTGAAAATCAAAGCTAAGTACGGCGCTATAGTCTGAATAATGGAGGAACAAGCTTTGATGGACATTCCCCATAGATCTTCGGTCGGTTTTATCTTGATTTGCTTAAAAGCTTTTATTACTGTTAAGGGGTTTATATGTGAAAAGTTAAATTCATTGGGGCAGGCTGAAACGTTCGCGTTTAATAATCCAAAAGCTAGCGAGGGCGAAGAATTTAATTGGGATGTTGGTAAAGAAATTTACAAACTCTTGAGCAACTGTTTTGTTATCTCTAATAAGTCCGTGTGTGGTCTCAAGTGTGTAATCATTATTATTTCTTTTATTCCTGTTCGTTTCATTGTTTATAATTTGCCAAACCGTCTTGATTTTATTTTCTGCTAATTTAACCTTATTGCTAATGTACAAGGCCTTAGCTGCCTTACATGTATTTTTAAAAATTCTTGAGTAAGTAGCAACATACTTATTAAACGTTTCAGTATTAATAAAAGGCTTAAGGCCGTAAAGTTCGTAAAGTCTTTCCCTACTTTTTCTAAGTCCTGTAGTCGCCCAGTCACTGAATAAAAACTTAGGGCATATAGTTTTAGTTTGCTTCTTAAAAATTGAATTGAAATCTTTTTGAACCACTGAAAAAACTTCATCATACAAAATATTACCATCATTCACTGTGAGGTCCTGATCTCTTAACTTATTGATTAAAGTGCTGTTAAATTTATTTAATTTACCGGATGTTATTGGTCTGGATTGAATCTGCACTTGTTGTTTTAGCATAATGGACTCAAAGGCCACCAGTAGCCCACTATGATCCGAAGGCAAATAATTAATAATGGCCTTGTCAAAGTAGTTGCAGCAACAAAAAACATTATCAATACATGTAGCAGAAGTCAATGTAGTTCGTGTTGGTTCCATAAATACATGTGACAAATTAAATGATTTAAAGAGATTTAATAACCTACTGCTATCTGAATTTTCTTCTAGAATATTAATATTAAAGTCACCACAGACAATTACTTGTTTATTACCAATTGCAAGTTTAGCCAAAACATCTTCCATTACTGACTCGAATATAGAGTAGTTTTTATAATCAGGGGGTCTGTAAACGCACACTATGACATGCTTATCCAACTCAACACAGGACAGTTCAACACTATGTTCAACTGATAGGTCTACTATATCTTTACGGGGTTTTGATTTAATACCATTTTTAATTAATATAAGTGAACCCCCATGCAACATAATATTTCTGTTAAAACAGCTGCCCACAGTATAATTTTCATAATTGATTAGCATTGCATAATCTTTCAGCCAATGCTCAGTAAAACAAACAATTTCGAACCTTGTTTTTTCCAAAAACAGTTCGATTTCTAATTGCTTCGAAGAAAAGCCCTGAATATTCTGATGGAATAATTTCAGAGAATTCTGCTCAGACCTTTTCTTGAAATTAAATTTTTGCGAGCAAGAAGGTACCTTTTTGATGGTGGATATACTCTTATTTATTCTGTTATTGGTACCCTCCCTTGTCCTATCAACTAGTTTAAAGAATAAATATTAATAGCATCTTTGCTAACGTTATTCAAGGTATTTACCACCTTTAAATTAGTACTATTACTAATATCAATAATTGTTGGATACTTCGACATACTACTTATGTCTGAGTTTATTTTATGAGATAATAGCCGAGCTTTTTGATGTCTTACCCTAAGAGGCAGATACAAAGTATTGCCTGTCGACTTTAATTTATCAACAAAAATGTTGATGTCAAAAAAAACTAGTTTGTCACTATAGTGACTCACAAGAAAGTGCAGATGCTTATTAAGCATGTGAATGTGATTATTTTGTCTATTTGACAATTTATCTAAGTAAGGGAAGGCACACAAAATAATTTTATTGCAATTTAACTTTAACATCTCTTTTACATACTCAGTGATGTCATCTTTTTTTACATTTTTACTATTACCTACAAATACAGTTATATTGGTATCTGGTTTATATAAATTCTTTGTCACAGATTCCATTATTTTCTTGTAAGATGACCCGGGCATGCAATAATTAAAAGTGGAATGATGCTGACTGCCATTTATTAATTTACCTAAACCCCTTCCTACACCATCCGAAAACATAACCGAATGAAAACCTTCGTAACTATGACTAAATAACAAGCCAGCACTCCCAGGCCGGTCTACTTGAGGCAAAGCCTGTACTATATTAGATATGTCTTGTACGAAGACACTATCTTGAGGCACCCTCTCAGCTTGGACTGGGTCCTCCGTAGCATCAGGCTGGACTGCAACTAGGTTTGAGACTGTCTGGCAGTTACACTGACACAACACTAACTCATTTGCGGCCAAAATGTGTTCTTTTATTTGTAATTTTGAATTTACATATTTATTGTAAAGAGAACTAAGTCTGTTCTCAAGTACCTGGATTTGTGTCTGTAAGCGGTGTGTGTCAATCTCATAGATATTTTTGCTGTCTTTTAATTTAATTTCATAATTATTTAATTTATTAAGTAGGTCAACACGTTCTTTCCTGAGTGGAATATTTTTAATGAAGAACTTGTGTTGTTTCCTAAACTTGTTACAATTTCTTATTAGTCTATTTAGTTTTGCATATTTCTTAAGTTTCTTATGACTAACTTTGTTAAAAAATTTCTGATTTAAAAAAGAATCTTCAGTTAAATCAATAGTAGGTATTGAAACAGGCTTACAATTAGATTTAATAAGTTCATCATACAAATGGCAAGTTTCATCAACCTGGGTTGACTCCTGTTCTTTTTGTAATTTTAAAATATGAGTATTTGCATGAATCAGTTCTTGTTCAAGATCCCTAACTTTATTTAAGGCCTCCTCATATAGATAACTGCAGTTATTGAAACCATCCGTGACTACCCTCAGTTGGTCGCGTTCATCCACAACATTCTGGTATTGCTGACTTAGTTCAACTAGCTCCCGTTTAAGGATTGTGTTTTTATATACAATATTCTCAACTTCTACTTCACAATCCTCTCTTTCTTGCAACATCTCACGACATTGGCTTTGTGAGTCTTTCAGTTCCTGGAGTGCTGTTCTCAATTTAATTTCTAAGTCCTGAACAGTAGCCTTACGGGTCAACACAGGCATGGTTTCAGGATAGGTTACTGGAAATAGAAATAAAGTAACGGTGAGAAGCAAAGGAATAGAGGAAAAACAAAATAAAATAAAGTAAAGCTGGAGATAGAGGGAATATTTAGTGTAGTTAAGTAGAGAAATGAGGTAGGCTGAATTTGGATTAAAAAGCTATTTATTACTGAATTTAGTTGCTTTTGATTTTATTTTTATTTTTAATGTGGGTACGGTGCCCAGAATCTGAATGAATGTTTTATTATAGTTTTCTAGTTAAATTATGCAAAATAACGATCATAGCGTTATGTTAATGTTTATTATTAAATTATCTGAATATATTAGAAGAATTATGGGCATTGGGATCTTGGATTTGTTTCGTTTTCTAAGAAGTCAATAAAACGATTTAGATTCACTGCACAGTACTAAATCAACAGAATTTATACGTTAAAACTAAACGAGAATGTATTACAGGGTTAAATGTACACTTTGTGTGCTATAAATAAAACAATACTGCCCTTAGAATATCCGTAGTTCCGCACTTTAGACCTCAGTTGTCAGCTGTTCGATAGGTTACCGGATCAGTGCCACAAACTTTGGTATAACTCGATATTTTGCCAGTAAAACAATGATCCTGAGTATTTATAGCGTTATGTTGTGTTTATACTTATAATTAAACATTAATTGCACTTAAATACTAATTAAATATAATTTTAAAATACGGAACACAAATTTGACATGTCACTCGGACAGTGTTGCCAACTAAAAAAACAAGATTCTAACTCCATTGCTAAACAATCCTCTGTGCGTGGATCACCGAAGTGTTGGTTTAACAATTTCTTCAGCGCATCCCACGTATCTATAGAGTCCCTTTCGCCTACCAAACTGGCTGCTTCGCCTGATAACCTACTTGTTACCACATGAAATAAATATTCGTTTTGGGCTACGGTTCCTTGGAACGTAGACAAAATGTATTCACATTTTTTTATATATAACGGTAACGTTCTAGCGTCGCCACTGAATATTGGTATGATGTTAACCAATTCCTGTGGGACACGGGTCACGTTTTCCATTGTGAAAAAGTTATGAAATTAAAAAAAGGCAATGGGAGAAAAAAAACTAATGTACTACTAAAATATCACTACTCTAAAATATTAATACAAAAATCTATGCAAATATTATTACGGCGTTGTCCAATCCCTGATAATACACACACATAGACTTATTACAAGGTTGGGATGTAAATGGAAGAGCTGAGAGGTGAAAAGATTTACTCACAATTCCGCAGCTAGCTTCATGCTCCCTGAACTACTGCTGTGGCTGGTCCTCTTCCGTAACTCGAAGTGGCTTCTCAATTAATTTATTTGTTCGGCGATCTCTGCTAAACCGTAGACACGGAAGTCGGCTGCTCCACGTAGAATTGTATACAGGGTAGACTGACTACAGAGATCCTACCGGCTGCGCCAATTAAGTAAGCGACAACGGAAATAATTAAAAATAACTTTATTCCGACAGAGTTACAGCTAAACAGTAATTAACTTAATCTAATAAAATATTGATCTTATATACTAACTTTATTGCTAACGTAGTACATGCATGGCGTGATCAGATATGACGCTTGTCCTAGATAATCATGAACGCTGATCAAGCAATGGAATACATCTAATAAATACTTATTAGCGGACAAAGCTAATATTGGTAGTTTGGGGTTCCTTAACTCACTCGCCAAGCTCCTTCAGAGCACGGCAGTCAGAAGGAGTCGGGAGCAGGATCAGTTGGCCTTGGTAGATAGCCTAGCCAACCCCTGCACTGTTCCACAGCTACACCTGGTACGGTAGGGTGTGTCTACCCCTACGTACCAGACTTTTCGGTACACACAGGAGGAGAGTGGCCCACCTTCAGTGGGTTCACCGGTACCTTAGGACCCCTGTCACCCAATAAGATTGGTGACAGGTTTACAAGCTTAGGGCTCACCAGATAGTCACCTCCCAGTCTCACCCGGCTGGGAGGGTAGGCTTACACATCCCCGGGCCCACCCACCCGGGGAGGTCCCTTACCCTCTAAAATGTCTTCGGACAGATTAGATGATGATGAGCTGGAGGTGTTGCAGGCTTCCATAAAGCTCCTTAGAGATAAGCTCATGCTAGACCCGCATATCCGCTTAAGGTACAATGCTGCCCTAAACAGGGTCATTGAAGCCCTCCCATCTTATATTATTATTCCGCCCACTCAGACCCAACTGTTATGTGAACAGTTGCATGCTGAAAGACTTAGCCAGGCCTCCGCGTCAACCCAGGCCCCTGCGCCTATGGTGTTCGAAGATGCGCCCAGGTCGCCCTCCCTTGTCGGATCCGTTCCCGGGGCCAGGTCGGCCACCCGTTCCCCGGTGGAGACCTTGAATCCAGACTCTCCCCGCTCTGAAAGAGAGCGCAGTCCCCTCAGAGAGCTCAGTCCCATCAGAGAGCTCAGTCCCCGTAGAGAGCGTAGTCCCCTCAAGCCCCAGACCTCGGCCGTGAAGTCCAAATCACGCCGTCCCCGTAAAGTCTCTCCTGCTGACAAACGTCAGTACGCGGAGTACAAGCAGCGCGTAGCTGCCTTTCAGTCACAGGCCAAGTCCAAGTCCAAATGGGCTGATGACGAATATGACTCCCCCGCTCCGATGTAAGTGGCCCTTAGCACCGACGATGAATGGGAAGCAGCAGCTGACCTCATTAACGCAGTAGCTAACCAGATAGCCGATGTCCCCGATAATTCCGAGGACTACGACACAGTGTCCTCCTCTTCCGATAACGAATCCACTAAGAACTCGAAGGGTAAGAGGAAAAAGAGGATGGACCCCTCTCACTCTACCAAGTCCAAAAAGGCTGTAGCCAAAACCTCACCCCAGTCAGTTGTACCGCCGGCCTTGCCCGGCGGGCAACCCTCCCCCACCCCCTCGCCCGATAACGCTTCACAGCGGACAAACCGCCCGCCCAGTCCCATGGTAGTAGTAGACACTGCTACCTCTAGGAAACTTCCTCCTCCTCCACCCATTTATCTCCAGGATAAAGGGAAATGGAACGCTATTTCTAGCGCCTGTATTGAGCGCAAAATCAATTACTCCAAAGCCACTGCATGCCAGCAAGGCATCAGGATTCAGGTCCCCACGTCCCGAGATTACCGAGAGTTAATTCGCTTCCTGAAAAGTGTGAACGCTTCGTTCCACACTTACTCCCTCCCGGAAGAGAAGCCCACCCGAGTGGTGATTCGCCGAATTCCCAAAGAGATTTCCACGGAGGAAATCCGTGAAGATCTCTTAGCCCAGAAAGTCCCTGTCATTGAAGTCCATCGCTTGCATAAAGCAAGAGGTGGACAACAATACGACATGGTGTTGGTTGTTTGCAGCCACACCGACAGACATAACCCTATTTTAGGCATCAAGACAGTATGCTCCCTGTCGGGCATATCTATCGAAAAGCCGTACCGTCCCCACGTCGTTGGTCAGTGTCACAACTGCCAACTCTATGGCCACTCACAGACCAATTGTTATGCCACCCCCAGGTGCGTCAAGTGCCTGGGTGACCATAGCACGAAGGAATGCCCCCGTCCCAAGGACCGAACAGAATGCACGGAGCCTCCCAGCTGCGTGCTCTGCGGTCAGGTCGGGCACCCGGCTAACTACCGGGGCTGCCCAAAAGCCCCTAAGCTTGCGCCAAAAATGGCCAAGATTCACGCTGCGCGGCAAGCGCTAGCAGCCCCCTCCTCTCAATTCCCCCCCAGACTAGCCCCTCAGAGAACTTCCCCATGGGGTAAGCTGAACCACCTGAGTGTGGCTCCTCAGTTATCCCAGCCCATTCCGGCGCTGATGGCCACTCCCATCTCAGCTCCTATTCCGGCCCCTGTTGCCCCCATGTTCGCACAAGTGCCGCTAAGTGCATCTCTCTCGTCCCCGCCGCCCCCTCTGGGCAAAGGTCATATTTGAGCGTTGCTGAGAACATCATCGGCGCGTACTCTTTCTTCATGACCCCACAGACCCGTGCTCTGGATGCTGAAATCCGGAATGCGGGCTCTCTCACCCCCGCTTCATGCAGTGCCCTCTTTTCGAGGTACGAGAGCATCACAATAGAGTTAGATAGCCTTATATATAAGGACGGTCAATGGGTTCGTAAATAGTACGAACACTCTGGCCCGATTCTAATTAGCATACACAAAACGACCGTATTCGTTCCGTCCTCGTCACCGAGGCCCGCTGCGAAGTCCCTATCAAATTCTACAAGCCATTGCATTAGATGCACTGTGCATTAGTTAAAATCTAGTTAGAGATTATTGGAGTTTCTTGTCCGTTCTTCTCCACGTAGGCTTTTCCGAACGGATGGTAGAGTCACTTTATTAGATCCGGCCTTAAAAGCTGTCCCCCAAGCGACTTTTATGTTGTCGTTGTCGCTTTAGGTTTAGTACTTTGAAGCCTAGCCGGAGGCTAAGAGATTAGTCTCCACAGGGAAGCCCGGTTAAGCATATGTCGGCCACTTTGGCCGAATTGCGAGACGCCAGGAAGAAAAAAAAAAAAAAAAAAAAAAACAACTAATGGTCTATCCACACATATCAGTGCCATGCCCGGGACGTGGATGGACCGTGCCCCGCCAGGGGCTCAAAAAAATATCTGTGTGTACATTTCATATGAACTCGTTCACACACGTCCGTGCACGAGCCGTGCATGGGCCAGTGACGAAGCCCGGGCACGGTCCTGATATGTGTGGATAGACCTTAATACCACTGGTATTTGTTTCAACTCATATTTTTTTTCTATTCCGAATGAATACCATTGTTTAAACCAATACCAAAACAAGTTCAAAGATACGGTACAGTCACTAAAAAACCTTTAATTGAAAAAAAATATCAGTTACATCCAAAAACATAAAATTTTGCTAGAAAATGTCTAGTTCAATAATAAAATATGACTTTTAATCAACTTCATTATAATTTTAGCTCCTCCTTGTACCTGTATAATATTTATTTTGCAAAAACTTACTTACAATCTAAAAATTACAAAATATCTCAGTAAATCAAACACTTAATTTTTATTAAAAATTTCCTGACGTTGTTATTATTTGATAGGTACTTAATTATTTACGTCTACCTATCTAATAAAACTACGCCAGGTAATTTTACACAAGAACTTTATCACTTTTAATTTAAAAATTGTAAAGTATCATAGAAAATCATTTTTGTATAATCAAATCAGTGATTCGTCACCTATATTTTTTTTTAATACTTTTTTATTAATTTTTCACCTAGTCTGTTATTGTGACGAGATCTTTGAATTTTATTTATAGCTATTGAATGTGCTGATATTCACAAATATAAAAAACCAACAACCATTGGTGTCAATTAAATTCAATAACTATGCCGACGTCCATAAATAAACTTTTTTGATTAGGTTTGACTGAGCTGACTGTACCAAATTCAAGTTTTTAGTATTCGTTCGCACATTAAATTTAATTATTTAAAGAGTGCTATTCGTTAGAAATAGAAAATTAATATGAATTTAAACAAATACCAGTGGTATTAGTTGTTGTATTAGAACGGAATAAATCTAAATTTTGACATTTCGACACTTAATATCGCTGAACGAATATCGCTTTCTCTAGAGCCCAGGCGCTTTGCTAAGCTACACACGTGTAGATACTTAGTTTCACTTTGTATGCAACTGTTGGTGGGATCGTGCACTGTAATCCATGGCTAAGCTATGGATGAAAGTAAACATACAAAAATCCTACTCAGAGTAGAGTGGACGGTGAAAACATTGTTCGCTACATCATGGTTCGCAACGTCATCCGATACAGTCAAGTGGATTTCGAAATAAGCCTAGATAAAAAGACATTAAGTTGATAAACATATCATAAATAATAACCGTCCTAGCGAAACACGCAAGAAATTGTGGCTCCTCAAATACCCACCTCCAACTGACTATGTTGGGCCTGCAGAAAAGCTCCCAGCGGGGTATAATCTGCAATGGCCCACCTGAAAATCTCTAAACCTTACTACGAAGCTAGATGGGCCGCGGCTGTAGGCACAACCTGGCCAGATGGGGGAATTCCGATCAGCAACAGTGTGGTTCTGGAACCACGCCACAGAAGATGCCACATCTCCTGTCCTGCTCGTAATGCAAAAAGACCTGCACCATGCTAAACCATTGCTAGACCAGCGTAAAGGCCATAGGCGTGGCTGAGTACGGGTCGAAGAGAATCTGAGTAAGAGGGAGTTATCGATACGAAGAAGAAGAATTGTAAACCAAATTTCATCATCATCATATCAGCCGAAACACGTTCACTGCTGGAAATAGGACTCCCCCAAGTGTCGCCACATTTACCGGTTCCATGCCTCCCGCATCCAGCGGATCCCCGCAACCTTCACCAGATCCTTGGAGGTGGGAGACCTTCAACGCAACGTCCACCGTTTGAATTGTTTTTTTAAATAATTCCCATACATTTTGAAATGTTCAAAATGTTTGGGATTGACATGCGCTACTAAAATATTAACGTGCTAAAGCTTAAACATTCTAGCATTTCCACAATCGCTACCATCAAAAAATGCCACCTTGTATAAAATCCCTTACGAGTTTTCGAGTAAGCATGTTACTGAAAAATCTTACGCAGAACCGTACGGTGCATAAATAAATAATAGGCCGTATGATGATATACAGACTTAAAATTCTTAGCATCGCCATAACTCATACGAATGCAGTCAACAACTCCTCATTCCCAGGAATTGAATACATAATTTAAATACAGCCCTATAAACTGTGGCAAGGTTGGTAACTTAAGAGTCTTTCATTATGGTACTCGCTAAATTGTTCCTTGAAGAATGTGCAATTTAGTGAAATGAAAAATATTCGTGAATATTTCATTTCGTAGCATGGAGTGTTCTTGAGAAAATCATATTTTTTTTTGCAGTTTTACAGTATGTAATATCCTTTTGTTGTGATGAAATATTTTGTACAAAATTAAGAAAGGCCGAAATCAATTATTAAAAACGATTTTGGTTCACTAAGCTACAAATTTAACTGCGTAGTAATTTTATAAATAAAGAACCATTATCTTTTACTCAAATTAATTATAACGTAACTGACAAAATGTGGATGTAGGTACATAGATGCACCTCTGCTGTACCGTTCGGGAAATACCGGCGTGATGTTATCGTTTTATTTTATCATTGCTTAAAAACTATTCTAATCTGTATGGATTTCAATATTGTAAAAACATAGGCAATTAGCTAAGTTATACACTTTTTTACAACAACTGTGATATTACCTTAATAAAATTAAAGATACTTAAAAGCACTCATAAGACTGTGCGCAGACCGGAGTCAGGAGCGACTTATACGACACCGCTCCCACCCGGCAAAATAATGTTTATTGAAATGTAATACTTTACATTGACCACACAAATTAGCATCGCCATCGTACACACTTACATTCGACAGCTGACATCTCGCTTGTCGCATGCGTATGTATAATGTACTCTGTGCCGCATGCTTACCACGCGCTCCAAGCGGGTGGCCCGCGCGCTATACGTAAAATCGTCGAAAATTCTTCCATACAAACGTAGTCTAGAGATTACTCCACTGTTTGACGATGTCCGTTCAAAATTAAAAATGATATTAATTTGTCTCATCATTATCTAGTCCTGTATGGAAACAAAAAAGGTAAAAAATAATGTATTTGAAAGTTATGAGCGTCGAAAGTTCCATATTTCAACACAAATTTTAACGCATCTTTGGGCGGATTAAATACCATAAGAAGAAGGAAAATTGCAAAACGGCCTCCATACAGGGATAGACTAGTAATTTAACAATGCAAATAATGTTATCTTATAAATATACATTCAGTTGTCTTTTCATGATATCCAGACTCCTAAAGGTCTGTTTATAAAATTTCGCGCGCTCGTTTTCGTCCTAAAGCATCATCCATTTCGATACAAATTTGCAAAAGTGCTAATTCGTACGCGGACTAGCTTCTTACTGCTCATCACAGCATCTATTTCTTTCGCACGTGTTGTCGGATAAGATAGCATGCATTTTAACCCCACGCACAAAATATTTCGTGCCGTTGACTAGTTCAACCTTAAAGCACGTTGCTAGCTTGTCTAAAAAGGTTAGGTGAAAGCGGTTGGTGCGGGGACAGCTAGTTGACCGCTCTCTACTCTCATTGTGGAACTATGATAGTTTTTACGCCACATGATAAGGTCCCAGAACTGTTTTTAAACTTGCGCCACCCTGGGTTGTCTTACTAACTCCGTGTTAGTAATACGGGCCAATTATGTATGATTTATGGTAAATTTAACCTCGTGTTAGCAAGTAACTTCAGTTTAGTTTTTGGTGCAAGTGGGCCTTACACACATAGTGTTCCTGACCTGAGTCAGCACGTTTTGTCTAAAAATTGTCTGAAAACAGAATTGAACGCAGTCTATCTATCTATACCAGAGTTTTACAAGTAGGCGTGGAGGGTCAAAACCGAAACTTTGATGAATAGCAAAAAACACTCAAAAGAGTCACGGGGCTGGAAGTAATAACCTCGACAAACTTAAGCAAAGACCTCATTTTAAAAAAAGGACGTGAGTTGATGCATGTATGTATAATGGAAGCTTAGATTGGGACTGCCTAATAGTCGATGACAAAACTATATTTTGCGCTCTATCTTATATTACGCAAATAGCAAACAACTTAATACGCGCCATAAACTAATAAAATCAAAGATACAATGTCTGACGCAATTTAAACATGTTTATAATACGCAAATTGTTGACACAACACATCCGCGGTTTGTATCATCTAATTAACGTAATTGAGTTGTTCAACTTAAGTAATTAAAATGAAGTTGAACCGGTAAATTGAAATTACTGGAGTAGAACACTGGTGTAGAGATCAATATTTGCTTAATCATGGACGCAACTGAACTTTTCACTGATACTCTTTGTTTTTTTAATCAACCAATATTGTAATATTTCTGGGCAGTACAGGTTTCCCAAAGCCTTTCGCTATTCTCGGTGTGTTGCCTTCTCCGGCCAACCTCCTGTTAACACCTCAATGTGACGTCTTTTTTTTAAATTAATTTGTGTTGTCCCACAGCTGGTCATAGGTCGTCTTCCACTTTTTATGTTGTGTTGGCTTGTCTGGTCAAACTCCCGTCAGCGCCTCAATGCCGTCACGCCAGCCTCCTTCGGCGATGAAACCCATGTTTTGGCTCTCACTGCGGGACGACTCTGGCCCATCTGTGACTATATGAGTTGGGAAATAATCATAGCAGAGCGAGAAAGGTCATTTTGATTACTGAGTTCACGGTTTGTTTTCGAAATTATGGTTTTTATTTGAATTTTTACGATTTGAACTTTATAATTTTGATTATTGTGGAATTTGTATGAATTTAACCAAGTGATGTTTTTTGAATCTACTTTGATTACTATACTGATTTCAACCTAAATTTAAAATTGTACCTGACTTATTTTTTTATTGTATTTAGAATTGAATTGTATATTTTGTTGCCATTTCAGGGCGGCAATGTTACAACGAGTGTTCTTGTCATGTGCATTGGTCCAACAGTTGATAAGGTTGTTTTGTCAATTTGTAATGCATGTGATGTGGCTGGGTTTATTGTAATTTAATAAATAAACTTTAATCAATTACGTATGCATCAACTTGTACCTCGAGAAAAAGTTAACAGAATTCCGTCGGTTAGCTGCTATTTTGTATGAATTCGCACAACATGCACTGCGTTAAAATTTTCTGTTATTTTTGTTTTTCCATCATTTGAACACATTATTTTTGTTTCAGACAATATAAGTTGAAACAGCAAAATATTGCAGGTGTAAACATGAACAAAAATTGACGATTTTCCATGTATTCGTACTGTTATCAACAGCTTGCTGAACCATTTTTGCGAAAATTTACCATTTGGTAGACTTTATATTTATATTCAGAGTTAAACACTAGTTTCACTGTTTAATTGCACTTGAGATAACATTTAATTTATGTTTATAAAAGTAATATCACACCTCTATTTGCAGGCTGATTGTGAAAGTGTCTTTTACAGAATAAGCTAACCTCTGCCTACGGCTTCGGCTCCATAAAAAGTAGTTTAATGTAACAAGGAAACGTACTTATGCTTAAACTAGTATTTATGCTGGTCGATTCAAAATCTTGACGTATTATTTTTGTGAATTGACAGGCATCGCATTCTAAATGTTAATTATATAAGAAAAATTGTATTCTAAATATTGAAATTAGTTAATTTGTATGAAATCATCATCATCTGCCTAGCCTTTTCCCAATTGTTGTTGGGGTCGGCTTACAGTCTAACCGGATTTAGCTGAGTACCAGTGTTTTACATGGAGCGACTGCCTATCTGACCTCCACAACCTAGAAATTGGGTAAAACGATACCCCTTGGCAAGACTTGTGTCAGATCTCAAGCTTCTGACTACCCGTAACGACTGTCAAAGATTTTCAAATGACAGCAGGTACCACCGGCTTA
Source organism: Orthosia gothica (assembly GCA_949775005.1). NCBI lineage: Eukaryota > Metazoa > Arthropoda > Insecta > Lepidoptera > Noctuidae > Orthosia > Orthosia gothica. The sequence goes on along the minus strand of OX459067.1, from coordinate 9,883,711 downwards.
ACGTGCTTTCCGAGGCACGGAGGAAACTCGCTATGTTGAAATGTTCACCCATCCACGGACCGACCTTGGCAAGCGTTGCTTAACCTTGAAAATCGACCCGTGTGGCTGTTATTATTTAGCCACGAGCTCCTCAAATTTTTATGAAATATCGATTTTAAATTCTTATATTGTTAAATAGTGTGTTAGCCATATATAGGTACTATACTGGGTAGTTTATTAAGTAACCATAACCCAACGATAATACCTACTGTATCACCAAAAAACACTAATAAGTACTTTGACTTTGCCTTTGTGCTAATATAATATCTTAAGTCCTTATTCAATATAGGGCATAATTGAGCATAAGGGTACCTAGACATAGGTACCCTTATGCTCAATTTAATCTAAATACTTTCAGCCGATCTGTCGTGAACTCTTGATTGATTAATAAACGCTTAAACATCCATAGATAGCTATACCTTGTTTCTTTCCGTAATAACACAATCAGTATGTATAATAATGCTTCTAATTTACTATTATTAGACTATATAACCCTATTACATACTGATAGACACATAAAATATAATTTTAGTGTCTCAAAAACACGAACGAAAATTTCTTGTGGGCATTACTATAAAAGGCTTTTTCGCCTCCCGACATCGTTTAGTATGCGATGGCGCGCTGGGGTAAGCAGACGTGTGTCTGTTGATACTATTTTCTATACACATGAAACCATTTATATGGTTGGTGACGACTCGTCGCGAACATTCATAATGAAGAAGTTCTATAGTAAGTTAACTATAATGCACAAAGTTATGCCAGAATAGATTACACGTATAAAATAAAACTTGAACGTAACCGGTGAAATTAGTGTACCAGGGTAAACTGTACACATCTGCGTACCCATTTAGAGCGTACTGTCGTGATGTTAAGTTATGGAATAGAGTGAACAATAAACATACATGCGATTGCAGAAATCCTGAGAGATTTGCTGTTGTTTATTGAAGAGTTATGTTGTATATCTCCGAAGTTCATCATCAGATGTTTACCAAATTTAAATGGGACAACATGATAAGCACCAGCTATCAAATTATAATGCAAAAGAATCATCAAAATCGGTTCGTCTAGTAAAAAGTTATGAGGTGATATAAAAAATACAGTCGAATTGATAACATCCTTCTTTTTGAAGTAGGTTAACAACAAAAACTTTTTCGAACTATTACGTTCACATTATCGTTACCGATTACGTAACGACCAAACTCGTAAAAATTCTGACACACATTGGCTTTTTACTCGCTAAGTAACTTTGGTAGTGACTTCTGTAAATATTATATGTGAGAAATATTTTTCGTAGAAACGTATTTTTATAACCTTGAGAAAATCTTTCACAATTACATAACATCACACCTGTGTTCATAGATAGTTATTATATAGAAAAGAAAATAAAGAAAAAGATTTTATTTGCGTCTGGCATGATAGACGCAAACCTTAAAAATAAAAAGTGATCCCGGCTGCAAAGATCTAAACAAGAAGAATATCATGCTGTCCAGTCGGAGTATACAAATTCGCGAGCTGACTGACCAAAACAATAATTATCCTCCGACTGCACAGCATGATTTTCTTCTTTACATCTTTGCAGTCGGAATTTTAGATGTTACTTACAAATTTATAGACATACTTTTTTTTTCGAATGACTTTTAAATATTATAAATGGTATATATTTTTGTAATCACCTGTAGAAAGTAGAAACCCTTCATTTTGATACGGGTTTGAAAGAAAAAAATAAGTGGAATATCCACAATATGGCGCCGAAAATCCTCATTGTTCCTTTTTTTTAACGGCACTTATATAAGAACACTTGGGCCGTCAAGACCTTTCTTACGATGTCTTAATGATAAAAATCCGTCAACTGGTTTGAAAGATATGAGGTATAAAGAATATTACATACATACAAACATACATACATACAAGATACGTGCGAATAACATAACCATTTCCTTACAGCCGGGTAAAAAAAAAAAAAAATAGGAAGAGCATGCGTTACATCCGCGCAAAACGGCCATCGCTCAGTATTATGTTGGGCATATATAGTGAGAACTTACACACACTTTTTACCAGTTATGGGTTAGTTATATGTATGTAATAGGGAGCGAGCCTATTGTTGTAAACCACAAATTCAGACTTAGGGCATCTAATTTGAAATTCCAGATGGAAAACCCAATAATACAATTCCCGACTCAAAAATCGAATCCAGAAGGCTCTAGACATGACTGTCATTCGATGTTCGCGATGGCGATCGTTGAAACGCCAAAATGGATTCATTCATTCATTTCGATCGAGTATGTGTCAAAACATTCCCATACATTGTTGTCATTTTTACCCGACTGCCGAAGGAGGGTAATGTGTTTATCAGTCTATGTTTGTATGTATGTTTGTTCCTATGTGGCGTTCTAGAGACCAAACGCTTTGGCGGATTTAGATGATTCTTACGTCAATCGATTCGGCATGCGTCATTTCGATAAAAAAAAATGTTAACTAAAAAGTTATTAATAAAAAAAAACAAAAAATTTAAAAAACCGCACTGCTTAAGAAACGAACCAAAAAGTCGTCACCAAAAAGAATATCATGCTATGCATTCGGAGAATACATCTGGTTTTGGTCAGCCAGCTTTCGACTATGTATCCTGAACACACACAGCATGATTTTGTTCTTGTATACGTCTTTTTAGTTCGCTTCTTAAGCAGTCGGGTTGATTACTTTAATTTACATTTTTTATAATCGCTATCACCACGCTTTCGTTGATAAAATTTCACTTGTCTGGGGCTCAGGGCTTCAGGATCAGCACTCGTACTTTGCGACCAAAACACCTACGAGGCTGGCAGTCGAGGTGTGGTGAACTCTAGACGCGTCCATATTTTTGAACTGATGACCTCAAATCAGATGTCAATGTTCTGTAGACTTTAATTAATAGTAGCTTGTTGACGAAATTAATACCTACGCACCATTGCAATTACAAATGTAAACAAATCAAGGTATTTTGGAATTATTTACTTATCTTAGTTCCAATCTTATTATCTCAGTACGATACTCAATTCAATTAAACAGTCAATTATTTATTTTCTGATTGGCAAATATTTGATTGTAATAATTATTTACCTTGTTTAAAAAAAAACTTATCTACCGCGCTCTTTATGATTCTCGATGAATAGCAATATATACGGGCGTAAGTGCGATCGATGTTGGCGACAAAACTTGTGGGTAAGGGTATTCTGTTTGAAATGTACACAATGTTATAAAGGTTAGGTAAACGTTTGTTTTATATATTATAGTATCTACAGACGAAGATGGATTTGAAATTCCACCACCCACATGTTTTGTTATTTTAATAAATAGTATGACGTCCGGACATGTCGCGTTCTCATTGGTTTATTTTGAAAGAGTTCGATATAAAGGTGTGTGTACGAGTGTGTTGTATCTATAGAATAAGGTCGTAAGTGGGACTGATTGATTGACTTGGCTATGCAAAAGTTTCATAAAGTTGTGACTGCACTTCAGACCGTGATGCAAAATTTCATCTTAATCAGTTGAGGATAACTGCATTAAAATTCAGTTGCAAGATTTGACCCGCACATATATATATATATACATAAATTGCAAATTAGTATAAATCTTGTTAAAAGCGATAAGCGATTTTGTTGTTAAGAAATAAACCGAGTCCAACGTTAACATTTTTAGATTAAATAACATTTTTAGATCGGGCGAAATAAAATTAAACAATCAAATTTCGGTGGTAAATCCGTTTTTATTTTAGTTAAGCCCAAGTAAAGTTAACCCTTGCGGTGGCTTGAGGCCTGGCTCTACGGAAAATGATTATATTTTATCACCAACAACGATTGTTAAAAAACAAAAGCTTATTTACAAAAAAATTCAACAGATTTCCTAAAATACTACAAAGTGAAAAATAACTTCAATTACAGAAGTCGTTGTTACTTTTTGTGTTTCTGCGTTAATGACACCCGCCGACTTCCGTAATTGAAGAAATTTTTCGTTTTTTTTTTGTAGTAATGATTTTATTTTTCTCTGTTTAGTTGTGGTACATAATGAGCAAGTTCTATATATGATATGGTGCATTATAGATGCTCAAAGTTTATGTGCAACTATACTCGGGCCAAGATAAAGGTACAGTATTTACTAACAACGCACTGATAGTTCTATCAACTGACAGCAGGGTTGAACATTTTAGGTTCGTTTTAATCTAATCTTTTAGTCCTATGAACTTGGATATGTTCTCAAACTATCTTTCATCTATGCTAACTCAGTTGTTAAATCGATGGACAACATTCTATATCGAATTCGTTTTATTTTTGTTGTTGAGGCTAGCCCTACAAAGAAGCTGTTTTACTTTGTTAGTAAACATTTTATCTTCAAAATGGCTGGCGTATACGTACAGTAGGTATGTCGGCAGTAATGCTCGCAAAGGAGGAGGCGGAACGCGTGAGGGAGACGCAAAGGAGACGCCCTTGCGCCCCTAGCCACCGCAGGAGACGCCCCGGGCGTAGGGAGTCGCAAGCCGATTCCCGGCCACCGTGGGCACGGGCTTGCGGACGGCAAGTTATGGGTAGCTTACCGTCCGATAAGGACCAAGCCCGAGTTTACGGCGCGTAGTGTTCCACGCGCGCCTCAAAGAGATGTCAGCAAAAGTGACGGGGCCTGATAGGACCGATGCCTGTCTGGGTCGCAGATAAATTTGAAAAAGAGTTACCGCGGCTCTGGCGCAAGCAACTGAAGGAACACGGGTGGGTTTTAGTCAGTAAAAGTCTGACACGCCCTCCCGCTTCACCCAGAGCGGGAGAAGTCATTGGATGATATCCCACACAAAAAAAAAAAAAAAAGGTATGTCTATACATACCTACTGTAGTATAGTTACCAACTCATGTCTCCTCCAGTGATTTAGTTGGAAGGCATCACGCACGTCTGAATGGAGCACCGCGGTATGATGGCGGCGGATAATTTACAAACTATTTCTATTAGAGGCGTCGGTATGATGATAGTAACAAGATAATATTAATAAGTTTTGTTCGATAAATTGCTTGGCGTTAAGCCGTGTGGTTTTACGGTGAGAATAACGTCAGTTGGGTTTTTGGTTAGGTTTTGTAAAAGGGTTATATCTAAGGTAGTGGTGGATGGGATTGTTTTTGTCATTTGTTTCAGCTTGGCCAAAAATGTTTTCGTATGTCTTGATGTCCAGCTGTTTCCCTCTACAGGCGAGATAGTAGTCAAACGTGAACCTATCATTAAAAAAATAACAAAAGTTCACATTGCTTAACCAATCCTCGTGAAATTTTGAGATAATTTTATGGAATTTTGGAAAATTTCCAAAAACTGAATCGACAAAAAATCTAAAAGACAAATGCTAAGTCTACACCAGCTCACAGAGCCACAAGTATTATCTAATTATTAGGAAACACCCATTCCGGAAAACGCCATAATTCTATGCCATTTGGTATAAGAAATAAGAAAATTCTTAATCCAAATTCCGCAAGGTGTCGTTATAAAACAACAAAGAGTACAAAGCTATTAATAACTCGGCGAATAATTAAGACACTTGGCGATAAATTACAATTGAAAAGCCTGTCTTCAATAAATCTTTTCGCTAAGAAATAATTACTTAACATTAACTTTAAATTAATTACTTAATGTTTTGTTCAGAAAAGTTTTATTGGTTTACTGTTCATATTTATTATGTTTACCTTTATGGAAGACTAAACATCTAAGAATTATAATTAGCTTTTACAGAGTGTAACGGCAAGATGCAATCATATTTTAAAAGCGTTTTATACTATTAAAGATTACGTTGAGGACGAAAAGGCTTGGGATTGAGCTGCTCCAATTAATTTTGTTTTTTTATATTTTGCACCGTGAATTTTGTTTTTAATTTTGATATTTTTTTTTGTTTTCTTGTAATGACAAGAATATTTTGAATGTGAAGACTATGTGGTTTTTTTTTTGTTTTTTTTTTTATCTTAGTTAGTTTTTACTCATGGTCTGGCAGTTTGAGTAGTTTATGCGGCCTACCCGAATGTCCTTTCTTTGGTATTGTTCGTCGAATCGTTGAGCTCCTTAAATTCTGAGTTGAGCTGCTCGGTTATTGACAAATGCGTGCACTGACTGGACAGGTCCACTCAATCTGGCTGGTTCTTTCCTCAAAAGACCATTTCAGACATCTGTCTACATGGTCTTCACATGATATAACCAAGATTTTGTCAGGACTTTAAATGAGACTGTGACCTCTGAGTTTGTTTCGGCCTTTCTTCTCAGAGTTGTCAGATAGGAAACGCCGACCTCATCTAGTTTTAAAAAATATGATCGACATGTAAAAGTGTTTGTACAAACCAACTTACAGAAATAAAATCATTTATCATTTTAAAACTCCTTCTGCCCATTCAGAACAACCTTTTTCATAGGTAATTCCTAAAAAACAAAAATAGATTTCCCATATAAAGTTGTCGTCAGTTGTTTTTTTTTAAGAATTGACTTTGGCTTCCTTGGAGAAAGTTGAGCACATACATGGATAGAAGCAGTGTTAAATAATATTTTTTACTAAAAAAGCCATTTAAATAAAAGCTTGTAAAAAGCGAGCAGAGTTCCAAAAACGAAAAAGAACTATTTTCAGAATCTTAAGAAAAACTGTTTTGATACCTAACAAAATACATTAATTTAAATTTGTTTCTTCTAAGATCTAACTTGAATTGAACTTTGAAATTATTCTAAAAGATTATTTTGATGATGTTGCCAAAATGTAAATACATCGCTTAGATCTCGAGAAAGTTTTTGAACGGAAATACAGAAATACATAAAATGATCTTGCAAAATTTCTGTTCGTAAGGTCGGAATCCAAAAAACACTAGTGAAAGCAAGTTTTTAATAGTTCACAATAGCCGCAAAGCCCGCTCTTAAATAATTATAAAGAGTAAAAAGGAATACAATGGAATGGTATGGAATATAATAGAACACAGCAAAGCAAAAGAGAAGAGAACTGATTAGATTAGAATAAACTTTATTGAACAAAGAAAATAAAAAAAATACAAAAATCTTAAAGACTGAAGAGTTGCTGACTCAGTTGACCAAGATTATTGATAGCGAACAAAATTATTCCCTGTTCCACTGTCAATATCTTTAGCCACACAATCCATTTTCGCTGTTCTAAGGCTAGGACGCCATATATCAAAGACCACACTCGAGTACATTAATCGTCACTACGAACGCGACGTTGAGTTATTACCTTACTTTCTTTTATACACTGTGTCTCCTTACATAGAGATAGTATAACTTTATTATTTTATGGTACATCTTGGCATTTGATATTTAAAACTGTCGCTTATTGAACTAGAAGAGGGGTCATGATCGTGGCTTTTCACGTGAGTGAGCGTATGGGTGGGATGTCCACCATATCCCGATGACGCATCGCCGTAGGACTTGTAGTCCGATGATGGAACAGGCTAGGTGGAATCAAATTGTACAGTTCCATCGCACACTACCCGAAATTTAACCGATAAAAAACCGACAGGCTGGCAACTCGGCGACGATATTCAAGGCTCTGGAGCCTTGACTCGACCAGTGTCTGATCAATCCCTTACATTTTGGCATTACGACCATTGGCATCGATGATAGAATGACATATTGTCTAGGGTGCAAGACTTTTGTAACAATTAAAGTCGTTTTATCCAGACGCGGTAAAATCTATTTGTTAACATTAGTTCAAACAATTTTAATGAAATTGTCCTTTATTTTGGTCTGTTACCACTATAGCCGCAACACCGCGGCCACGGTGGCAGATTTTCATTTATTTTAATTATCACTATGTAAATTAAAACCATAGCTGGTTTGCAAATGGTGTTAGTTTCAAATCATTCATTATTTAAATTGTCTTAGGTTATTACAATTTATATTTATGTTAAATATATTTTAAAAGATATACTTTATTGTACATCAGATTAAGAAAAACAAAAAGAAGCTAAAAAAAACATGTTGATGATAAGGGATCAAATAAAAGGGTTTGCCGAATGGTTTGCCGAAAAAAATAAGTAGAAATCATGTATTTTTTTTAATTTAGGCCTTAGCTAAAAACAGAGGCAACAAACTTCACATTATAAATCAGGTAGTTGAATGTCGTAGAGGTTTAATAAACTTCTCAAAAGATACCTAACACCTACTAATCGGCACACGAGACCGTGACTTCATTAATTATTTAGATAACTAAAATGTTTCTCCTAAATATTAGCATAAGCTTAATGCTCTCAAGAGGGATTTTATCTAGCCGTGTGATAACTCGTCCCAATTACTGAAAATAAGCGCTGGTTGTCTGATGCCTAGCAAATGCTGAGATAGTAAACCTTTCGGTATGGACACGCTCTGCTCAATTCTTGAACCTTGATTTTATGTTTTACAATTATTCTCTGTAACTTTGTGATTGTTGTATTGTGTCGTGGCTACGTCGATTAAATGTTTTATATTCAATTTCTAGATGACTCCCAATGGCTGTTTTAGCAATGCTGGTGGCAGCTTAAATGATTCTCGAAGGTTATTGAAAAATGAGCAGTGGTGGCCCAGTGGTACCAGCCGTGACTTACAAGTTGTAGGTCTTGGGATCAAACCCAGTCAGGCACTTTACTTTATGTAAATTATTTCATCACCACTGCTCTCAAATCGGTGAAAGAAAACATCGTGAGGAATCCGGCTTGTCCTAGAACCAAAAATTCGAAGACATGTGACATCCAACAAACCACACTGGGCCCGCGTGGTGGATTACGGCCCATTCCCTCTCATACCCCTATTTTAGAGTGTAGGTCTAGTTTTATGGTTCATCAAACCTGTACAGAATTAAAAAGCAATTTATTTGTTGTACTACCTGATGGTTGCGACTTCGTCCGTGTCACGCTCGTTCATTTTTTTATAAATTTAATAGCCTAAGTACCTGAGTTATAACATTTGCTATCTGCCAGTAAAAAGCCCGTTAAAATCGGTGAAGTGGTTTCAAAGATTACCAGGAAAAAGACAGATAGACAGAAGAAAATTAAAAGAAATAATAATATGTTTTTTTTTATAAGTAACATATATATTATGGTGAGCTACATTTTCATCTTACATAGATGTACCTATAAAATATATCATTCTATCATAAACTGATCAAACTAATGAAATAAATAAAAAACATGTTAGCATTTCTTTTTAATCTATTTCATAAAATGTAATAGATCTTTTTAATCAATTTCATAAAGAGAATCTATTCTTTTACAAAATTTTCAGCAAATTCCTTCCTAGTCTTCCTACCTACTTCAAATGTACTAATTGAGATGTAAGTGTTATAAAAAAAAGTAAAAAAACCTTCATATTTGGAGATAATTACTGAAAATGTAGTTTTACATTTAAATAAAGCCCATTTTATCATCCTCATTTTACCATGATCCTAATCAAGCTTCTTCTTCTTCTCGAGTCAATGGAAAAGCTATGTATTTTTGGTCCCAGTAGGTGGAATCTTTGGTCAACTGGACCCACTCGAAATGGACCCGCGAGATCACTCAACCTGCCCAATTTAATTATGTATTCGTACAAACACGGAGTAAAGCCGAATCTTTTAGTTTTATACTTAAAAATCTATACATACTTGTCCTAAAATTTAATACAAAACCATAGAGTATAATTTCTACATTAGTGAGCTAAGTTGTATTGCATAAGCAACTTATTCCAGTTCATTTCAGTTTTTCTAATAATTATAGGACATGACAGTTATAGGTAACAAATAGGACATTTAAATTTGAAGACTTCTATCGTATATGCCTACCCACAACGACTGTCAAATATCTACAATTAATGGCAAACGGGACCAAACAGCTAAACATGCTTTCCGAGGCCCGACAAGTCTCGATAAGTATAATGAATAGTCACCCATCCACTAACTTTGGGAGATTACCTGGTGCGAATGTTCTGATTCAATGAAAAAATAAAATATTTTTTTTATTTCACCTATGCCTACATGGGTACTTATAAAACGTCGACAAAAGGTGCACGGTTCGGGTTTGTCGTTTCCTATGGAGAAGAACCGGCAAGAAACTCCATGGTTACTCTTTTAAAAACACAAGTAAAGTAGTATGAAGTAAAACAGCAGTACTTAGATCGCGGGACAACGCCGCTTGACAATAAGTCGTAAGAAACTAAAAATAGATTATATAATAAATAAACAAAAGATAAAAAAGTAAAACGAGATAAAATTTTAACAAGCATCTAGAAATCTGGGAGGCCCACAATGTTCACACATTTACAAAACAATCGGTAAAAGAATCTATACAAAGTATAACAAGACTAAATTTAACATGTGGCATGAATGTTTTATCAGTGCTGTAACTATTCTTAAACAAAAAGCTATAAAGATGATTGAAACCAAACCATTGTAAAAAGTCTAAATAAAAACAGAAAAAAATGAGATTGAGAATAGTTAGAGTTATCCACATATTTGTGCCGTTTATGAGTTACCATGGAAGCCGCATGCACAGAAGGTGCTGAAGCCAAAATTGTTGTCTTCAACGTAGTCCTTGATTTTATAATATGATTTTTTAATAAGGACACGTTTGATGTGATTTTTGAACTTTCCATCGGTCAGTTTTATAACTGACTTTGGAAACTTGTAATATAAACGTATACTGTTTATAAGAAAAGACTTACTAGTTTTCGTTAATCTGAATTTGGGTATTACAATTTCGTGTTTACTGCGTGTATTTAAATTATGGAAGTCGCTTCTTGTTTTGAAAAGCCCTCGATTAAGCCACTAGCTCCTACGAATAGCTAAGAAACACACTGATCATTGCTTGGGCTACCATGCCTCCAGCCATACATGCTTAACAAGACTATACTGGCCTCTGGCATCGATGATATGATTAATGCGGCCGAGCACCACGTCTGTGGCATAGAATAAAAATATAGAAGCGAAACTGATGTTCTGAACGCCGTCCGCTTTCAGTTTCAGGGTATTTGATACGTTTAAGGTTACACTAGTCGATCATTCTTCCATACATACGTAGTCTGGCGATTACTCCACTGTTTGACAATGTACGTTCAAAATAAAAAAATGATATCAATTCGTCTCATCATTATCTAGCCCCTATAAGGAATCAAAAAAGTAAAAAAATAAAATAATTGAAAGTTATGAGCGTCGCAAGTTCCATATTTCAACACAAATTTTAATGCATCTTTGGGTGGAAATAAATACCATAAGAAGAAGGAAAATTGCAAAACGGCCTACATACAGGGATAAGGAATCAAAAAAGTAAAAAAATAAAATAATTGAAAGTTATGAGCGACGCAAGTTCCATATTTCAACACAAATTTTAATGCATCTTTGGGTGGAAATAAATACCATAAGAAGAAGGAAAATTGCAAAACGGCCTACATACAGGGATAGATTAATAATTCAACAATGCAAATAATTTTATTTAGAAAATATACATTTGGTCGCTTTTTCATGATATCTAGACTCCCAAAGGTCTGATTATAAAATTTCGCACGCTCGTTTTCGTCCTAAACATCATCCATTTCGTTACAAATTTGCAAAAGTGTTAATTCGTACACAAACTAGCTTCTTATTGCTCATCACAGCATCTATCTCTTTCGCACGTGTTTTCGGATGAGATAGCATGCATTTTAACCTCGCGCACAAAATAGTTCGTGCCGTCGACTAGGAGAACCTTAACATAGGGTTATACAGTCGTTTGTGGCAAATGATAAGGTCTCCATAGATAGGCGCGACGATGCAGCAACGTGTTTTCATATTGAACGTCGAGCAATTTTTATGAAAACACGTAAAACACACGCAAACGTGAACACGTGTAGTTTTACCTAGTATGTATTTGCTTTTTGTAGTTTATAAAAACCAATTGTATCGGACACCACACAAAGAAAAGTACACACTACCTACTACATAGTTCACATCTACGCAGTTTTATGCTCTGTGAATGTGGTCATGTTTCCTACCTAGCATAAATAAATTTAGCCATGTTCAGAGGCAATGTGGTCACCAATTGAATATCTTCGCATGTATATACAGCGGTTTCAGATAAAGGCTGCTGCAGTAAGGAGCGATGCACCACTGCGACAACGGTATGAAAACCATATTTAGAAGAGTCTTTGAAATTCGTCAAAGTCCAGTCGAATTCTAGAGTCTTCTGTCGAGTGTATCGTAAGGAAAACTACACTAGGACAATAAGTTAGTCCTAACATGAGTAACGCCCGCATTTCGTATTTATTTTAACCGACTTAAAAAAAGGAGATTATCAATTCGACACGTATGTATGTAATATCGTTGGAATTGCACAATATTCACAAATGTTACTCTATGTGGGCTTCTAAACACGTGTGCCAAGTTTCGTAAGTGTATGTATGTATGTTTCTCCACGCATTTTTCCGAAACTAGTCATCGGATCGTGATCGTTGTTTTTTATTGGATTAGGTAGAATACCCTTCTGAGAATATAATAATATGCGTGACATTTTATTACAATATAATCCATTTCATATTGTTTGATCGCTAAGAGCGGCTTCAAACTTACAAAGGTTTTTCTGTTACAAATTCTTCATATTAGGTTTTTCTTTTTGATTAAATAATTGTTTGTTTCATAAAACTCCACAAGTTTTTCAAATATTATCTCACTCAGAAAGGTACCTCAACCGCATGCATATCTAAAATCAACAGTAGGTATCCTTTGTGCTTATTCAAGTCATCGTATACTCATGTGCCAAATTTTATAAAAAAATTGAATTCAAACATCAAAATTTTCGCTACATATCTGCGTTCGGGTGTTCCTAGCGGAGCTCCATATGGTTGTCAATGTGGTGAAGCAGTTGACCGCCTCGGTCACCATGGCATATCCTGCAGTAGGAGCGCTGGCCGGATAGTACGGCACGCCAGCGTTAATGAAATCATACGTCGAGCTCTTGTCACCGCCGAGGTGCCAGCTGTTTTAGAAGCCAATTGCTTGGCACGCGACGATGGGAAGAGATCAGACGGGATGACAATAATGCTTTGGAAGGTAGGCCCCACACCAAAAGCCTACCCTTTGGTGTGGTGCTTTATTTAAACTTTTCAAAAAGAACTTTCAGTTGGCTAGTAGTGGAATTTTATTTTTTTGACATCATCATATCAGCCGAAAGACGTCCACTGCTGGGCATAGGCCTCCCCCAAGCGTCGCCACATTGATCGGTCCCGTGCGTCTCGCAACCAACGGATCCCCGCAACCTTCACCAGGTCATAGGTCCACCAGGTGGGAGGCCTTCCAACGCAACGTCTTCCGGTTCGCGGTCGCCACTCCAGAACCTTTCTGCCCCATCGGCCATCCGTTCTGCGAGCAATGTGCCCTGCCCACTGCCACTTAAGTTTGGCAATTCTTCTCTTACGGATCTCTACATTTCTGATTCGATCACGCAAGGAAACGCCGAGCATAGCCCTCTCCATTGCCCTTTGAGTGACTGTAAGCTTTCTGATGAGGCCCATTGTAAGCGACCACGTCTCAGAGCCATATGTCATCACTGGCAACACACACTGGTCATAGACTTTGTCTTGAGAATAGAATAGAATAGAATAGAATAGAATAGCATTTATTTGCAAATATGGGTTATACATAAGTAGGTAGTAGTAGGTTTTCATCAGAGTTACACACACACACGAGACACTGTGGTAAGTTGGACGAGAAGACACCGCGCAACTTCCCGAACGCTGCCCAGCCGAATCGGATTCGACGGTTGATCTCTCTCTCGAAGTTGGCCCTACCCAACTGGATCGTTTGTCCCAGGTAGACATAGTCGTCCACAACTTCGAGTGTAGAGTCTCCAACCTTGATAGGAGTGGGTGTAATGGGCATTCATCATCACCTTGGTTTTGTCCATGTTCATTTTCAGACACACTCTTTCGGAAGCTCTACTGATGTTATCGAGCATTGTATTGAGTACAGCCCAAGTCTCGATCGAAGGCTTTCTCGTAGTCCACAAACACTAAGCAGAGATGCAGGTTGCACTCTTTGGTCGTGCGAGACGATTCATGATGACTCTTGAAAACAACTTGTAGACATTGCTAAGAAGTGAGACGGGCCTATAGTTCTTCAGCCGGGCTTTGTCGCCCTTTTTGAAGAAGAGCAACCACACCCCTGCACCATGCCTGTGGCTTTTTACCCTCGAGTATGACGGAATCAAACAGCTTCTGAAGGGCCTTTGGGACCGGTTTTCCAACCGCTTCAGGAGTTTAGCCGTGTTTCCGTCGTCATCCAGCGCCTTGTTGTTTTTAAGCTGTTTCAGAGCCATCCTAATCTCGTACAAGCTGACGTCCGCGATATCTTCGGTATAGTGTCAAGTCAATCTAGCTCTTGGGTCGTTTGCTAGATTCGCAACGGGTTTACTGGTTGACGTGTATAACTGGCCATAGAAACTCTCGATCTCCCTCAGAAGTTCCGGCTTGGCGGATACAATCCTGCCATCATCGGTCTTCAGTTTTGTGAGCTAGCTCTGCCCAAAAGACAGATTTCTTGCAAAGACCTTGGAGCCCTTATTCCGCTCGATAGCCTCTTTAAAACTTTTGGTATTAAAGCGGCGGAGGTTGCTTTTCAACGACTTTGAGATCCGTCTATTTAGCTGCCAGTATTTCATCGCATTGTCTGGAGACTGCAGGATCATCTCAGGCCTCTCCTTCATTAGCTTGAGAGTAGGATCAGAAAGCTTTTTATTTCCATCTGTACGGCGGGTCTTGAAAAACTTAGACCCAACCGTATGGACCGCTTCCACGAACCCATCGCTGTATTTGTCCACGGAGCTCCCTAGGCACTCGAAACGATTCTGGAGTTCGAGCTGAAAGGTTAGGGGTTTCGGATCTGGATCTGTGCTGGACGGAGCGTGGACTTCATCAGTCGAGACCTTTCAAGCTTGATATGAATGTTCAAGGTGCCTCTTACCATGCGGTGATCGCTCCCGGTTTTCACCGTATTGATCACAGAGACATCATTGAATATTTGCTTCTTGGTTGACATGATGAAGTCGATCTTGTTTTTAGTTGCACTATCGCGGCTTTGCCATATCCACTTCCTGTGCTCACGCTTTCTGAAGAAGGAGTTCATCATGTAGAGGCCTTCCTTCTCCATAAAACTGGCCAGTAGTTGACCCCGGTGGTTCCGTCGTCCAACTCCAAATTGCCCCGCTTGCAGCTCACCCTCGTCTCGTTTGCTTAGTTTTGCGTTGAAGTCCCCCATGACAACGGTGAAGTGAGTTATGAAACCATGCATGGCTTTTGAGATATCCTCATACATGGTCTCTACCTCGTCGTCGGGGTGAGCCGAGGTTGGGGCGTAAACCTGTATGACCTTCAGCGAATATCTTGTGGATATTTTAAGTATAAGGTACGCCACCCTGATCGACACACTCTCTCAGTATACCAACAGAAAAAAGAAACTTGAAAAAAAAACAATAATAATTTGTTTAACACATTCCAGATTAAGTTGGGTTTGGTGTCTTGTTTAACCAGTTAAACCAATATTACGGCCGAACACCATTTTTTTATTTAAGAACACCAGCTGTTTTCTGCTACCCAATTACGGAGGATATCGATATTCCATTATTAGACCGTATTGCGTTGGGATTCCAACTGACCCAAACGATTGTCATAGAGATTTTCCACGAGGCATGAAAGGGGCCGTATTAAAGAATGGACACTCATTCAAGGAACCCCGTACGAGTTCCAATAAACCGGGTCACATTTCAAATGACCCAATTATTTTTACAGCTATTATTAGATGAATTTCTCTTGACTACAATAGAAACTTTACTAGAATTGTATTTTTAGAATTGCCAGCCGGCCTTAGGCGCGTTTGATAATAATGTAAAGTGATAACATAAATATTTGTTTCTCTTCCACAAATATGTGTTAAAAGCTAATTCATAAAATTGCAATATTTTTTGATAAATCTTTTGTGGGAGTGACTGGTATCTCCACTAGAAAATCCTGTCACACAGATTTACCAATAGACAATGTTTAGTCCTATAAAAACTCTCTATGCAACTGATTTTAAGTAGTTAGATCTTTTTTAACAGTAACTGGGTCTTCCAAGGGAAAGAAAACGAAACATTCAAGAATAATCCTTTCATTGTTACAGATTCAAAAGTAACTCTATCTGTTGGTTTATTACATTTTCACGCCTAAAACGCCGCACCAATCTTAATGAATATTGGTATGGAGATAGATTGAACTGCTGAAGGGCATACAGTGTACTTATATGTCGGGAACACGTTCATTTGGGATAATTTCCGACTTTAATGCGGGTGAAACCGCTGGTATAAACTAGTTAACAAATAAGGGAGTGGTGGTGAGAGGACCTAGATGCCTACCACAAGCGCTGATTTTAGGTGGTTCAGGAAAACAAGGGGAGTTTACGGTATAAATAAAAAAAATGTTTGTAAATGACTTGAGAGGTTGGTAAAAAGCTTTATTTTAGTATGAGTGAATTTTCATATCTTACAATTTGTTAGAGATTCTAATTTGTTAGACTTCTGTATTTTAAATATTCAAGTAAGATAGAGTGTAAACAATTTGTTGTGTTTAACCATAACCCACATATATGCATAAGTTATGCCTCTAATTGAAGGAGTTCATCTAATATGTACAACACCTACTATATTATGAAGGACCACAATATGACGGAAGAAAGGTTTGATGGACGCTCATTTTGAGAAATATGGCTTTAATATTTAATTATTAATTTGACACTTTCTTTTTCCCTCGACTTCGCTCGTGTGTTTCTATCTTACAGGACCCGTGTTTTTGCCCGACTGCGCAGCGCAAAGGTGCGTAATGTGTTTATCAGTTTTTGTATGTATGTCTGTTCCTTTGTTCCAGGCCGATTTTAAGATTCTTACGTCAATCGATTCGACTTAACCTTGCGCGTGTCACTGGCTACATAATAATTAAGAAAAATGCGGGGTTTTGGGATCCATATTGTGTGGGACTCATTTTTTTTTCATTCAAACTCATCGTGTGGTGTATCAAAATAAAGGGTTTAAAGAGGTCAGTTCAAAAATATACAACACTTATAAATGTTTAACCGAATTAAAAAAAAATATTACAAAAAAATAAAAAATAAATTAATTCAAAAAACCCTTGCTTAAGAAGCGAACTAAAAAGACGTAAACAAGAAGAAAATCATGCTCTGCAGTCAGAAGATACATCAGGTTTTGGTCAACCAGCTTGTGAATATGTAGCTGTGTGTGTGTATATTTAGTGCTAGCCTAGTACTTAGTTTTAGTGTAGTCGTGAATTTTCATGCAATTTTGTTATCAGATTGGTAGGTACTTTTTTAAACCCTTGAGGGCCCGAAACGTGTATCCACGCAAAAAACAATGGTAATTACGGTCATTCAACCTGTTAAAGATTACTTTCTACAACTAAAAAAACTATTTTTATAAGCTCTTATTTTACTTGCCTTGATAAATATTTGGTTAGTTAGTTATATGCATGGGCCAAATCTGCAACTGAATTTTAAAATATTCATCCCTAATTGAATGAGCTGAAATTTGTCATACAGTCATACAAGTTTGGTTTGAATGACAATGCACGATAAAACTGAAATATTTAATAAAAGAATTTTGTTTTCAAAAAGTTAAAAAAAAAATTAATTATGAAACAAAAGCGTTTTCATTGTGAAGCATAAGAAAAACTAAAAAAAACGGAGCGGATAACTGTGTCTTTTTTTTTGTTAACAATTCTTTTTTTTATTTATTTATTGGCTTGTGCTTGACCACTATCTCACCTGATGGTAAGCGATGATGATTATATGATGATTCATAATTTATACTTCATTAAAATGTTAATACCAATATAATATAATCCTTTTCAAAGATTTGATTATTAGCTTTTCTAAAACACTGCCTGTTTTAGAAAAGTTACTAATCAAAATTCAAAACTGACTAATAGAACAGTTCGAGAAGTTTCCTCGATTGAAATTGAATGTAAATGGGAAGATAATTAACTCCGTGATATTTCTTAGAAATTATTACTTTTCCTTTTAGTTCTAAAGAGTCTTGTTTATGGTTCCCTTTCAACATTTTAGGGAAGCCAATTAGCTTAAGATGAGGCCAATAAATTGCCTCGTTGGTGGCAAGGGTTACTGCTAAGCATGAGATCGTGGTTTCTGGATCATGTCCTTTCTTTGGTATTGTTCGTCAAATCTTTGAGCTCCTTAAATTCTCAGTTGAGCTGCACGGCTACTGACAAATGCGTGGGCTGACTGGACAGGTCCACTCAAACTGGCTGGTTCTTTCCTCAAAAGACCATTTCAGACACCAATCTACATGGTCTAAATGAGACTGTAACCTCTGAGTTTGTTTCGGCCTTTCTTTGTAGGGTAGTCAGTTACGAAACGCCGAACTCATCTAGTTTAAAAAAATATTATCGACATGTGAAAGTGTTTGTACAAACCAACTTACAGAAAAACAATCAATTATCGTTATCATAGATCTTTAAAGTAAAAGTGAATAAGCACCTTCTGGGCTCGTCTATTCCATGGTAGACCTCATCCATAGCATTTCAGAGAGATCGAGTTCAATAGTTGGATCAGCACAAAAGAAACTTGCCAAACGATTCAAAACTTTATACAGACTTTTTTAGAACGTACGTAGGTCTAGGTAGGTGTAAATTTAATGGCGGCTGCGTTTTCGCTGTGCTGGCTAACCCTTCATACCCACTGTGCCATGATATTTTTACTGCGAAGCAACTCGCAGCGTGTTCAGAACCGCCACTAAGCTTGGATCGAACTTTACGCCAAAATCGGTTGATGTCGACAATTAATCATAGTAAATAGAAACACGTCCTCTTAGCCGATTACGCAGTATCAAAGGTAAGGTTATGAGTTTCCGCCTTTGTGCGTTGAGAATAGCAATCTCTCTGACAAAATATGATATCGTTTGATCTCAACGGGGAATCATAATATGCTTTTATGTAGGAAGGTAGGTTCTTCTTAAACTCATAATAAATCTAAGGATCGTTGGAATTGATTGAAACAGTTTCATTGTATCATGCAAGCAAAACTTCTGCAAAGCAATTTTGAAGGAAAATTCTTATTATATGTTGTTTGATTTTGTAGATACTTTTTTTCGTTATTTGACGATGTTTATTTGATTTTTCAACGTTATTTTTCATCTTAATTCCTGTAAATGGTTTTGTCAAGCTTTAGTTCCTAACATAATTTGCAATATATTATAGAAAAAAAATGTTCATGATTAATAACGAAACCATATAATTATAATAAATAAATTGTTTATTAGCTTCAAAATTTACAAAAATCGTGAAACCCTGACCCCTGAGCTAGGTAACAGCACCTGTGTTTCAGGGGCCAGTGATCTCCTCCGTTATGTTACATAATTATAATTACTGAAACACAATTGTAATCCAGACAATTAGTATTCACTAAATATCCCAGACTAAAATCAAATCATCATTAAGATCCGAATTCCAACAAACTCAAAGTTAAAATCGATTCAATAATAAAATTTAAATCAAAAATAAAATTACAATCAGAATTAAATTCACAATGAGAATTAACATTATAATCAAACTCAAGTTCAAATTTATTACACTCTAAGCCAGAATTAACGATAAAATTTCAATCACAATCCAAATTTCAATCAAAATCAAGGTACAATTTAGTCAAAATTAAAAATAAAATAAAGTAAAATCATCAAAACAAAGACTAAAATCATAATCAAAACAAAACTCAAAATTAAAATCGAATTCAATATTGAAACAATAATTGAATAATTGATTGAATTTGATTGCAATACGTTTTCGATTTCGAAGTAGTCCAGGGACTGGAGTGAATTGAATTGGAGAAATGTTGACTTAGAAAGGTTTAGGGTGTGATGATTGGATCTTAGCCAATGGCCTACTTTATGCAGTCCCAACTCAGCCATATACACCTATCATCAATCGCACTGTCTCTTTTTTCGTGATTTCTTCCCAGTGTCGGGGTATGTGGAGGTCAGATAGAGTATCTGACCTGTAACTGAGTTACACGATAGCCCTTGGTAAGACTGGTGTCAGATTGCCTGGCTTCTAATCACCTATAAAGACCGCAAAGATCAAGAAGACAACTAAAAGCCTGTTCCAACTGCTTAAAGCGTTTTCCAAGACAAAATATTACACACGCGGGTATGTTAAGATAGTCCCATCCACGGATCGACCTCGGCAAGTGTTGCTTAACCTTGATGATCGACCCGTGTGTCTGTTATTATGTACCTTCCCAACATTAATTGTATTTATTTATGAAAACTTTAAGCAGAAGTATATCTACCTAGCCTTTTTCCCATCTATATTGGGGACGGCTTCCAGTCTAACCGGATTCAGCTGAGTACCAGTGTTTTACATGGAAAGACTGCCTATCTGACCTCCACAACCCAGTCACTGGCTAACACGATACCCCTTGACTAGACTGGTATCAGATCTCAAGCTTATGTCTACTTGTAACAACTGTCAAAGATCTTCAAATGACAGCCTGGACCAACGGCTTAACGTGCTTTCCGAGGCACGGAGATAATTCGGTATGTTGAAAATGGTCACCCATCCACCGACCGACCTCGTCAAGAGTTGGACCTTAAAAACCAACCCGTGCGGCTGTTATTATTTAGCCACGATCTCTTAAAAACATAAAGCAGAAGTAAACATTGAGGTAATAATGTACTACGGAAGTAAAAAGAAAAATACAAACCGTCTTAACACAATTCAGTCAGTATACTGCCAATGAAATTGAAGTGTCACCGAGTGCCGTACACAAATAACTATTTATAGTGATTCATCGTATCCTTCTCGGTATCACGATCCGGATCGGAAAGCCATTGATCACTTTGTGAAGTACAAAGTCAAGTGTTCTCCGGGCAAAGTGATGTTTGCTATCAAATTCATTGGAGGATACGATATTGCTTCCGACTTCGATTATATTGGAGATTTTCGGAAGCGATTTGTATAATCTAGAGATAGTGGTTTACGTCTGGAATATTGTTCAATTTGTTCATGAATTTTTGATCTGTTTGCAAAAAAATAACGTTCATTTCGGACAAGTAGGTGTATGTTGTTAGTAAAATCACTGTTGATGAAATAAGAAATTCTGCAGCCTTGTGAACAGTTGTCGTTCAAGCAGAAACCATGTTAGAATATTATGTAGAGGCTATAGTGCAGGCATAAGTAAACTTGTAACTTTACGCATGAGCGTATTAGGCTGTTTATAATTATTCGTCAGGCTAACAATAATATTCATTGCCCTAGCCTAAGTTTATCTTAGACATCGCTAACAACGGTGAAGGAAAACATCGTGAAGGAAGGGTTCTTCAAATCGGCAACATTGAGATTGCATTGAGCACGTGTGGTAGTTAATGTTTGTGCCTTATCTATACGAGATTGGGCCTTAACCCTGCAGTGGGCTGGTTTTATCATATAGCATAATTTTCATCTGACGCAGGTATATTCACAATTTCTTTTGTAGACGGTCACATTCACAGACACGCTTCTGGATTTTTTGTCAATGCTGTCTCTGTCTGTTAGCAGTGGCTTTTGGCAGTTTTTGTGGCAGTGGTGTTTGTGGTCCACAAACCTCTTTAACCACTTGTACGACCTGTTTTAGGGACTTACGTCAATGATTACTACAGTGCCAGCAACAAATAAAGACAATATATGGTTGAACTATGGCTTATTCATACGTTGACTGTTTTTAATACACAGGAAGAAATATTGATAGGTTCTGAAACCTACTGCAGTGAATTTTCTAATACTCTGTGGTTGTAACAACGCATTGAAAATTAATGAAACTATTGGAATTAATATTTGTTTCGGGATATTTACCATGTAGATATATTTTGCATTTGGTTGAGAGCTCAATATTTCGGCACCGTTACAAGCGCCATGATCACGAGAACTAAAGTATTTGCGGGTGTGTGTTATTTACGAACTGACATATCTGTCTACCCTCTTCCTCGTTCGTTTTTCACGCACGAAACCGCTACCAGCAGAACTCGTCTCACCAGTTACTTGATATTGTTCACGACAGACGATACTCACTGTATCCACTTTTGACACTCGTTCAGTAGTTTTAAGACCTTTACATAGTTGAACCACTGGATTCCAGGCTCGCGACAATTGAAACCCGTCATCCCTATTGAAATTTTTGCACTTGGTTATTTCAATTGCTTCCCGAACCATTCTAGGTATGTAATGGCGTTCTGTCGAGATCACCTGTGGGTCATGTAAATCGATCCAGTGGTTTGGCCCTGATTCTAGAAGATGTTCTGCTATGGCCGATTTTTGGGGATCGTTGTTTTTAACTTCCCTAATGTGTTCTTTGATCCGGCAAGCAACAGTTCGCTTCGTCTGTCCAATATAGGATTGCCCACAGCTACAGATAATCCTATAAACTCCAGGCTTTTCCAAGGGAAAGTTATCTTTAGGCGAACGCAACATTTGAGATACTTTCTTGAAAGGAGTGAAAATAGTTTTTATGCAGTATTTACTGAGAATGTTTGCGACTTTGTCTGCCACTCCCTTCACGTATGGCAAAAATGCTGGCTGTCTCTCGACCTTGTACTTCAATTGTTTATTTGATAACCCCCGATCATGTGGAAAAATCTTCATTCTGTATCCATTTCTCTGTAGGACTTGTTTAATATGCGCTAGTTGGCCAGTAATATGATCCTCGTCGCAAAGATCATAAGCACGTTTAGTGAGTGACGTCACTACAGAGTTGCCGTGAATGATGGTGTGAGTCACCGTGTAGATAACGGTCAGTATGAGTAAGTTTCCTGTAAACCTAGTGGCTTAACAAAACAGGACTATCGCCTTTCTGGACGTAACAATACAAGTACGCGAGGATGGTTCTTTATGCCACTCGGTTTACTAGTAGCTGTGGGCAATTGTATCTATATTGGACAGACGAAGCGAACTGTTGCTTGCCGGATCAAAGAACACATTAGGGCAGTAAAAAACAACGATCCCCAAAAATCGGTCATAGCAGAACATCTTCTTGAATCAGGGCCAAACCACTGGATCGATTTACATGACCCACAGGTGATCTCGACAGAACGCCATTACATACCTAGAATGGTTCGGGAAGCAATTGAAATAACCAAGTACAAAAATTTCAATAGGGATGACGGGTTTCAATTGTCGCGAGCCTGGAATCCAGTGGTTCAACTATGTAAAGGTCGTAAAACTACTGAACGAGTGTCAAAAGTCGATACAGTGAGTATCGTCTGTCGTGAACAATGTCGAGTAACTGGTGAGACGAGTTCTGGTGGTAGCGGTTTTCGTGCGTGAAAAACGAATGAGGAAGAGGGTAGACAGATATGTCAGCTCGTAAACAACACCCACCCGCAAAGAATTTAGTTCTCGTGATCATGGCGCTTGTAACGGTGCCGAAATATCGAGCTCTCAACCAAATGCAAAATATACATGGTAAATATCCCGAAACCAATATTAATTCTAATGATTGTGACCATGTCAGCTTAAAAACTTATATTAATAAAACTATGATCAAATTGCAGCATTGTGAATAGAATTTAACTCAAAGGTACGACCAGCTCTTAGACTATTAGGGTACTAATTAGATGTCAAATAATTATTATTTTATCATCATCATCATCATTCTGTCAATTACACTAAACAAACAGCTATCAGATTTTAAGAAAAGTAAATAATGTTTTGCGTAGGTACCCTTAGCACCAGGTACTCGTAAATTGACAATCAGTTTATTATTTAGTATTCATCACATTTTGTGCAGAAAGATTCGGTAACGTCTGATGTGTCTGAGATCTTGGCCATGAATAAATATTGAATATCAACTGTACTTAGATACATCTTAACTGTACAAAATTATTCTCAGATTTCAACAGAAAAAGCTATAAACTTCTACTAGCACAGATAAGTCCACTATGGTGTTGCTTTGTCGTAAAACAAAACATAACAAGAGATTGCCAAAAGATCAGAAAAACAATGAGAATTTGTCTTTTAGGCTACGAAAAAAAAACAAAACATGAAAGCAAATTTTCTTGTTTTAGGTTACTGCTGCAGTGCTTCTTATTTTTACCCGACTGCCGAAGGAGGGTAATGTGTTTATCAGTCTATGTATGTATGTATGTAAGTATGTATGTATGTTTGTTCCTATATGGCGTTCCAGAGACCAAACGCGTTGGCCGATTTTGATGATTCATACGTCAATCGATGCGTCTTAACCCTGCGAGTGTCATAGGCTACATTAAAATTGGATAATAGAAAAATGGCGGCTTTTGGGTGCCATATTGTGGGGGCCCAAATTTTTTATCTTCCAAACCCATCGTGTGGGGTATCAAAATAAAGGGTTTTAAGTGGTGATTTCAAAAATATATGACACTTATATGTTTTAATGTATCTAATTCGAAAAAAACTAATTAAAAAGTTATAAATAAAAAAACTTAATTAAAAAAATCAATAAACCCGACTGCTTCAAAAGCGAACTAAAAAGTCGTAAACAAGGAAAAAATCATGCTGTGCAGGCGGAGGATACACCAGAATTTGGTCAGCCAGCCGGCGAATATGTATCCTCCGACTGCACAGCATGATTTTTTCCTTGTTTACAACTTTTTAGTTCGCTTTTGAAGCAGTCGGGTTTATTGATTTTTTACAGGATTTATATTACCTTACGTCTTATGTACGTCCGGCAACAAGTTATCGCTTTTTCAAGCACTTCTTGGCATCCTTTTAAGCTGAAACTTGGCGTACTTCTGTTACTTTGGAAACATTGACAAAAAATATATGGTACTATGTAGCTGGTCTCATGATGGAGCCGGAAGGTCACCATAGCAACTCCTCAAACAGACAAGATAGCACCATCTTGTTTTGGTTCTTCGGATATGTATTGACAAGCGATATTTCATTTCGTAATGTTTGTCCACTAAAAGCCTGTTTTAAAAGGAATAATTAGGATACTTGTTTTAGAAGGATTGCTTTTAATTATGTTTGTACCACGGAGCCTCGGTGGGGGGATGAATAGTATTTACAATACTATTCATACAAACTAAATATTTCATTGTGTTTTATATTCAAGATAAGAATGCTTGGAAACATGCTGGTCCTGCTCCATAGGGCAATCTTTAGTGGAGACAAAATCAAATGTGTTAATTTATTTTCCTCTTCATAGTTATTGTATTCATTAGATTATTTTTCTTTTTTATGAAATTGACTCACATACTGTTCCATTGTTGTTGAATTAGGTACTTTTCCTATGTTGGCAATATTTGTAAGTATGTGAGAACCATGTTCCTATTTATCAAATTAATTAATTTACCTGTTATATTTTTAATACTTTATACCTGTACGTAGTATAGTATGTAGTGCTATTCTGGGTGCATCGTCCTCACATATGAATTTATTAATGTATGTATTTATGTAAATATTGTAAAACATATTTTTTTTGTTAAAGAGTAAGTATGGAGTTTCTTGTGCGTTCTTCTCCATAACAAGCTTCTTTTCCGAATGCACGGTAGAATAAATTTTTATTACTTGTTAATTTTAATTTTTCATGGTTTGACGTTCAAATTGCCGAGTTTAATAAATTTATTTGACTTTTAACTTTTGACTTTTGTGTCACCGATAACTTATAGAAATAGATGTCCCGTGGCAATACTAAGGACAGTTACGCACTACATCCGATCCGTGTCCGTAAAATTTCGATTCCGAAGTAGCCATAGTACTTCTTGTAAGGAAGCTTATGCATCCGAACACTATTCGTTATAATCTGTCATAATTAAAAACATTTTGAACTCGGAACTCACATCGAGGACAAATCAAGGACGTGTAGTGCGTAACAGCCCTAACTTTGGTAACTGAAACTTGAAATGAAGGTCCAAAAGGGTCTAAGGGTCTTTTTTAAGTTTCTATGCTGTAGAATTTTCCTCACTAATCCTAAGAAGATAGTATTGACATTTTTGAATGCTTCAAGGAAGCCTTATGTCATTTTATTGTGTATATTGTACAAGCAAAGACGAATGTCACATATTTGTGAATACTCAGTAAATGAAGACAGATAGGACCATTTTGTCCACATTTCATAGTTAGACCTTAGGATCTGGCATGCTATGTTAAAACTATTTGTTAGTGGAGGTTTTAATTAAAGGAGGAATCTTGTGAAAGTAGAACATTACTAAGCACAAAACAACGACTTTAGAGCCGTGTAAAATTACGAATGAGAACTAAATAAAAGATAAAGATAGTTATTCAAACTTGTATTAAAAAGTTTGTAAAATCTATTTGTACGGTTAATTGAACGGAATTTGTACCAGTTAGGGATATATTTTGCAAACCTTATGAATCGTTAACTACCTCTCTATGATTTTTAGGGTTCCGTACCCAAAGGGTAAAAACGGGTCTCTATTACTAAGACTCCGCGGTTCAACTGTCTGTCTGTCCGTCTGTCACCAGGCTGTATCTCATGAACCGTGATAGCTTGGCAGTTGAAATTTTCACAGATGATGTACTTCTGTTGTCGCTAGAAAACGAATACTAAAAACAGAATAACATAAATATTTAAGTGGGGCTCCCTATACAACAAACTTATTTTTTTGCCGTTTTTTGCGATTATGGTACGGAACCCTGCGCGAGTCCGACTCGCACTTAGCCGGTTTTTGATTTAAAAAACCCACAAATGCATTGTACTTTCGCCGCAAACATACGTTCAAAAAAAGAGCTAGATGTTTCACTAAAATATTAATCTACGTATTAATATAATTTCAGTCCCGTTTACGTATATAATTATGCAACCAATCAAAAAACAATAATTTAAAAAATGTTCAATTACCTGACAAAATTCACGCCTCACATACAACATTGTTCCGCGGCATGCGATCGGCGACTGAATGACTGAAACATCTAATGTACCTCTGAAAATGTACCTCATTCGTTCATGTATAGTTTGGTGGCAATCGGCAATACATACCCCCGTTAAAACAATATAAATAAATACGATGAGAAAAAAAAACGGTATAAAAATTATTGCAATGTCACTCAGCCATAGTTTACTGATAATTTTTATCCCGGATAAATACAGCAATAATAAATCTCAACCACAAGAAAAACTAGTCTAGAATGTAATGAAAACATGAAGTACAAGAAGATAGTCTAAAATAAAAGGAAATGTTATAAAATGTAGTTAATTAAACCTAGATTTGAGACGGCCAGTACTTACTGTAACCTACAGGCTACAGTAACTACTGGTACTTACGAGAAATTGAGAGCTTGGCTTCACAAGTGACCCGTGACTAAAGAGATAATGGGTTTTTAAGTCTAAAATAAACAACTAGTACCAGAGGTGCTCGTCGCTCAAAAATAGGGAGTAGCTACCGCTAGCGGCTTTGCCCCCGAAAAAATGATTGTTACACCACCCTCTCGACAGTGACCAGTTACATATCATGCAATCTTAACATAAAGTAAAGCATTTCATCTCAAGGGAGACAAAGTTGTATGAAATTCCCAAGGCAGTTAAGTGATTTGAATTTAGAACGTCAAAGTTTTTGTCGTGGAAAACTAAGTAAAAGGTTTGTTCGAAAATCTAACTAGCCAACAAAAGCAGAACTCAAAAAAAAGAAAATGGCGCGATTTTAAGGTAAGTGAAACAAAAAACTATATCTGGTGTTGTGATTTTCAATGAATTAAATTGCAATATTCGTGTTGACAAAAAATGTCGAACGCTAGTGATTCTACTCCAGAGTTTATCAAAACAGATGCTTTAGAGATTATTAAATAAGCTGAAAAACAATATATCACGGGAAAAAAAAAACAATAAGCAATTGAAATCATCGCATTAAAGAACCGGAAAAATCAAAACATATACGAAAAATGCCTATGACGATTTTTTTTCATGGAGAACAACAAAAGTAGGAGTCAAGACTGTGTCGTAATTCGTCCTTTTAGTTTATTCGCAACATTTATCAGAAACCGAAAAGCCAAGCAGCCTGTGGTGCAATTATTCTATGCTGAGATCTACACACAATTAAAAAATACAAAACAATACTGATCAAACAACAAGCTTCAAACACTATATTCAAATCAATACGCAGCAGCTTTTATTGTTTCGCAGAAGGTGTGAAAAGTGGACACATAACTCCCTTGCTTGGCTCGGGAGTTAACTCAGATCCTCATTACGCTCAGGGGAACATTACATAATTATTTCGAGGAAATGTACAAACAGCCAATGTACTATTCCAGACTATAATCTGTCTATGTGCTAAAATTTCATTCTGATCAGTGCAGCCGTTCTGGCGTGATTAGATATAAACATACATCCATTCATCAAAACTTTTACATTTATAATATTCGTAAGAGAGCAGTAGTGGCCCAGTGGTAACGGCTGTGACTTACAAATTGTAGGTCGTAGGTTCGATCCCAGGCAGGCGCTTTACTTTGTGTAAAATATTTCATCACAACTGCTCTCAATACGGTGAAGGCAAACATCGTGAGGAAACCGGCATGTCCTGAACCAAAAATTCGAAGACATGTGACATCCACCAACCCACACTGGGCTCGCGTGGTGATTGCGGCCCATTCCTTTTCACAAAGAGGAGGCCAGTGTCTCAGCGGTGGAGAAGTAAGATAAGATAACTAAAATATATTTTTAATCCGTCAGGTAAATTAGTAAAAAATGCCAAAATATTGGGCAAAGTCTGTGCAGGTGACGATAGAGTCTGTACGGAAAGAGAACCGTCAGCGTCGTGGCGTAAAATGGATCTAAATTTATGATTTTTATAAAACTATAACAACATTACAAAAAACACACTGAAAACATTATAATAATATTTTAAAAATATTTTCAAAATATCAAGATTTTACAGTCGCTCTATAATGACGTAACAGGTAGCTGCACCCTCAAATCTTATGACGGTTCTCTTTCCGCACAGTCTCTACAATAGTTACAGTACTCTAATTTAAGTTGTAGTTTCACGTGACCAGAGTGTTGACTTTGAATTGTCATTCAGTGCGGCTATATGCTGCCAGTGTTTTGTGCACTTTGTCCATTGACAGCGATGCGGGATTAATTTTTTTGTTGCCCTTTGATTTCTGCCCGCTTGTACATTTTATTTTTATTAGCTTGTGTAAACTATGTAATTTCTTCTAATCGAGAATAATGATTAGAAGAAATTACATATCTCATCAAAATGGATTAAAGATAAAGCATGCACGTGTTTGTGACAGTAAAATGATTTTCTTTTCTTTTTTACACGTCCAACGACCATTGTATAGAATCTATACCGAACCGCGGTGTTTACACGTTGTATTGTTATTTAAAGAGATAGTAATACGCGCCTAGTAGTATAGTTGAGTGTTGACTCAAGCATCAAAGAGATGTCTGAGATAAATGTAGCCGTCAGTTAGGCGAGAAGTTTGTTACTATGGAGTTCCGTACACGTTGTGTTTATTAATTTTTGTATGTACAGCAATATTGTGTTTTCTTTGCTTCCTTGTTAACTGGTAGTGGTATTTCTGTTCTGTCTAAATTTTGTAAGTTTCTTATAATTCCTTTATGTAAATTATAGAGGTTTCTCAATTTTGAAATCAAAATAAACATCAGCTTTACCGCCTAGATCAAACAATAGGAAGTTTCTTTTGTTACGTTTGGGTTTTATAAGTTTTAATCCTCATCCTCCTATCCTTATCTCAATGTATTTGAGGTCGGTGTGATTAGTATTCTTTTATTTGTCGTTATCTCATTATTTACATTCGAAACTCGCTATGTACGGCATTCATTTAATTATCGCTGCAGATGCTGGGATAGGAGACTTTATGATCTCGGTCGGGGTTCTTTATTTTTATTTGTTTAATATTTTTGTTTGTTTTGTATTTCATCTCTCGTCTCCTGTGCGGGTCACAAATAAATAATTCGTCTTTCTTTTATTTACACACATGCATTGATCCCCTAAACATTCTTTACGTGAACAGAGGGCTGAGCTTTTCTTCGACCAGAGAATCATCATTGCTATTCAATGTAGCAATGCTGCTAGCGTTTTGGACACATTTTCCATTGACATGTGGACGAATTTTTTGATGCGCAATGAATCCCTTTAATAGGTGTACGTTATTTATTAGCCTTATTTTGTAGTTGAA
The DNA here is from genome assembly GCA_949775005.1 of Orthosia gothica. NCBI lineage: Eukaryota > Metazoa > Arthropoda > Insecta > Lepidoptera > Noctuidae > Orthosia > Orthosia gothica. The sequence continues at coordinate 9,853,543 of OX459067.1, read as the reverse complement.
TTCTAACGTAAATAATAAATAAAAATGAATATCTAAAAAAAATGGAATGTACGATTGCGATGTGGCTGAAGAATAGAATAGAATGAATACTTTATTGTACACCAAAAATAAGTACCTGTACTAATTTCAAATAAATAAAATAACACTTTTAGTGAACCTAGGTAAACCAAATACTGCTTAGAGACATGATGCGGAAATCTGTAAACACACATGACAGTGTTGAGAGTTTAAAAATAGGTCTGCCTGTATATGCCTCCCGGTGGGTTCCTCCATTGTCGATGCGGGGGGCCGTGGTTTGGTCACCCACGGTAAAGCGTAGAGGAACCGAGGAGGGCCGGGGTTCTTGCCGATGCACGACTAAGCCGATGACGCGGCGACGCCCGTCGTAGCGGCTAACAGAGGTTCTCCCATAGAATATCGCGGCTGAGGTTGAGGCTGCGGCGGGAGAGGAGTGCCGGTATTGCGGTGCGCCGCTCTCCCTACCTTCCATGGGCTGGACGGGGCCGCCACAGTCGGATTGCGGACGCAGCGGGGCCGCAGGGGAGGCCCCTACGGCCAAAAAGTTGTAGGTGGCGGCGCCACTGACCTGACCCGTCACAGGACGACCAAGGGCGTCATACACGGAGTCGTCTGGCGAGCATGTGCTAGTTTAGTCCCTGGAGTGGTCACGGCGTGCAATGTGTTCTGGTGATTAAGGGTTATCCCCAGAGGAGGGTCTGGTGACGGACAGCCGCGGTGGGTTCACGGACGAGTGCTAACGCGTACCCGTGTGTTCGCCATAAGCGGCACTCCAGTCTTTAGTGGGACTCCATCCCACATAACTGCACTAGCTCCCCGTTGTAGCGCATGAGCATTTGTCAAAGCTAGAAAAAAAAGTCTACCTGAAACTTAAATATTTTATTAATTGTGCATGTTGTTAATAATATTCTCTACCGAATCCTAAAATTGAATAACAAAAATATGCTAACTACTTACTACGATTATAAAAAAAACAAATAAACGTGCAAAGTTTACCTATCTTTGTTTATTTACGTAAAAAGAACTTTGATCGGGATTGTTTCGATCAAGCCATGTGATAGTCATTAAATTTTCATTGTTTTAGTCTATAGGCGCGTGTGTGTGGGTTTTGAGATCACTCAATTAGTTAAGGATTTCAAGAGTCTTCGCTCTTGTGGCCTATTCCTCGGGTACCGTGCAATTTTGCATTCCAGGTTAATAAAAAACGTTTCTACGACAAAATTCAACCGACTTCCTAATACAACACAAAAAAGTGAAAATTTACTTTAATATCGGCTGTCGGTGTTTTTGGTTTCGTTTTTGGCACCGGTTTCCGAAATTGAAGTTATTTTTTTTTATTTTCACTTTTAGTAGTGGACAAGTTGTATAGTAATGATTTAATGAACAATAAACAAACATGCGATTGCAGCAATCCCGAGAGATTTGCCGTCATTTATTGAAGAGTTCTATTGTATATTTCCAAAGTTCTTCATCGGATCATCAACAAATTTATAATTATGTGACATATAGATAACCTACAGTACGTGTATAATTGTTGGCATCGATTTTTTCTTTTTTATTAATTGGGCACTCGTTTGACTACCATCTTACCTATGGTCGTCGAGGTAAGCGATGATGTGGTCGAAAGTGAAACACGCTTGCCTAGAAGTAACCTATTCACGCTTAACATAAAGACGCCGAAAATAAATCTTAAATACTGAAAAAACAGATAAAATAGCTGTTTTATATAATAATGCTTTACTCATTCAAAATGTATAAAGATAAACACCATTTCTTTTCTATACTTTTAATTTGGTTCCGTTCTATCAAAATCGAGAAACATGATTATATTTAGTCCGTCAGTGAGTTTATCAAATAATGGTTCTGTATTTTTTGCTTTATCAAATAAATAAAAATTGACAAAGATAAAGCGCATCAAAGTTCATGAGTGGCATATGACGTCACTTTGACAGTATAATATGTAGCACACCGTGACGTCACACGATATTTCAACGCACTGTATCATCGTATTTTTTTTTACGTCGCATAATAATAAATACGTGTCCAATATTTGTCAACTACCCCATTAATAAGCTAGATAATTCTAAGTAACTATTTACTTATGTACATTAACTCCATTATTCCCAAGACAATATCCGTTAATGGTAATTCATCATTCAGTGATTGGGCTACCATTGGTATTCATAAAAGTAGAACACGGCTTTATGAGCTGTACGATGAAAGGACTTATGTAAACACTGCTGAATTTAATTTATATGTTAGAAATTATTCAAAATTATTTAAAAAAGTTTGTTTTTTGGCCAAGTCGCGTTATTTGAGTTCGAAGATTAAAAACAGTAGTAATGTTATTAAAACGACTTGGAATATTATTAATAGTGAAACGGGAGGATCTGGTAACCGAAATATTGACTACAGCCTGTCTATTAATGACAACATCATAAAATCAGACTCACAAGTCGCACTGGCCTTTGAAAATTTCTTTTCAGATATTCCCGTTTCTACTACTAAATCCTTAAACTCGTCACCTTCTGTTGCTGAGTCTTTGCTAAAAGAAAATGTTAATGTTTGCGATTCGGAATTTATTTTTGAACATATTACTTGTAGAGACATAATTAAAACCTTTCACACATTAAATGTTAAAAAGACTGCTGATCTGTGGGGTCATTCTGTTGAAGTCGCCAAGTCTATTATTGATATTGTCGCACCTAGTTTAGCTATTATCTTTAATAATTGTATCGACTGTGGGGAGTTTCCTGACCTAATGAAAAATAGTAAAATAATACCTTTGTTTAAATCAGGTAGTACATCAGACCCTACAAATTATAGACCTATTTCAGTACTACCTACTTTTAGTAAAATATTTGAGAAATTAATTTTAGAGCAATTGCAAAGATTTTTTAATAAACATAAATTATTACATAGCAAACAGTTCGGTTTTACAAGGGGTCGTTCAACTACTGATGCCGGTGTTGAGCTTTTGGGACATATTTATAATGCATGGGAGGATAAGTGCGATGCCTTGGGCATCTTTTGTGATTTGTCCAAGGCATTTGATTGTGTTCTTCATGAAACCCTAATCAGGAAACTCCGCCACTACGGGATCCGGAACAGCGCTCTGGATCTTCTTACTTCATACTTGAGTAATAGGATTCAGAGCGTTGACGTTAATGGAAAAAGATCTCCTGGATCTATAGTAGCAATGGGAGTCCCGCAGGGCTCGATTCTTGGTCCTTTCTTGTTTCTTATTTATATTAATGATTTGCCTTACCTCATAAAGGATAACCATAATATAGTGTTGTTTGCGGATGATACTTCACTTTTGTTTAAACTTAAACGTCAGCAGCTGGTTACTGACGATGTAAATAGCGCGATCTCAAATGTAGTTCACTGGTTCAATGTTAACAATTTACTTCTTAATGAAAAAAAAACGAAATGCATTAAGTTTACCCTACCTCACGTTAGGCAGGTGAAAACTGACGTGCTGATAAAGGGCGAAGAATTGAATCCTGAAAATAGCACAGTATTCTTAGGTTTAACTTTGGATGCTAAGCTTCAGTGGGGCCCACATATAGATAAATTGTCAAAGAAGCTAAGCTCCGCAGCATATGCTGTTAGAAAAATTCGTAATTTAACGGACATAGAGACAGCCCGTTTAGTATACTTTAGCTATTTTCATAGTGTAATGTCGTACGGTATTCTGTTGTGGGGAAATGCCGCCGACATCCAGACTATCTTTGTTTTGCAGAAAAGAGCTGTAAGATCAATTTATAAATTAAGCCCGAGACACTCTCTCAGAGAGAAATTTAAGGAGATTAATGTAATGACTGTGCCTTCTCAGTATATTTATGAAAATCTTTTATATGCCCATAAAAATATAAAATTGTTTAAAAAATACAGTGATATCCATAATATAAATACTAGGAACAAACACAAATTTGTAATACCTACAACAAGGCTCAAGAAAATAGGTGGCTCGTTTAGATGTCAATGTGTGCGCTTTTATAATATGCTTCCAAGCCACGTACAAAATCTAAGTCTTAATAAATTTAAATCATTCATTAAACGTAAGTTGTGCCAAAAAGCGTTTTATAGCATTAAAGATTACGTTGAGGATAAAACGGCTTGGGAGTGAGCTGCTCCAATTAAATTAATTTAGTTTTTTTTTTTGTTTAAATATTTTGCACCATGAATTTTGTTATTTTTAAAAATTTTAAATTTTTTTTTATTTGTTTTCTTGCAATGACAAGAATATTTACTTTTTAAAGTATTATATTATTTTATTTTAATTATTGTGAATGTGAAGACTATGTGGATCATTATTTTGTTTTTTAATTTATCTTAGTTTTTAATCATGGTCTGGCAGTTTGAGTAGTTTATGCGGCCTACCCGAATGTCCTTTCTTTGGTATTGTTCGACGAATCGTTGAGCTCCTTAAATTCTGAGTTGAGCTGCTCGGTTATTGACAAATGCGTGCACTGACTGGACAGGTCCACTCAATCTGGCTGGTTCTTTCCTCAAAAGACCATTTCAGACATCAGTCTACATGGTCTTCACATGATCGAACCAAGATTTTGTCATTACTTTAAAAGAGACTGTGACCTCTGAGTTTGTTTCGGCCTTTCTTCTCAGAGTAGTCAGATATGAAACGCCGACCTCATCTAGTTTTAAAAAAAAAAATGTTAGACATGTAAAAGCGTTTGTACAAACCAACTTACAGAAATAAAATCATTTATCATTTATCCCATTTTTCGGTCCACCGAGGTTTGTCATAAAGTTAATCATGCTACAACTAGTCCCACATATGTGCTAATATTTCTATCTCACTCCTCGAGAAGGTCTCTATATTATTTCCCTTGAGGATGGAGCAGCGAAGCCTTTATAGTAACTTGTAGGTCTTCCCATACGGGGACGAGGCCATTTTGCTGTCATGGTTGAATATTAACACCCACGAGACTTTGCATAGGGACTTGCGTAATATTTTATACTCTTCATTTTTATTTTATATTTTGAAATACCTAATGCTGATACTTCATAACGACACAAATACAGTAATTTAGTATGATATGAGGCCCTTGACTCTAGACAGAGTGGTTTTATTTTATAGTTAACTAGCTGTCCCACGCGGCTGCGCTCTCGTCAACTACTACCCAGCTACCTACCAATCTACCCTACCTACCTACCTACCATACAAACATGATTGTTGCGTAACTTAAACCGTTTACGCAACGCAAGTAACGGAAGATCTCAAAAAAATGTTTGCCCGATTTTGCAACATTTTTCATTTATGATCCGCTCCTATTGGTGGTGGTGCGTGGTATTATATAACTTTCTTTAACCTTCCTCGATAAATGGACTATCCAACACAAAAAAAAATTTAAATGCCAATCAATAGTTCCTGAGATTAGCGCGTTCAAACAAACTAAGGCTTTATCTATATCTATAAAAGCGAAAGGTGACTGACTGACTGACTGACTGATCAATCAACGCACAGCCAAAACTGCTAAGCCTAGGAGCATGCAATTTGGCAGAAAGGTTCCTCAAGTGACGACCAAAGGATTTTTGGAAATTCCATCCCTAAGGGGGTAAAAAGGGGGTTGAAAGTTTGTATGAAAAATCTAATTCCTTCGACCAAAATTCTTGAAACTTAGCAAAAATAGTATTCTAAGTAAATGATAAAGATTGACATGATTAGTTTTTCGAAACTACCCCCAAATGATAATTTAGGGGGTGTTGAAATTTGTATGGAAAAATCTGATTTCTGGGGTCAATAAACTTGAAACTTGCCCCAATACTAACCTAAATGAATAATAAAGATTGCTAGTATTCTTTTTGGAAACTACCCCCATAAGACCGATTTAGTGGCGTTGAAGATTTTTCGAATAATCTTATTACTTCATCAGTTAATAAACTTGAAATTTGACATAAATACCAATCTAAATAAACAATAAAGGCTTTCATTGTTAGTTTTTCGAGACTACTCCCAAAAGTTGATTTATGGGTTGTTATTTGTTTTTGAAGAATCTGATTTCTTGGGTGAATAAACATGAAACTTGACATAAATACCATTCTAAATAAACAGTAAAGGTTGGCATTATTAGTTTTTTGCATCTACCCCCAAAAGACGATTTAGGAGGTATTACAGTGTTTTTGAAAAACTGATTTCTTGTGTCAATAAACTTGAAACCTGCCACAAATACTAATCTAGATGAATAGTAAAGGTTGCTGGTGCGTATAACCTCTAGAAGATTACTAGAAAAATCACACGCGCTTGAACCTAAATTATTAGAGTAATCTAGGCTATAATTGCTGATTCAGCAGTGTTAAGTTAAAGGAGAAAAATACGCAGATGAGACGAAAGGCAATGGATAAAGTTCAATTTACTAATTATGCCACATACCTTTGTAACAGCGATTCCCATGCAGATGCAGATTGATGTCACGTTCGGGAAGTTCAGCTCACCGACTCGATACACTACGCTGGCCAGCGGTACACAACACAGTATGTCTAGGTAATACAAATGACACTTTCATGTAAGTTCAATTAAGTGGTTCGGGCGAGATGATGCGTGATGATGAACGCGCTCTCAACCGTGGTTATTAACGAACCGATAATAATGGCCGGCGGCCGTCTATCCGGCAGCGACGCGTTGACAGAGGCGCCACCGCGCGGGATATCACCAAACCAACGATATGTGACACTTATTTAATAAACTGGAACTATTAAACCAATGCCTCTCAATCGCCTTATGGTGATGTAATAAAAATATAAGAACTATAAATTAGGAAGCGTAACCATTTTCCCCGGCTTGAAAGTTCCTACTTTCGAAACACAAAGGAGAAGGAAATAAATTTGCAGGTCATCATCACAACTCTACCAAAAGTTATGAGAACTCAGTTGCGACTCTCTATTACAAATAAGAATATTTAACTAACTATTCTACGCGGTAACTAAATCTAATACTGCACATTGGTGCACGGTAAAATTTAATATTAATGTAACGAAACTTATTGCGTTGGCAAAGGGCACAACTTTACTACCGGGCGACTCTGAAGGAGCCCGCTTTTAGTCTTTACGGATGCGACTCTACAAACTCCGTTTTTGTCTGGAAATATTTCTGTGATTACTCCTAATGGCCAATGCAGAGGCAACACATTGTCCTGCATGGAGACGACAACCATACCGACCCGTATTGGATTGGCAGGGGTGTTCCATTTCTGTTTGGATTGTAGGGTGTGCAGGTACTCTTGGCGCCACCGCTTCCAAAAAGATTGGACCATTTTATCAGTTAATTCATAACGCGAAATAAGATGTAACCGCGTTTCATTGACTTCGCGGGCGGGTAAAAATAAAAGAGGTTTCGTATGCAAGAAGTGCGCCGGCGATAATGAAGTGGGCTCTGACGGATCCGAGCTGATCGCATACAGAGGCCTCGAGTTTAATAAAGCTTCTATTTGAGTTAGTATAGTGTTAAACTCATCAAAACTAAGAATTTGCTGACCGATAACTTTGCAGAGATGAGTTTTGACATTCTTTACTTCACTTTCCCAACAACCACCAAAATGTGGAGCTCTACAGGGGATGTTTTTAAGTGTTATTCGATGCTCTGCAAGTTCTCTTTCCCATAAAGGGTGATACTCTTTAGCCAAGAATTGGTAGAGATCTCGTAGATAGGATTTGGCACCAATAAAATTGGTAGCGTTATCTGTGTAAAGACACTGAACCGGCCCTCTACGCGCCAAGAAACGTTTAAAGGCGGACAGAAAGCTCGCAGTGCTAAGATCTGAGGCAATCTCAAGATGCAGAGCACGAGTTGTCAGGCATGTAAAAAGGCAGATATACGCTTTCCTCGATTTTTGGCCTCTAGCACGTATCGACGTGATCAAGAAAGGTCCCGCGTAGTCGCAACCTGTTTGAGAGAAAGCCTTAGGAGCCGACTCAACGCGAAAACGTGGCAAATCCGCCATTATAGGAAAGGTAGGTCGCGGCTTTGCTCGAAAGCAAAGGTTACAATTAAAGGTAATGCGACGTGCAATACGTCGAGCGGACAGGATCCAATACCTCTGTCGTAAGAGAGATACGAGCAAGGTTGGTCCTGTGTGGAAATTTATCACATGATAGTGGGAAACTAAAAGCTCCACTATATGATCTTGACGCGGCAGAAGGATCTGATGACGCGAGTCAAAATCTAGCTCAGCGTTTGCTAGGCGACCTCCAACGTGGATAAGTCCTTCGTGGAGGAAGGGACTTAGCCGCTGTATTGACTTAGAGCACAACTCATTGTGGGCTAAGCGATCGAGATCAGCTTCAAAATGAATCCTCTGCACAGATCGCCACACAATAAATTCAGCGAACTCTAGATCAGACGCGATAACGGGCCCTCTAGGGAGTCGTTTAATAAACTTATAAACGAAGCAAATGGTTTTTAAATATTTCAACCAGGACGAGAATCTAGTAGAGCGAGCGTATAAAATGTTGTCGGAAGGAGGACTTCTGTCCGAGCATTGGTGCGAGAGCACAGGTAAAGCCACGGGCTTCATTTCGGGAAGCTCTTGCGACTCGCCTGAAACAAATGGTTTTATCGGCCATTCAGCGCGCGGAAGTTTAAGCCACGGCGGTCCATTTAGCCACAACGGATGATGAACTAATTGAACAGGCGTTAAACCGCGAGAGAGGCAATCACTAGGATTTTCAGATCCTTTCACATGGAAGAAGTGATCTGCCGAAAGATTCTCATGAATCTTAGCGATACGATTGGCTACGAAGGTGTGCCATCGATGCGGTGCGGAATGAATCCAACTCAAGGTTACAGTTGAATCCGAGAAAGCTACGACTGCCTCAATGGCGTGCCGAGCTGCGAAAAGATTATATACTCGCCTTATCACAGTTGATAAGAGGAATGCAGCGCATAACTCGAGACGAGCTAGCGAAACTACCTTCAGTGGCGCGACTTTAGATTTCGCACACACCAGCGAAACGACGATACTACCGTCGGGTCTGACAACGTGGGCGTAAACCGAACCACCGTAGGCTTTCTCACTAGCGTCGGCAAAACCGACGAGTGAGAGCCTACAGCGTTCTATGACGCCGACATGTCGCAAAAATCTCAATTCAGAGATAGTTGGCAGTTCAGCGTTAAATTGTTCCCACAGACGAACAATGCGAGGTGGTGGGACGTCATCCCATCCAAGTTTAACAAGCCAAAGCTCTTTGATAAGAAGCTTGGCGTATAAAATTATCGGTGCCACGAGGCCTAAAACGTCGAAAAGACGTGCAATGGAAGAAAGAATATTCCGTTTCGTGCAAGGGCGAACATTAGGGTTAACCTGGAATACGAAACAATCCTCATCAGGGAGCCAACGAAGCCCCAGTATTTTCTGTGTCGGATCTTTACTTAGGTCCACGCTCTGTGAAAGTCGTAATGACTCTGGAATATTCCGAAGAACATCGACACTATTGCTAGACCACTTCGTCAGCTGAAAATCACCGAGAGAGAATATTTTTATTAGTTCACGAGCCGAGTCTATAGCCAGCGTAGTGCTAGTGATCGAACTAACTATGTCGTCTATGTAAATATCTCGCTGCAAAATGTCCCTGGCGAGAGGTAACTGCGTTCCTTCATCCTGACATAACTGTTGGATAGTGCGAATAGCTATAAAAGGACTACACTTTAATCCAAAGGGAAGCACAGAAAACTGATAAATTTGAAGTTCTTCTTCCTCATTAAACCGATATAAGATCCGTTGAAGCGAACGATCTTGTGGGCGTATACCTATACGTAGGTACATAGATTTGACATCTGCGGAAATAGCGACACTAAAAAGCCTAAAATTTAACAAGATGTTAAAAAGGTCAGCCTGAAGGACTGGACCTGCGTACAGGATATCATTGAGCGAGGTACCGTTATCTGTACATGCACTGGCATCTAGGACTACGCGCAGCTTAGTGGTTACTTTATCCTCTCGAATAACAGCATGGTGAGGAATATAGTAGTCCCTTTCTCGCTCCTTACAATTTCGTTTGGGCAACCCACATTCAGGTACGATATTCTGCACCAAAGAAATATAATTGTTCTTTAGATAATCCCGTATGACGTCATCGTAAAGAAGCTTGACGTTAGGAAGCGATTTAAGTTTACGTTCGAGGCTATGGAATCTCTTGCGAGCTATATCAAAGGAATTTCCTAACGCTGACGCGTCTGTTTTCAGTGGTAAGGCTGCAACATACTTGCCATTTGGAGCGCGGGTAATTGTGCTACAATAAAACTCTTCACAGTGTTTATCATCCACACTCCCAACGGACGAAGCAGTAACATCTTCAATCTCCCAAAACTTACGAAGATCGAAGTTATCGAAAGAACTCGCAAAGAAAGACAGAGTGTCAGTTGGAGGTTCGATAATAGGTGCTTCTCCTAGAAGTATGTAGCCGAGCGTAGTCTCCAATGCATCAAGGCAACCGGGTGCGCTGGTCACGTGACCGGGTCGCAATAACTTAGCGAACAACGTGACCCCAAGTAACATGTCAATATTACCTGGCACACCCCAGCTGTCATCTGCGAGTAATTTAAGATCAATATGCTTCAATTCGGCAGTATCTATAGCACCCAGAGGAAGCTGTCCGGTTATCTGATCCAAGACTAGAGCGTCAATTTCATACCTAGGCTGCGAGCAAAACCGTGAGCTGAACGTAAGATTCACCGAGCCGCGAACGGGCTGCGACGTGCCACCTATACCACGAACGGTAGTTATTGAGTCAGTATGTATAGTTAGACCGAGCATACGGCAGCAACGCGATGTCATATAATTCTTTTGCGACCCAGGGTCCAAAAGACATCTAACCACCACGCCCCTACCCTTCCTACCCGCCACTAACACCTTGGCAGTACCCAGCACTTCAGTACTGCGTGTGGCCTGGACTTGAGCAGAAGAATGCGTACACAACGCCACACGATCTGAAGGAGCTGGGTCGGCCTCAGAAACGGAGGCTGGGTCGCTAGCGGGCGCCAGCGGAGGGGCCTGCGTCGATTGCTCAAAATGCAATAAGGAATGATGCTTACCGTTGCATTTCCTACATGTTGACTTAGATAGGCACTTAGAGACGGTATGTTGGCTACTTAGGCAGTTACCACATCTCTTATTGTCTTTTACAAACTTAAATCTATTATCCGCGCTCAACTTTTGAAACGCTTTGCACATAAACAAGTTTTTATGTGTGGATTGACAAAGCGAACATTTAGATTCAGTAGCCACAAACACCTGCGATACCTTAGATGGGGTGCTGGGTCTACCTGCGGGGGCGGGCTTAGTTGCCGCAGAAGAGGAGCGATATAAGATTTTTACTTGTTCACGAACAAACTTTACGAAATAATCATAATCCAACTCTTGTTGATTACGAAGCGACATTTCAAAATGTTTTGCTGTATCTGAGTCTATTAACTTAAGACCCCAATGAATAAATATAAAATCAACCAAGTTAGGTATTTTCAATTGTTTGAGTCCCGCAACCGTAGAAGTCAATTTATCGAAACCTTGTTCAATATTAGCGGGTGTCGATCCGAACGACTTCAATGAGAACAGCTGATTTAGATAATTAGTGGCGAGCGCGCGTGTATCCAGGTACTTTGCGATAAGCGCATCCCAGACAACGCGGTAATTATCGCCAGAAGGTACAATACCTACTGCCACATTCCTAGCCTTTCCCTTTAAACAACTCAACAGATAATGAATGCGGTCAGAATCTGATAAATCTGCATTCGTATGTATAATACGCTTGAAAGTCTCATAAAAGAACGGAAAGCTCTGAATATCACCGTCAAAGGTAGGCAGCTCAATTTTAGGTACTTTTATATTATGAGCATTAGGGCTCGCTGTCGGGCTAGGTTCCTTGGAAACATTTGATTCAGTTAATGAAGATAAAGTCATTTTTATCTCGCCGACCAACTCATCAAATGAATGCAAGGCACTATAGCTTACTTCGCACTTTGGATCAAGTGTCAATTTTAACATATTAATCTCGTCCATTATCTCATTGAATTCGCTACGTTGGCCGTCAATTTGTTTAGCCTGAGCAATAAAAGACTCACGTAATCTTTCGGTTGTTAAAGATTCTGTTGAATCCAAAATCCTTTGAATCCGCGCGAAATAAGAGTCTCGTTTACTTTCCAACAATCTAAGTTTAACTTTGTCCGTCATGGTGAACAGAAGTTAAAATATGGAAACAAAAAAATCAACAAGTCTTTATCTTTTACGGAACCCGCGTAAGTGAAATTAGTGTTCCAACCAAACCGATAACTCAACGAAAGATTTTACAACTTAAGTAAACAATAGTACGGAACGATCCGTACACGCGAACCCTAACAATAATAAATTGTAAGGTGAAAATAAAAAATATAAAGCGTAAAAAGTTTGAACCGCGTGCAAGTAACAAAGTCTAATACAAATAAAATAGTAAGCACGCGTAATAACTTAAGAACGTGCCCATCTATAACATATACATATTATGTAGTATGTATTTATGATTAGCTTAGAGATACCTGCAACCCGATAATTAGCATTTATGTCGGATGCAACGCGATAACTTTTTATTACTACTTCTATTTATATGAGATTAACTTACTCAATACATAGAATATGTATCTACATATTCTTAACCAACAATAAGTTAAGCGTGAAACTTAGAAACAAGTATGGTACTTATTTCCGTAAGCGAAGCGATTGTGTTCGCAACGAAATACCTTCGTAAAAACAATAAACTTCCTAACAAGTAAATACGCAGATGACCGTTCGAAGTAAATTATCTAGTAAGTACTACGTTTACAAGGTTAGGTGCGGGGGTGATATGTATAAATATACGGCTGTTTCCTATGAGGAGAACTAAGCGCGTAAAGTTTATACAAATCTGTTATTTTACCTGAAGGTTCCTATCAAAAGATCAAGTTACCTTACAAAATAAAATAACAAGCGACGCAATAATAATTTGATTAATTGCAATAATTAATCAAATGCGGTTGAATCTCGAATTATAAAAAATACCTACTCGTGCAATACGATTATAGTAGGCATTTACCTAACGAACCTACAGTAGTAGTGTATCATACAATAACAATCAATGTCATTCATTCAGCAAATCACGATTAGAAAAAAACTATATGAAAGTTTCTAATGCGTAAATAAAAGTTAGCCGAACGATAATGATAACTGGAATATTCCACAGTCACGTAGGCCAACTAGACGAATGTTCGACCAGACTACCCACAATTTTCATACACGAACAAAAACATATGTAATTACGCCGAAAACTAACTGATTTATTAAATAAACTTATTTAGCGATATGAATCAACGTTGATATTCAATTAAATGTATTTTTCGGAGTTTTAATTAGTGAAATTAAAGATTTAAGTAAACAATTAATTTGTCGGTAGAAACTACTACATGCAAGGCAGCCACAGCCTTATTCCCAACGCAATAGAGGCGATAATTGTGTGATGATCTGCAATTACTATGGAAATTAACCAAACTTTTTTCTTAAAAAAAAACTTTTAGAACTTAAAATTAGGCTGTAAATAGGCCCAAATTTAATTTATCCAGCGAGAAGGACCAAAATGGTGCGTATAACCTCTAGAAGATTACTAGAAAAATCACACGCGCTTGAACCTAAATTATTAGAGTAATCTAGGCTATAATTGCTGATTCAGCAGTGTTAAGTTAAAGGAGAAAAATACGCAGATGAGACGAAAGGCAATGGATAAAGTTCAATTTACTAATTATGCCACATACCTTTGTAACAGCGATTCCCATGCAGATGCAGATTGATGTCACGTTCGGGAAGTTCAGCTCACCGACTCGATACACTACGCTGGCCAGCGGTACACAACACAGTATGTCTAGGTAATACAAATGACACTTTCATGTAAGTTCAATTAAGTGGTTCGGGCGAGATGATGCGTGATGATGAACGCGCTCTCAACCGTGGTTATTAACGAACCGATAATAATGGCCGGCGGCCGTCTATCCGGCAGCGACGCGTTGACAGAGGCGCCACCGCGCGGGATATCACTAAACCAACGATATGTGACACTTATTTAATAAACTGGAACTATTAAACCAATGCCTCTCAATCGCCTTATGGTGATGTAATAAAAATATAAGAACTATAAATTAGGAAGCGTAACCAGTTGCTATTATAATTTTCTGAAACTACCCCCAAAAGACGATTTAGGTGTGTTAAAGTTTTTTTGGAGAATCTTATTACTTCAGTTAATAAACTTGAAACTTGACATAAATACCAATCTAAATAAACATTAAAGGCTTTCATTGTTAGTTTTTCGAAACTGTCCCCAGAAGAGGATTTAAGGGATGTTATTTTTTTGAAGTATCTGATTTCTTGGGTGAATAAACATGAAACTTGACATAAATACCATCCTAAATAAACAATAAAGGTTGTGTTTATGAGTTTTTTGCAACTGTCTCCAAAAGACGATTTACGAGGTATTACAGTGTTTTAAAAATCTGACTTCTTGCGTCAATAAACTTGAAACTTGCCACAAATACTAATCTAAATGAATAATAAAGGTTGCTGCAAAATATGTACATTTATCAATATTAATAGTTGACTCGCCAACGCACTACCGCACAGGCCGACAGTCTGATAACAACTGATCGCCCCACCATTCGGACCGGTATTTATAACCGAGCGGCATATGCGCACGAGGTAACACTACAATACTGTTATCGGCTTCTAGCGCGATCTATTGATATCTACATACACTACATTCCCTTCCTTGTTTTAACCAGTTGTACGTCACCAGAATTACAAATAAGATTTTTAGCAAATTCTTATTTGTATTAATAATTAATTGGCATCTCTGGCATAACAAAATGACAGCACAATAATATTTAAAAATCATTAACTTTTTAATTTATTGTTACCTTTTAACCTTTCTCTTCCTCTTCTATTCTATTTTCTGATTCCCATCTCGGCCTACTGATGAAGGTTACGCCTCACCATCAAATTACTCTAACGTTAGTTGAGAGCTCATGTTATTAATTAGTTATCTGGAACCAATAAATTAATACACAAAATAGTCTCGCGCATAGGCCCGACGACATCGAGCCTCCCGAAGAAGCTGGCCTCCGAACAGACTCCAGCACCGTAGACCACACACGTACGCTGCGGCAGGCTAAGGACCGAAGAGTACAACCTGCCTTTCCACTCAGCGTTTGTGGACCACATGAAAGTCCTCGGCTTGATCGAGACTTGGACATCTCGCTGCACTGCAATCCGTCCAACGGCGCCAAATTGACCTCCGGTACATCGAGGTACCGAAGCGCCTGCACAAAACGCCACTACGCTAGTTCAACCTTGCGACCCGGCCCCGAAACCCATCCCTCCGCATCGAGGTGTAGAACAGGGAGACGCCACACCTCCGAAACCGTCCACCGCTGCACTGGAGGACGCCTTCAAGGCTCTGGACCGGAGAGGGCCAGGCATCGAAGTCAACGGCGAGCACATCACTCACCTTCGGTTCACCGATGATATAGCTGCCATGGCTGATACCATGGAGGACCCCAGTACATATTAGTACCACTGCTGCTGACTTAACATGTCGGTTTCCTCCCGATGTTTTTCCTTCACCACCAGTAGGGATCTCTTTTTGGTCGCGTTCTTCATTACTGAAGGTCGCGTCCCTGAAAGGCCCTCAGGGACCCTTAATGCACGATGTTCTACCACTTCAATTGGTTCTTAGCTTATCTTAGGGTGGTTGTAACAGAGAGTCCAGTGAGGGCGGTTATCTGGTCTGACCAGCGGTTAGGTGCCCGGCCGCGAGATTTTTTCCATCCGCCTTCCCACCAACTTCTCTAGATTGTCTGGTTCTCGACGGGCAAATGTGTCCAAAGTGGCTAGCAGCATACCGCAGCAGTGCTGGTGTAGTAGGTAGCAGAGCGTGGTGAGTCTGTCTTTTATGCCTAGTTGATCAAGGATAGATTTGTTCGTTCTCTTGTCGGTGCATGGTATGCGGAGCATTCTTCGCCACCACGACATCTCAAATCTTTTTCCGTTCTATTGTCCGAATCGTCCACGACTCCGATCCGAAAAGGGATATCGAGAAACCAGTGTCCAGACTAGTCTCATCTTACCACATTGTTGACCTTTCTGTCCTGCCAAATATGTGTCAGCTTACTTTCGCCGCTTTGGCCATTTGAGTCCTTCTCCTGATCTCTCTTTCGGTTCCTCCCCGGTCAGGAAGAAGCGATCCAAGGTATATAAACTCGCTGATAAATTCTAGGTCCGCGAGTTCTTTCGTTCTAGAGAGTTGACCGGATATGTCCGTGAGCATGACTTTTGTCTTCGACTTATTAATCCAACCAGTCCTCTCTCATATCCTTCTTTGTGAAACAGATCAGCTAGCTCCTTTTGTGAAGCCAGTAGGTATAATCTACTGCTATTACTGTCATTCTCTGATGACTGTCAATTTAATGACCAGTAGGTATAATCTACTGCTAATACTGTCATTGTCTTATGACTGTCAATTGAATGACCAGTAGGTATAATCTACTGCTATTACTGTCATTCTCTGATGGCTGTCAATTTAATGACCAGTAGGTATAATCTACTGCTATTACTCTGATGACTGTCAATTTAATGACCAGTAGCTAAATATAGCTGAAATGAATAGAAACTGACAGGCAGTAGAATACTACTGCCTGTCAATTTAATGACCAGTAGGTAATTTCCACTGCTTGTCAATTAAATGACCAGTAGGTAATTTCCACTGCTTGTCAATTAAATGACCAGTAGGTATATTCCACTGCCTGTCAATTGAATGACCAGTAGGTATATTCTACTGTATGTCAATTTAATGACCAGTACCTATATTCTACTACTTGTCAATTAAATGACCAGTAGGTATATTCTACTGTATGTCAATTTAATGACCAGTACCTATATTCTACTACTTGTCAATTAAATGACCAGCAGGTTTACTCTACTGCAATTGTGTGCTCTTTGATTTATTATTTTAGCCATCGCTTTGCTCTCACACAACGGTCTATCTAGACCAGACCTCGGACAGGACTAAAAGCAATATCGCTCACCTACGGACTACTTGTGTTGCCTCAAGATATACCGATTTACGGCTACGACTACGCTTAACCACTGGTACGGTTGGCCGATAGACTGAATTACTCAAACTTCTACAGTTTGCTCATCAATCATCATTATCGAAATCAACATTGACTGCAACATGATTACGTGACCCACCATCATCTTTCTAAACCGTTAGTGTGTATACTTCTTAGTTCCAAGCGCATCTATTTAAAGCTTTCAGTGTATAACGATCACCGATATCGAAAGGTTCCTCTAAGCCTTAGCAGTTATTGATCGGAAACCGTATCAGCTTAGATCATAATTACAACGCTCATGGCACGACTGCTGCAGCAGCTAGTGACACTCATGCCATCCACTCATGCCACCCATATCGTTATTACCTCAAGTGGTACGACCAACACACATCACTTCACATAGAGTCTACGACTTCTTCTTCTTCGCCGGTACACTCTTGGCAGAGCGGTCGTGGTCATCATGTAGCAGTGAGACTTCGAGTTGCCATAATTTGCCTAATGATGCGACGCCAACCATCTCAATCGGCTGTTATTCGTGTGTACTTATGCAATGGGCCACCCACTGACATAATCTGGTCGGTCCATCGCATGGGCGACCAGCCGCGCACTCTCGGTCCTTCCACTCTACCCTGAACTACAAGCCGCTCGATAGAGTCGTTGCCTCGTCGGGATACGTGTACAAAGAACTGAAGTACTCGAGCTTGGACTATAGCCGATAGACGCTGCCTGATACAGAGTTCTTGAAGGATGGATATATTAGTGCGAAACTCAGTCCACGACACTCCAAGCATTTTCTCCAGCACCACATTTCCAGAGCGTCTTTTCATTTCCTCTCAGTTTATTTCAGCATCCAGGTCTCGACTGCTTATAGAAATATGGGGAACACCAGTGCCCGTATGAGCTGGGTTTTCGTGGCTTTGGTGATATTGTGATTCTAGGATGATTCATGATTCTATTCCTACGACTTCTAGGTTATTACAAAACCAATACAACGATAGTCTCCTTTGAGACCAGCTGCCCATAGCCCCCTCAACAACTCACAAGTGAATTGCAGGTACGACTACAGACAAGTGCGTAAAGTGCGACCTAATAGCCACGGTATGTGCTCTCCAGCGCGGTGGAGGAACTCTCTTCACTGTTTTCTACGTTTAACTCGTTAGGAGCACTACTTAGAGGCATCATTTGTATGCGATTGTGAGCGCACTTATTCGTTCCATTACTATTTAAAGATTTCAAAAGATAGCGATCGCAGGATCTACTACTATCATAATGTTACTTTGAAAGTAAACAAGTGAATTAAGATCTGAAGATGAAAATTGATCGATCGAGATCGTTGTAAATCGTCTCGCGACATAAGATCTGTTCTGAATACATGTAATTGACCTATGGTCAGTATTGGTCAAAGCAGCTATAATACTAACTCGCTCTGACACTTAAACTGACAGTTGTGCAGTCCTTCACAAGGGATATCTCATCCTTACTGAACAAAATGTTGAAACTATTACCGTCAGTAAGAAATTTATTACGTACTGGCTTTGTACTAGGCATGTCTCAATTACCTAGTCTTATTGCTAGGTATAACCACTACCAATTCAATGATCAACACAATTAACTCAAAACTTATCATTTCATTTGGAATTATCATTTTTTCTTGAATGAAGTACGGCATTGTTACTGTATTACTCAAAAATTATCAGCCAAGGCTAGCTAATAGCCACGAGTGATACCCTTGAACAACACTAAAACTTGAGCGGTGATTAAGCCAACATTGATTATGACATGACATGGCCCATACTGTGTACAAAACCAGATGTTTGAATAATAAACACTTGTCCTGAGCCATAAAAAAATGAAAACGACTCACCAGATTGGCATAACATCCCACATTGTTTCTGCCATGTAGACGCGAAGCTGAAGGGCTTACTTCTACTGCATTCAGTTTTGGTGGGACCAAAACAATAAGACGCTGACGGTGAAGTGTGCCACCATTCGCGCATCGAACTCGGGTTTTACGGGGTTGAATTCCACAGCACTACTCAGCAAGTGCACTACTAATAGCAACACTTGATGCACTTCAAAAACTAACGCCACTGATTTTAACTGTCACCGTCATCACATTTCTTGTTTTTTTTTTTTTGTCAATATCGTAACAAAGTCTTCATGTTCCTTTTAGATACGTTTTTGTTTTATAAGAAAATCAACTTTATTTCACTCTTCAGTTTTCTCCTCGTCGCCAATGTAAAATATGTACATTTATCAATATTAATAGTTGACTCGCCAACGCACTACCGCACAGGCCGACAGTCTGATAACAACTGATCGCCCCACCACTCGGACCGGTATTTCTTTCTTTCTTTCTTTTTAAAAAAAAAACGTTGCCCCACACTTGGAATTTCTTCCTGTATCGTGGGTGCGTTTACAAACATATAAACTCACATACACAACACCCAGAGCCGGAACAACTATCTGTAGGTCATACAAATATTTGTATTATTACCAAGTATAAACCTATGAAAATGTATGGTATAACTTTATTCCGTGTTTATTAAAAAGAGAATGAAAGGTTATCATTATATTTTTTCGAAACTACCCCCCAAAATAGGATTAAGTGGGTGTTAAAGTTTATAAAGATTTTTTTTTTCTTTTAGTCGTGTGTAGGCTAGCGCTTGACCACTATCTCACCTGATGGTAAGCGATGATGTGGTCGACGGTGAAGCACGCTTGCCTAGAAAAAAACCTATTCACTCTTGACTTAAAGACCCCTAGATTGTAGCTATCGGGAAACTCTGACTCCGGCAGGGAATTCCACTCCTTAGCTGTACGCATAATGAAAGTGTCCCCAAAACGTTTTGTGCGTATGGGTGGGATATCCACCATGTGCCGATGACGCATCGCCGTACGTGTGGTAGTCCGATGATGGAAAGGGCTGGGCGGAATCAGATCATGCAATTCCATCGCAAACTCCCCGAAATGCAACCGATAAAAACCGACAAGCTGGCAACTCGGCGACGATGTTCAAGGCTCTGGAGCGTTGAATTGACCAGTGCCTCATTGCCGATGAGTCTCTTGGCCCGCTTTTCGATCGACTCGAGTGCATCAAGCTGGTATTTGGCAGATCCGTCCCAGAGATGAGAACAGTACTCCATGCATGATCGAACTTGCGCTTGATACAAGTTGAGCTGCTGTTCCGGCGTGAAGTACCCTCTCACCTTCGCAAGGATCTCCAACTTTTTGGCAGCCAGCTGAGTCTTTGCCTCAATGTATGGCCCAAAATTGACAGTCGATGTCAACGAAACACCAAGAAGCTCAAGATGGTCCGTTATCGGCACGGTCTTACCGCGGAAAGAAGTAGCCGGGCGGAATTGGCTCCTTTTAGCGGAAAAAGACACGCCTGGGTTATAGCAGCATTAAACCAGACCAGATTGGCATCGCCTCATTCGGTGATTGCCTGCAAGGACAGGTTCAAGCGCTCCACCATGACCTCACGGAGAGACGATCGGATCTGCGGCCCGGTAGCCCGTGCGTTGGACAAGTACCTCTCAGCAACAGTGCTGTCGTCAGCATACCCAAATGTTTTAGCAGATCGTTAATGTGCAACAAGAACAATGTTGCTGAGAGTACTGACCCCTGAGGGACCCCGGCATTAATATCCAATTGGTCCGAAGAGCAGCCATCGATAACCACCCGAATAGACTGATATCTCAGGAAGTCTGCATTCCAATCACACATACCACCGGGCAAACCGAATGAAGGAAGCTTACCAATGAGGCTTTCGTGCCAGACCCTATCGAAAGCCTTCGAGATGTCGAGGGAGACGGCAAGCGCTTCCCCGTGTCTCTCGATGGCTTTACTCCATATGTGAATGGCATACGCTAGAAGATCCCCAGTAGACCGATTTCAGCGGAAGCCGTAACGGCGGTCTGTAAGGATATCGTTAGTTTCTAGGTACGCCAGGAGCTTTTTGTTACACGCTCCATACTCTTTCAGAGTATGGACGTTACAGAGATGGGTCTGTAGTTGGCCGGGTCAGCTCGACTGCCCTTCTTGGGCACAGGCTGTACGTTGGCTTGCTTCCGAGCATTCGGCACTTTTCCAATCTCATATGAAAGGCGGAATAGGCGTGTCAAGATCGGAGACAGTTCAGGCGCACAGGTTCTAAGAACTATTGCTGCTATTCCATCAGGGCCGCTAGCTTTGTTCACGTCGAGGTTGCGCAGCACCCTAAGGACGTCCTTTAGAATCATACTGGACAAGGTTTCGTTTTTGATGTAGGGATCATTATTGCAGCCAAAACACGAACACTGCTAGACATAGGCCTTCCCCAAGCGCCACCACACTGATCGGTCCTGTGCGTTTCGCATCCACCGCACTCCCTCAGCCTTGACCAGGTCGGACTTCCTAATTTGCGTTTTCCGGTTCGCAGTCGCCACTGAACTGTCAACCTTTAAGGGGGTGAAAAGGGCGAAATTGGTTTTAAGAACAATCTCATTTCGTGGCGATAATTAAATAATCAAAATTTACATAATACGTTTTTTAAAACTACCTCCCCCTGATAGGGTTAAGTGATGTTAGTTTTATTGAGGCATCTTACTGAGAGAGAGACTGTACTGGCATAGACCTCACGAAAACCATAAATACTTATTTGAAGAAAGAATGGCAATGTTTTTAGAATTTCATTGCTAATCAAAACAAAATAATAAGACGTCTTTCAAAGAAAAGAGCTCTTACATCAAATTTAGACACATTTGGCTGCTCCTGAAATATTATTCAATCATTTTGTTACTTTACGCATAGCTTCATACGTCGTTTACATAACAAAACTATGTGTCAATATGATTCTGAAGAATTTATTTTGGATATTTGTATCGTATTCAACATGCCTCTAATAATATGTAGCGAGATAAGAATGAAAATATTTATTTACATTATTCATATAAGTTTTTAGGTTGGGGTGTTAGGTTGATTTTTTGTGTTATCATCTACCCCACTAAAAACGATAATCGGTTATTTTGTTTAGGTACTTGTTATTGCATTTTCTCTGTAAGTGATTAATGTAATCTTTTGATAAATAAATATCTTAAAACGTAATTCTAAAAGTATCACTGCTACCTGGTGAGAGTTGACAATCTCAAATCGATAACGCTTGTTGAAAATGAATCAATGTATTGGAATGACGCATCTAAACGTTAAGTCACGTGGTCGGACCTCACAAATAGAAGGCGTTAACGATTGTAGAAATAAATTCGATACGAAACGTTTGCAACTTGGCTAGGGGGGCTGAAGGCATCATACTTTACACATTCATATGAATACCATATACCCAAATCCTCATGATTTGTCTAACCTTTTCCTAACTAAGTATGTTGGGACTGGCTTCTGGTTTAAACTAATCCTTCCATACAGGGTGACGGCTATCTGGCCTCCAAAACACAGTGACTGGGTAACACGACACCTCTACAATAATCTTACTAATCACATCACACAAAGACACTAATATTACAAAGGCAAAAGTTCGACTTTAGGAAGGAACCTCGGAACCTGTCCTTCTGCAGCGAGGTGTGAGACCGGGAGACGTCATACCTTTGAAACTGTTTACCGCTGCACTGGAAGATGTCTTCAAGGTGCTGGACTGGAGAGGGCTATGCATCAACGTCAATAGCAAATACATTACTCACCTTCGGTTTGCCGACGATATAGTGGTTATGGATGAGAACATGGAGGACCTCAGTAGAGCATCCGATAGAGTGGGTCTTAGGATGAACATGAACATGGACAAAACCAAGGTGATGTTGAATGCCCATGTTACGCTTACTCCTATCAAGGTCGGAGATTCTTCACTCGAAGTTGTTGTGCGCGACTATGTCTACCTTGGACAAACGATCCAGTTGGGTAGGGCCAACCTCGAGAAAGAGGTCAACCGTCGAATCCTACTCGGCTGGGCAGCATTCGGGCAGTTGCGCGGTATCTTCTTGTCCAACTTACTACCGTGTCTCAAGACGAAAGTCTATGACCAGTGTGTGTTGCCAGTGATGACATATGGCTCTGAGACGTGGTCGCTTACAATGGGTTTCATCAGAAAGCTTACAATCACCCAAAGGGGAATGGAAAGGGCTATGCTCGGCGTTTCCTTACGTGATCGAATCAGAAATGTAGAGATCCGCAAGAGAACCAGGGTTACCGACATAGCCCGAAGAATTGCCAAACTTATGTGGCAGTGGGCACGGCACATTGCTTGCAGAATGTATGGCTGATGGGGCAGAAAGGTTCTGGAGTGGCGACCGCGAACCGAAATACGTTGCGTTGGAAGGCCTCCCACCAGATGGACGCACGGGACCGATCAATGTGGCGACGCTTGGGGGAGGCCTATGTCCGGCAGCGGTCGTCTTTCGTGACGTGTGTGAGTGTGTGTGTGTGTTTTTTTATGTTTGTTACTTCTTTACGCTCAAACGGCTTGACGGGTCTGGATGAAATTAGGCGCTAAGATAGATAAGAGTCAGGAATAGCACATATGATACTTTTTATATCGGGAATATGTTCCCTCGCGATAATTTTCTACTATCACGCGAGCGAAGCCGCTGGCAGCAGCTAGTTAATTATAATAAATAATCAATTATTCAGAAAATACAAATTTACAAGATCAGAAACTAAAAACAGTTTACAGGTAAATACAGAAAAAACCGGCCCAGTGCGAGTCGAACTCGCGCACGAAGGTTTCCGTACCATTATCGCAAAAAACGACATAAAAATAACGTTTGTTGTATGGAAGCCTCACTTAAATATTTACTTCATTCTGTTTTTTAGTATTTGTTGTTATAGCGGCAACAGAAATACATCATCTGTGAAAATTTCAACTGTCTAGCTATCACGGTTCATTAGATACAGCCTGGTGACAGACAGACAGACAGACGGACCGCGGACTCTTAGTAATAGGGTCCCGTTTTTACCCTCTGGGTACGGAACCCTGAAAAGAATCGTTAGTATAATAAAGAAAATCATTGCATCACAGTCACTCTTGGCAAGACTATCAGACTTTTGGGCTCCTGTCTAACTACGTATAAGGACTACCGACTATCAAAGATTTACAAGTTACCAATGGCTTATGTAATGGACGGTCACCCATCCATGGACCGACCTCGACAAGCGTTGCTTAACCTTGAAGATCGATCGAGAAGTGGTTGCTACGCTAAAACACTAACCCATCGCTTCAAGTAGTTATAACTCAACAAATATTTTAATGGAACTCCACCCTACGTGTTAAAATATTTCATAAAACTCAATATAGTTAAACCACTGTTATAAATGGCCTTTTAAAGCTCTGTGACACAATAATTTTATCGGCAGGTCAATGATCTGTTTTGACACCTAAAAGGTGAAAAAATATTAATTTATATTACTTTTATGATCTAATTCTACTCGTAATAAGTTTATTGCCTGTTTGTGTCATTTAGGTTTTGGGTGCGATTTTTAACACGCTTTTATTAGCTTGGTATGTACGTGTAACGGAATCTTTGAACGTGATTTTCATCCCCTTCAAAACGTCTGACTAACCTGAATCTTTGCACACTTACAATGACCGATGACAATGGCATAATTTAAATAGATTGCCCTATTATCCTTACTAGGATCTTCATGATTGGCGATTTTTTTAATCCGTTACCCAGTAGTGTCTTTGTGCCAAGTACCAAGGTGTACAAAAACATGCTTGGAAATACTTTCATTATGCGTACAGCTAAGGAGTGGAATTCCCTGCCGGAGTCTGTGTTTCCCGATAGCTACAATCTAGGGGTCTAGCTTAATTTTTAGTTATATCCGAAAACATGGTAGTGCCTTGCGCCAAGTACACGTATTAAATAAATGTTCTGGAGAGGGAGCTTGACAACCGGTTATCACATCCAGGAAAGGCAATTGACACGCTAATTGCAACCCCATCACAGAGAGAGGTAGTTGCATTAGTAAATTGTCGTTTAAAAAACTAAAAAACACGATTTAATGGTAAATCGAACTAAAAAGTGAAAATAACTAACTAAAACCAAACATATGTTTTCTGTAAAAAAATATTTTAATGTAAAAGATTATTAAGAAATCATTTTCATATGAATAATTTCTTCTTTAGTAAAAAAATATGATAATTCTTTTGTGGTGATCCTATGTATATTTCTATATATATATATATTACACTTTCATATATATAGTTATATATATGAAAGTGTAATATCTCCCCATTGGAATTGAAATGGCATTTGGCTAAACACAAACATTTGTGATTTCTGACGATCGTTACCGCTGATGGAATGTAATTTTATCTATATAGAGTTAGTAACAAAAGCGCAAAAGTCCTTCGCATATTCTGAAACAACCAAAATTGACTAACAAACACTAATTGCAATGAGGCCTCTTATTTATTTTTATTGTCGATAATCAAAATGTAATAAAAAAAAAACAAAATGGCTACTTAAATTGGATTATGCAGAGACCGAAAATGTACTAAGTATTTCACAATAATTTCGCCTACCGTAAATATTCACCTCCATCCTAGAGCGCGTTTCACCTTGTCACACACAGGCACACACACATACACTCTCGGGCAAGTAAGTGCTCACGCCTGAAGTTCACGGGCGCTGGGGTGAGGACTTATATTGCAATCACGGACACAACACTCTCCAAAGACACACATGGTACATCTCCTTTTGTTTTTGTATAATTATCTCTTCCTCTCAATTTGATACTTTCACATTGTTGTAGTACGTAAGTGCACCATAGTATTGTAATTTTTAAGGGTGTGAGCCTGGAGATCATACAGGTCTCGAACCCAGTATAGACTCCAGCTCTCACAAAGGTTTGAATCTGCTGTAACCTAGATATTATTTAACGAAATGTACCTTTTTGAGAGAAAATAAACTTCTATTCTATTCGTTTGTCGATAGACTCGCATTTAACCACTATCTCACCTGGTGATACGCGATGACTTAAGGCGCCGATTCCCTTGAGTAGCTGATTTTAAAATGAGAATCACGTCTAAACGGCTAGTTGTAATATATTGGAAAAAAATATATGTTATATTAGACCATTTTCTTAACACCTTAACTGCCAGATGCCCGACAAACAATACATTTTCTATTGTGTCTCGTACTCTGGCAGCCAAACTGTTAATAATTTCATCTGAGCAAATTTTGAGTTTTATTCGTATAACATAGTGTAATTAATTTGTAAACTTATGCCTAAATCGGACAAAAACACGACAATCACACCAAAACCGCTGGGCGTATTTTAATGAAATCGACACCATATCAAAGACAATTTAATTATGTACATTTTGTTCTGAAGCTTTTTTTTTTAAAGTCATAGAATAATAAGGAAAGTACAAAAAACTACAACATTTTGGGTCGCGCGGGTGTGAAACGAGTGCGCGTTTTGTTCCCTCAAGGTCGTTGGCGTTAGTCGTCGTCTTAATCGGCGATGAAGCTTGACGCTTGCCTAGAATTAACCTATTCACTTTTGACTTATAGACCCCCGGTTGTAGCTATCAGAAAACACATGCTCCGGCAGGAAATTCTACTCCTTAACTGTACGATGAAAGTATTCGAACAATGTTAGTTTTTAATAAACTCTCGTCTTCACTAAAATCTTAACTCCTAATTAACATTTAGGTAATAACAATCATAAACCACAACCACAAGTAAATTCAGGCTTTAACGCTTACACAAAATATGCGAAATAACCGGAAATCGACTCGCATTCATTGGATCAGCAATTCATGGAGGTGACGCGGTTCCCAGTAAAAACCGCTAACTTGATTTAGGAATGTCACACAGGCACTCGCTCCTCGGGAGTGCCTTCAAACCACTCACTTCCCTTGTCGCGTTTGGGAATATTCACGTTGCTGAATTATCGATCATTCTACTGACAATTTCCGTTTGACGCGTACACAGCTTTGTATCGTGACTACATGTTGGAGGACATAATTGGGTCTAATATGGTACTGTGAAGCAGGTTTACCAACGATTTCAGACAGTAAAAAAACCAGCCAAGTGCGAGCCAGACTCACATGCCGAGGGATCCGTACGTAATAGCTACATTCACCAAAATAATTAGAAAAAAAGAAAGAAAGAATAAATATGTATTTATGACCTGCACAGAAGACACGAAAAATAAGCATAAAAACATAAACAATAATAAAAATAAAACCCCTTGCGAGACCTTTGACTTAACTAATGCCTTTTTGGCATTAGTTAAGTTCATAAACAATGAAAGCACGATATTTTTTTGACGTAGCTATTAGTAGCTAAATTTATAGGGTACTTCCCACTGACCTCGAATCATTAAATTTCACAAGAAGCAATATCTTATAACACAAGTAATGGAAAAATCTGAAAACCTGGAACTAATTTAAGGTTTTCAGATTTATAACTAATGCCTTCTGATTCCCTTGTGATTCGTCAAATATGCGACGTAAGTGGCCGTATTCAGAGAAAAGTTCTTGACACACGGACAGACAGACAGAAACAGCGAAGTGATTCTATGCGGGCTAGTTTTTTCTGGGTTTTCCGAGGAACGGAACCCTAAAAACAAACGTTTTAGCGTTAGAAAAGTAACTTGTGCCAACAGATATTCACGAAATTCGCCTGTCATACAACGATTGTCTATCCCATCACGTGACCTGTCTTCATTAAATTGCAATGAGCGAGAATGAGAATGATTTTAGCAAGCGTTGAAGATCGACCCGTGCGGTTTTTAGGGTTCCATACCCGAAGGGTCACTGTATCACTCTTAAAGCACCGTGTTGAACCAAAGCCATACAAAGCACAAAATTTAACCGTCGTAAAATCGAAATGAAAAATAATATATATTATAATCTAGCTTCACATTAAAGTTAGTAATGAATTTTGAAACAAACAATCAACGAAGATCAACCTAGCTACACTCATTCTACGCTTTACATAATTAATTTCCACTTTTGTTTGTTTGTTTGTTTGCTTATTGGTTTTGCTGTCTTGCGTATCTTTCAATAAAGTTACGCATGGTGGGATAAAGATTCACATTTGCACATTTCACAAGTATTTTTAGGGTTCCGTACCCAAAGGGTAAAAACGGGACCCTATTACTAAGACTCCGCAGTCCGTCTGTCTGTCAGTCTGTCTGTCTATCTGTCACCAAGCTGTATCTCATGAACCGTGATAGCTAGGCAGTTGAAATTTTCACAGATGAAGTATTTCTGTTGCCGCTATAACAACAAATACTAAAAACAGTATAAAATAAATATTTAAATATAAGTTAAGTTTTTTGTATAGGAGCCCCTCCTATACAAAAAACTTTTTTTTTTGCCGTTTTTGCGATAATGGTACGCACTTGGCCGGTTTTTTTTTAATGTTATGTATAAAAAAGTGTCATCCGACCGGCAAAAGGATTCCAAAGGATCTAGACAAGTAACATTCTATCATCGAAAGAGTGGTGACAGCGATTGGAAAAATCTTAAAAATGTATGGGCATGTCCAACGCTATAGGAATGTCACGTGATGCTCCTCCGTGGTCCTGACCTTCATTTTAGCTTTTCGACCATCGCCATCACTGAAATCGATTGAAACTCGTCTAGGGCTTCTTGGTGCTTCTATGCAATTGTCTAGTTATTTTAACCCAATAATAATTCCAGTTCGAAAGATCCAGACAATATAATAAAGAGTTATGAATAACTAAGTAATAATAATATCAGCCCAAACAGCCACACAAAACCTTTTCACACACGGATAAGTAGTAGGGATCAACACGTGGCGAGGTTGTAAATTATTTCCAATTATTCCAGTCGGCTTATTTGCAAATCCTTTTACTTTGAAGCACAAACTAAAATGTAAATGTTATTCGTAATCAAAACTTTGAGAGTTGTTAGCAATGAGATAATATAGAGTTACGCGTTTCAGGAAGCTAGATGCTTAAGTACGTTCTTCGATATACCTAATATTAGTTTCTATAGGTAGGTAAAGTAGGAAAAATATCTAAAAGGACCTTCCCGAAATTGCGTACACGTATTTACTAAGAACACGTGCAAATCGGTCGACTGCATCGCATGGCGTCCATGTAAATGAACTTGCAGTTTAAATCGCATATCAGTGTGATATAAATCGAATCGCGTCAATCCATCAGGAAGTTAACTAACAGTTTGCCTCTTTTGACTATAGTTAAAAGCCACTAAGTTTGAATTTTCATCACCACTAGAACTAAGAATTCGAAGACAGTGACATTCACCATCTCGCACTGGGCCCGCATGGTGGATGAGGGCCCACAGAGAGGAGGCCTGTTGCCCAGCAGTGAGAACATTTAAAGGTTGATGACGATCAAGCGTCTATGTGAAGGTACTTGCAGTTTAAATCGCCTACTGGTGTAATATAAATCGAATCGCGTCGATCTATCAGGAAGGTCGCTATTAGTTAGCCTGTTTTGACTACGAATATGAATTACTGGTGTAATATAAATCGAATCGCGTCGATCTATCAGGAAGGTCGCTAACAGTTAGCCTGTTTTGACTACGAATATGAATTACTGGTGTAATATAAATCGAATCGCGTCGACCTATCAGGAAGGTCGCTAACAGTTAGCCTGTTTTGACTACGAATATGAATACGATATGAATGTTTCCTGTGTAGAAAAATGATAATTCTATTCAGTCCATCAGTCAGATATAATAAATAAAAATTGACAAAGATAAAGCGCACCCAAGTTCAGGAGCGGGGGCTTGTGTCGACACTTTATCAGTATAAAGTTTAGCACACCGGCTTCTTCTTTGACACGACATGATATATCATCGCACTGTATCGTCGTAATTATTTGTTTACGTGGCAAAAGAAAAAATACGTGTTCAATATTTGTAGGTTATCTAACTGACGGACTAAATAGATATTTATTGTCATCTATTCTATTCCCTGAAAATTTAAACTTCAAATAAGTTTGAAACAATCTATCACAAAGACAACACAACACTGCTTTCTTAATTTCTTTTGTCTAGTACTATTTAAGAAAGAAAGAAGAAAGGGGCAGAAAGTTTCTGGAGTGGCGACCGCAAACAGGAAGATGTTGCGTTGGAAGGCCTCCCACCAAGTTGACAGATGACCTGGTGAAGGTTGCGGGGATCCGCTGGTTGCGAGACGCACGGGATCGGTCAATGTGGCGACGCTTGGAGGAGGCCTATGTCCAGCAGTGGACGTGTTTCGGCTGATATGATGATGATGATGAATACTATTTTGTTAATATAGTTTTAAGAAAACAAAATGAATTCTGAAAAGGGATCCACACAATCTCGCGATCAAAGTTAGTCCCATCTCCAATTTCTTTATAATTTGAAGGCATTGTTTTTCTATATGGCCCGGAGCATCTTTGGCTGTCTCAAATTAAAATTATATTAGTCTTGTTGAATTTTCGTTCTCCAAAGAAAAAATGTAGACCTTTCTGTTTTTAGAGACTTTGTTTTTACATTTTCTTTATAACATTACGGTAATTTAAATCAATATCTACTTTTTGTACCTGTCTGTGATACCGATGACCAAAACTTCACGCTTTGGGAAAAAGGCCTCATGAAAAGTAAAAGAAGGCATCACTAAACGATTTTACAAGCTTTTTATTAACTTGAAATGTATATGTATGTATCTCAGTATGTTCAGGTCAAATCTTACAACTGAATTTTAAAGCAATCATCCTCAACCGATTAAGATGATGTTTGGTTTGAATGATAATGCACGGTAAGTTAAAAAGATTATTTAAAAAAAGTCTTTTTACTTGGAAAAATATATTTATTCTATTTCCTCAAAATCACTTTTTAATTGATCAATCTTAACTAATACCATTTTGTAAGTTTTAGCCTTATTTATTAAAAAAGAAACTCGCTAACCAAGGTTAAACACCGATCAGCAAATTCAAATCTTCCATGGAAAATATAAATTAAGTATCTGATAATCAGTGTTACATAAGGTCCATTATCTCATTTTTCTTAGATACTAGGCACCTATAGCTTTTGCTGTACTAAAATTAGCGATATAGCCTTCATTTCAATAAAAATGCAAGATTCCAATATTTTCAACACAAAATTCTACTGTCATGAACTCGACACCGTCAGGTTAATTTAGTTCATGTCGACAATCGTCAAACCTTAATTTCCTCCTTCAGCTTTGACCTGAATTTGCTGATCGTATTCAGGAAATACGAGGCATTTATCATAACTAATGTTATAAAGAGTTTAAATTGTCTTTTTATGTGTTTATTTTATAGGAAATGGTAATCTCTGGAAAAAAAAATACGATTAAATTTTTTTTTCACAGATTTGGACCCTATTGATGGAGCGACGTAATTTAAATTGCGTCGTTGGCTAAATAGGTCGGATGTCGCGTACAAGTATTTTCTCAGAAAATTTCAAGTTCAAATCGGTCGAAATGCATCAAAATATGACCATGTGAACGAACTTGCAATTTAAGTTGCGTCGATAGGCGATATCGGTTGGATATCGCGTTCACGTATCGGTCGCTTGCTATGCATTGCGTTGCATTGCATTGCGTCCACAACGTACTTGCAATTTAAATTGAGTCGATAGGCGATATCGATTGGATATCGCGTTCACGTACCGGTCGCTTGCCTTTTGATTGCGTTGCATTGCATTGCATCCACAACGTACTTGCAATTTAAATCACCTATTCGGTGGGGTTTAATCGAATCCCAGTCATCAGGAAGATCGCATAGAAAGCAACCCTATCACTCAGAGTGTACTTTTATAAAACGCGCGTTTTTGTGAGATGCGGTTTCTACGGGTGCGAAGCCGTAGCAAAAATCTAAAAATATATTTTTTTAAACTAGCACAAAAAAAAAAAGTCAGAAACAGTTCTAAAGATATTTCAGTAAGTTATTACGAAATAAACTTGCTAGCTAAATCTTTTCACCTAGCTAAGGCATTAATTTATTTAATTTAATACTGTTATCTCTCTTTGACTTTCCTTATCTCACTCTCTCCTTTGTTTTAAAGATCTCGCTGTTGAAACCACTGTCCCTCTTAGTTCAATAAAACTAAAATTAATAGAAGAGATTATTTGACTGCGTTTTGTGTAAAATAGATGTCAGATACTAACTGTAACTATTCGAGATAAATCTTATACCCGTGACACACTTAGCATTAAGAGGAAATATGGGCAGAGAGCGCCGACTGAATTTCCTAAGTAAAAAGTCATAATTCGAGGTTTGGCTCTCGTCTATTTCCTCCTCCAGTATTGGACCAATATAAAAGATATTCCATAAACTCGTAAAGTATACTATGTCCCTATGTTTTACTTTTTCATTTATATTTGTCAAATTTGTACACTAAGCCTATGTTGACAGCGCAATTTTGAGCATTTTTGAGGGTTCTAGTGCTTCTAAAGATAATGTACCTATCATAAAAAAGGAAAACATAGGGACATAGAATATATCTTTCATTATCAGTTGATGGAATATCTTTTGAATTGCTTCATTATTGGAGGAGAAAATAGACGAGAGCCAAACCTCGAATTATGACTTTTTACTTAGGAAATTCAGTCGGCGCTCTCTGCCCCCGTTTCCTCTTAAAGATTTCCAGTGGCCAATTAAAGTTATCTGAATCAGTTCCACTTCAACAAATGATACTTTCTGAATGCAAATGATTGCAGTGTCGATGCAAATACCAAAATCGCTACATTAAAAAGAAGATTTTTCCAAATCAGTCCAGATGTATCCGGGAAAATACATTTATTAAAAAGAAAGATTCCGACGAACTGAGTACCTCCTCCTTTTTTTGAAGTCTGTTAAAACTATCATGATTTGCGATTATTTGAACTCTCAATTTCCATGAAACGTTGGTTGTAGAGTCTTCTCACAAAATACATATCATAATTATGTATTAGAAGCTAGAAATCTGTCTGAATATGAACTTATTAGCATCTTTCAGAGTTAAGATATGTTTATTTATCTACCTACTCACGAATAAAAATAAACCTATTTTCATTATAGCAGTGATAAATCATCTGTTTCATCAAAAATATTTTTACTCGTAATTTTTTTTATATATTTTTTGCTCACACAAACTGAGAATTTTGCCGGGATGCAAAGTAGCCTATGTTACTCTTATAACATTTTTTAACGTTTCTCACTAGTCTTTTCTCTTCCTGTATCGTGGGAATTTACAAACATTTAAACTCACACAAGACACCCGGATCCGGAACAACTATCTGTAGACCAACACACATACAACGCCAACCTTGTCGTCATAATAGGGATTGACAAGCGATATCAAAAAATGACGTGATCAATCCCTTACATTTCGACTATCGCCTTTGGTGACATCGAATGCCACTTGTCTAGAGTCTCTGGCGTGTAGTAGCCTTTAGTGTAAGTTCCTTTAAGCTTCACTCTCAGAAATATCTGTAACTTCTAAAGTTATTATCAACTAATCAACACGACGTGCTCTACCTTAAGTATGGACTTGCTTAATCTTATAAAGTTAAAGTAAACGAGGCACAAAACCTAATGAAGATGGTTAGAAAACAAAACTTTACAGCTAAGCCCTTAATGTGTTAAGTTACTTGCGTTAAGCCAGAATTAATAAGACGAAGATTCTTGAAAAATAATCAAAGAAAGCCTGATTGTTAGGGACCTTTCTAGGACACTTTAAATTAAAGATCAGTGGACTGTATAAACTGATGTATTGTAGGTACTATATTATAAATAAATGAAATGCACGTGTGTCTTCGTCGGAGCTCGGTAGTGAAGTGGCGGGCCCCTAGGCACCGCGTCCCGCGCGCCCGCGCCCCCCGCCTCCTCCAACCGTCGCCTGCGCCGCCGGCCGTAGAAAGCGCCCGAACATCCTCCCCGGGTTGAAGGCTTCAAGTAAGAGGGAGTGGGCAGACATTGTTGTAGGCCCGCACCATCGTCCCCTTCTTCGTCTTCAGCTCCACCACCCGCGTGGTCCCGTCGCTCCCAGGAAAGACCTGGATGACTCGCCCCAGTGGCCACATCAGTGGCGGAAGTCCCTTCTCTTTGATGAGAACGAGTGCTCCCACAGATAGCTGCCCTGTCGAGGTTGACCATTTTGTTTTTTGCTGAAGCAGAGAAACATACTCTAAGTGAAACCGCTTCCAAAAATGCTGTTTAATGTGCTCCATTCTGTGGTAGCGCTCCAGTCGCCCAATGGTGAAATCAGTCACCTGTGGATGCGGAACGGACATAA
The DNA here is from genome assembly GCA_949775005.1 of Orthosia gothica. Classification (NCBI taxonomy): domain Eukaryota; kingdom Metazoa; phylum Arthropoda; class Insecta; order Lepidoptera; family Noctuidae; genus Orthosia; species Orthosia gothica. The sequence goes on along the minus strand of OX459067.1, from coordinate 9,819,200 downwards.
GTGGTCGCCCAATTAGAAAGTGTGAAGGAGTGAGGGCAGAGAAGTCTAAGGGATCAGAGGAAAGAGGGGTAAGAGGACGAGAATTTAAAATGGCCTCTATTTGAGTCAAGCACGAGGCCATCTCTTCATACGTAAAATGAGTCAAACCTAAAAGCCTCTTTAGGTGATGCTTTGTGGATCGGACGGCAGCTTCGGCAATGCCGTTAAAGTGAGGGGAGTATGGAGGCGTGAAAGTAAACTTGATACCTTGTTGAGCAACTTCGAAGACAAGGTTGGAATCTTGTAGGAATTTACGGAGCTCGTTATTTGCACCTACGAAATTGGTGCCGTTATCTGACAGGATGCTTTCGGGTTTACCACGACGAGCCACAAAACGACTTAAGGCAGCCATATAAGCTTCCTTCGTCAGATCTGTAACGAGTTCGATGTGAACAGCTTTGACACCAAGGCAAACAAAAATACAAATATACGCCTTTATAAGCCTACACCCTCGACCTTTGCGATCAGCTATCAATACTGGCCCGGCATAATCAACGCTGCACTTTAAAAACGGGTATTCTAAATGTGTCCTTGAGGAGGGCAGTTGACCCATTGAGGGTTGCACGATTTGACATCTATATTTAAAACATTTTATACAATTTTTAACAGTGGACTTTGAAAGGTTTCTGCCGCCAAGAGGCCAATACGTTTGCCGAATGTTAGCCAACAATAACTGAGGTCCAGCGTGTAAGAAATCGTAATGATACTTACAAAATATTATTTTAGTAATGTGATGCTTGCCACATAACAAGATAGGATGTTTGACGTTGTAGTCATATGGCGAATTATCAAGCCTCCCGCCTACGCGAACGAGACCGTCCGTGTCTATAAAGGGACTTAGGGAAATTAGCCTATTTTTACTACGCAACGGTTTTCCTGATTGCAATAAGGCGTACTCTTCAGGAAACATATCCATTTGGGCATGACGCATAATGAAGTTGAAGGAGCTGCTAAGTTCTTGAATGGAAAGGGGATCACGAGAACGATTATATTTATGTTTTAAATTGTATATAAATCTGTGTATATAAGCAACTACTCTATGTAAATGATTAAATTTAGAATATTTGTGAATTAATGATTTAATGAATGATTGATTTCCCGAAATTATATTATTATATGAGTGATTATGAGAAGTATGATCATTGAAATGTGATGATACTACTTCAGGTAGATCCTGTTTCACGTTCTCATTGGGCATTTTTGGCCAATATATTTCATCTTCCAACAAAAATTTAGGACCTGACCACCATAAGGAACACTCGCTGATAAGGTCAGCCTTCAGCCCGCGAGAAACAAGATCTGCCGGATTTTCCTTAGACGGCACGTAGCTCCACGTATGCTCTGTAGTGCTTTCCTGAATTTCATCGATGCGATTACGAACAAAAGGCTTTAATGTATTTGGTGCCATGGCAAGCCAGCTTAACACTATTGTCGAATCGCACCAAAACCGGCATCTACTAACGGGCTTGGTGAAGGATTTCAGTACATTAGTACACAGTCTTGCTCCCAATAAGGCTCCACATAGCTCTAGCCTTGGGATAGTTGTTGGCCTGATAGGTGCCACACGATTTTTAGAGACTAGCAGTTGAACTCTTACTAACCCATCCTTGTCCATAGACCTAATGTACACACAAGCACCATACGCCTTTTCGGACGCATCTGTAAACACGTGAATTTCATTAATTGTAAGGTTGTTGCATGAAACCCATCGAGGTATTTTAAGGGTGTTTAAACATGAAAGACCATTTACAAAGGATACCCAAAAACTATGAATGTCATCAGGCACCATCTCGTCCCAGTCACATTTAGCCAACCATAGTTTCTGGATGACTATTTTAGCCTCGACAACACAAGGACCAACAAGACCCAATGGGTCAAATATCTGACTAATCACCGATAGAATCTGACGTTTTGTGATTTGTTTGTTGGTGTCGATGCATATTGAAAACGCCAGAGAATCAGATTCACATAGCCAATATAGGCCTAACGTTTTAGAAGACACGTTTCTATTCTCTGATAAGTCCAACTTTTTAGAATGCCCTGAAATACCTGCGATTTCCGTTAAAATGGTTTCACTGTTAGACTGCCATTTACGCAAGTGAAAACTAGCAGAAGCTAAAATGGAAACGACTTCCTTACCCATCTCTACTACTTCTGGAATGGAGTCACCCCCACTAATGTAGTCGTCGACGTAAAAATCACGTTCAATGGAAGACTTGACAATATTATTAGTAGCGTCTGCCGCCAGACTGACCAGGCACTTCGTAGCTAAATAAGGAGCGGAGGCCGTACCATAAGTGACGGTGTTGAGACTGTACGTCTGAAGAGGTAATTTGGAATCTGCGCGAAAGATTATTTGTTGCAAATGGCGTTGCGAAGGCGTCACAGAAATAGCCCTATACATTTTTTCTACGTCTCCAGAAATGACATATTTATGCTGACGAAAACGTAGCAATATAGAAAAAAGATCATCCTGGACAGTGGGACCTACCATTTGGATATCGTTCAGCGATATTCCAGATGTAGTTGCAGCTGATGCATCAAAGACTGCCCGGAGCTTTGTTGTTGCACTGGATTCCCTGATGACCCCATGATGTGGCAAAAAGTACTCATTGTGGTCACCTGAATGAGGTTTCTTCTGCGATTTATTCATTGTCATATGGCCCAAACTCTCATATTCCTGCATAAAGGCGACATACCTCTCCTTGAAAGCAGGATCACGTTGGAAACGACGCTCCAATGATAGGAACCGACGCTTGGCCATTTCATAAGATTCACCTAACACACTAGGGTCATTCTTAAGAGGTATCGTAACAACAAAACGGCCATGTTTATCACGCGTCGTGTTACGGCGAAAGCTCTCTTCACAAGCTCGTTCTTCTTGTGACAAGGAGTGCTTAGAAGACACGGAATCAAATTCCCAAAATTTATGTAAACTATTATTTAATTCGTCAATTGATACATTACAAAAATGTGACTGTACCTTCGTTGGTGGATATAATGGAAGAGCCACAGAGCCTGATACAATCCACCCGAATTTAGTCTCCCGTAACTTGGGCTGATTTTTTCCTAAATTGATAGATGCAGCACATAGGACATTCCAAAATACTTCTGCACCGACAAGTATGTCTATTTCTGACGGAACATTGAACGACGGATCGGCCAGTTGCAAATTCGATGGTATCGGTACTTTGCGTATGTCAATCAAAACAGACGGCAGCATGTTTGTGATTGTCGGTAATACAAAACAATTTACATTTGTTTTATAGCTACCGCTGTAGGATTCGATAGTTAAAATGCAAGACTGTGTACTAGATGTAATCTGACTATTGATACCTGTAACCGTGGAACTCGTGCTACGTCGAGGCAATCCTAGCTTATCGCATAGTGTCTGCGTAATAAAGTTGGCTGTGCTACCATTATCGAGGAGTATCCTGGCGGCGACCTTCACACCGCGGTTGTTCACCACTCGCACCAGCGCTGTGGACAGTAAAACATTGGAAGTAGTATACTGTGTTAAGGCAACATTATCTAGTGTGTCTTTTTCAGAAGAGCCACTTCCAGAAAGGTCAGTAGGTAAGGCAACACTACTGGGCATAGGATCTTGAAATTGGGTTGGCTTAGAGTCTTCAACATGTAAAAGAGTGTTATGCTTGCCTTTACAATATTTACAACGCGCTAATCTACATTGCTTTGTTAAATGTCCAGTACGCAAACAATTAAAGCAAACTTTAAACTGTTTTGCTTTAGATATACGATTGTCTACAGTCAGATTACGAAATTCTTCGCACGTATACAAAAGATGATTTTTGTTGCATAATGGACACATTAATTTATTATACTTATCCTGATTTTGATTACTACTATGATTTGTTTCTACTATTAATGCTTTATGTTTATTTTCTATCTTGTTATTTTTATTCTCTGGATTACATGTATTTTTATTATATTCTAATGTTTCTAATAGATCAGCCTTTTTACTCATGAATGAACAAAATTGTGATACTGTGGGTTTCTGTGATAAGGTGTTACGATGGGCTTCCCAATCTCTACTGGTGATAGGATCTAATTTAATGGACATCATATAAACAATCAGCGTATCCCAGCTCTCCGTAGGCTCGTTCAATGTTTTAAGGGCTCTCATATTTTTATTAATAAGGTCAACTAATCGACGCAGAGCACTGCACGATTCCCTCAAAATGTGTTCAACATCGAACAATGCCTTCAAGTGATTATCTACTAAAAGCCTACTGTTATCAAAGCGATCACATAGTAACTTCCACGCCATCTCATAGTTATCACCTCTAAAGTCGATATTTTTAATTACTTCTAGTGCATCACCTTTAAGTGATGCACGAAGGTAGTGGAACTTACTAATTTCGTCTATGCAACTACTATTATGTATTAGTGATAAATACGTATCTCTAAACTCAAGCCAGTACTGATAACCACCATCGAAATTAGGCAAATTAATCTTGGGTAAGCGTATAAAATTACGTTGTTGGCACGATTCACCTGTTTGCTTGTTCACTGAACCCGCTACAGACCCATAGTCACTGGCGCCGACCGTGACAGCTAGCAAGCTGCGCGCCTGCGCTACGAGGGAGTGGAAACGCTCCTCAAACTTGGCCCGCTCGGCATACGCCTCGTCCGGCTTGTCCAAAAGCACCTCGATTTCCATCTGTAAGTCATCAAATTGATCGTATATAGCCTCAAATTTATTAAAACGGCTCTCCAACTCGATGCGTTGTAAGTCTGAAATCGATTTACAACTTTGAAGTACATTCAGATAGTTGGCGAAATTTGTTAACTTGGCTTTCAAAGCACTACGCTTTCTAATAAGAAGTTCTTCTGTGGCCATAATGAAAGCTAGTAGCAAGATAAATATATACTGTTAAAAAGTTAGCAAAGTATAAAGACGTTATAAGTCGTTAAATTTGAACAAAGGAAAAAGATAACGGCGATGAATACGCGTGACCTTGAAGTCACTAGCGGCGACGGCCAGCTGTTGTGGGTAGGTACTTATGCGCTCAGCTGATGTGACCGTTACTAACGGTATTGGCAAGATAAGCAGTGCGTAAGCGCAATACAAGTGTGAAGAGAATAGCTACTGCGATGAAACACGTGTTGGCTCAAATGTAAGGTGAAAATTAGTATGATTATAATATTTTACGGAAAATAACACTTAAGAAATGTTGGCAAAGGATCTAGAAGGGAAATAATTGGAACAAACTCACAAAATATCCTGATCCTTATCCTTAGGGTGAACTGATTTTTATCACTCGAAGCGATGACTCGGCAACAATCTACTAATCCAGCAGATCTGGTATGCACGGCGTCGTATTTCAAGACTTCAGTGAAGTTGTCGTAGTTCTTCGTGACTTCAAAAAAAACCGTTTCTCCGATGACTGGGCGATTTCAAATTTAAGTTGTCGTACTGCCAGTAGCCAACGTACTAGGAATATGATATCCCAAAACGCGACTTTGAAGAGGCTCGATGGACCAAAATGTTAGGGACCTTTCTAGGACACTTTAAATTAAAGATCAGTGGACTGTATAAACTGATGTATTGTAGGTACTATATTATAAATAAATGAAATGCACGTGTGTCTTCGTCGGAGCTCGGTAGTGAAGTGGCGGGCCCCTAGGCACCGCGTCCCGCGCGCCCGCGCCCCCCGCCTCCTCCAACCGTCGCCTGCGCCGCCGGCCGTAGAAAGCGCCCGAACACTGATAAAAAGAAAACATAACTCAGAAATCATTTATTTCCCAATAATGTAGATACTCAGGTTCATATTAAACCTGAGGAAATATGACCATGTGTCGAGCTGCAGATCTGAACTCAAATGGATGCCCATTAGGCAGAGGCGAAATTTGCGCGCTTTGACCACGCTTTTCTCCCTACTTAACTGTCCCGCTCCTCCTTCTTATCTCACACCTCGCTTTCAATATTTATGTACTTCACACGCTAGGAATCTGCGTTCGTCTAACAATATTCTCTTGCTTTGTCCTTCTCATACTTCTGATTTGATTCATTCTTCCTTTCATATTCAGTCCATCCTTCTCTGAAATGCGCTACCTCTTGATATCAGGACGGACACCAGTCAATATGCAATTAAGCGGAGGTTACGGCTACTTTTTACACCAATAGCAGAATCGTCTCAATCACCTTTCTATTACTTTTATTTATATATATACCTGTACTTATTATAGGAAATATATATGTATGTTTATTTTAACTATTCTTTAATTTTTACTTTATTACTATTCTTTTTTTATGCCATGTTTTCTCTTCACCATCCTTGGTTGACTGGTAGAGAATGCCTCAGGCTTAAGTCCACCTATGTACCTATATGTCAAAGTCAAATATATTTATTCAAATTCATTCATGTGTCATGAAGTTTTAATAAATAAATAAATACTCAGGTAAGATGAATTTCTTGTAGACAGTCCCGATTCATTTTACCTTAGGGCAAAATCAATTTAATCTAAGGTTGTGCAATAATATTGACTATATTTTTGAGAACTTGGATGTTCCCTAAAAACGTTTAAAAAAACACGTACTTTCTCCAAATTTGTTGTGTGATCTGTCTGCCAGCACCTTTGGTTCCTACCCGTCAGCCTTAAAAGCAAGAGTGAACAGATATCTTCTAGTCACGCTCTTTCCATCATATACCTCATCCATCGCTCTCCATCGGATGAAATCAAGGCTCATCACGAAATAAAAAATACTTGAAGAACAACTTTCCTCAGAATAAAATGATTCGCGAGATGACAGGCAATCAAATTGACATCAATAAATATTGTCTCATTTACAGAACACAGTTTAATAGTAAGTTGACAGGTTCAAGGAATAGTGCTCCTCGGCTAGCAAAACAGAGTTCTAAGTGGCTTAGAGCCAGATGAAACATTGTACCTAGTTGTTAACTAGATTGGTTGCCAGACTTGCTTCCACGCTAGCCTGTAAGCCGGCAATGTCAAGGACTGGTGTACAAAAAAGGGGAGTCAGAAGGCGAACTCAATGCAACCAGCGAAAACAATCATATGAATACGTATACCAATGTTAACGCGGTCCTGGCCGTGCGCCCGCTTGGTGCCAGAATAATTATCAATATTGGATCTCCTTTTGGAAAGTTTTGTTTGCAAAATATTTTTTATTTAAATATTCAATGTACGTTTTTAAGAAGAAATTCTTATCATCCATTTTTCTGTATTAAAATATTTTAAACATCCAATTTGTTTTGGAGGAGTATGCAAAAGAAGTGTTTTTTTTTAAGCAAAAGTCTTACGAGAAACCACATTTCTTAAAATAATGTACAAATAATTAATAATTATATTATTTCAATAACTTTTACTTTGCTGTTATTAAGGAATATGTTTAGAAAGTATACGTTTGACGGCACTCAAGTGGAATAAAGTCTTTAAGCAATTTCAGTATATAATGTTCCCACAGCTGAGCCACAGGCCTCCTGTCTACGAGAAAGAATTGACTATAATCCAGTACGTGTTGACCGATGTCACAATAAGTCTACGAATTTTTAGTTCTTGGTCATGCATGCCGGTTTCCTTTACCACTTTCCTCAAGATGTTACTCTTTCACGGTTTTGAAAAGTGCTGGTAAAATAAATTTCACAAAGTTATGCGCCTAAACCTACGACTCGTAAGTCAGGACCTTAACCATCGGGACTTCACTACTGTTTCTCTTCCTCTTCTCTTTCTTTCTCATAAGCACTAAAACATGAACATGCATTTCAAGTAAGCTTTTTTACAATGAGGGACCAACATAAAATGACAATCTACAAGGTGTTCCTAAATTAACGAACTGGAAACATCCCTATGAATCAGTGTACTCATCATTGGCAATTTAGAACATTTTGTTCAATTGGCAATTTTGATGTTTTCCAAGATGTTCATAACGATATGGTCACAGTATGTGAGGTTTTCAGGTATCTTTACTACCTATACCTTGTATGTACCTGATATGCCGTTGTGAGTACTACTTGTAGCCATCTCAAACTAAGACAATTTAATGCCAGTGACAGTTTCGAATGCGCTGGATTCGTAACATGTCTATGTGTGCGTCCGTTTTCACTTGTTGTATGGAGTTAACCTTCTTTACCTACCTGTTTATTGTGTGACTGCTGTTCTGTGTAAAACCCGCAACTTTGTTTTTTGAAATATAAATGTAGCCTGCAGTGGTCTCGTGTTGGCTTTGCAAATATTACTTTTTATAATAAAAAGAAACAACTATATTATTATTGCCTGCTTACTTCATGTTTGTAAATTATTTCTGTTAAGCAACTTTATTGCACCTTTACTAATAGATACATACATTATATAAAATTTATGCGGAAATAATGCCGCAAGAAATCCGTGTTTTGCCACAAAATCCACCGCAACGCGTAATCAATTCGCACGAACATTTAGAACTCTATGAACAAGGTGAAAGGTTGTCTGTAAGAGATTGCCTAGTGCTATAAGACCGCCCATTGTTATAATAATAATAACATAAAGAAAGAAACAAAATAGCGGCAAATTTTATCTGCAGTGCGTTTAAGAAGAAAAAAAAAAAAAAAAAAGTTACATTCAGTACGCGAACTAAAATTCGCGCGAATAAAAATCGCAATGCGTTTTAAGCCTTACTGAGACGCAATTTAAATTGCCTCGATATACGATATCGCGCATGGACTTTCTTAGTAACAGTGCAAATCGATCGAACTGCGTCGCATTGCTTCCAGGTAAACATACTTACAATTTCGTTTAGTAAACGTTGTGATATCAATCGAATCGCGTGGTTGGGCTGAAACGTTGACAGCCGGCTCAAGCACCTGAAACAGAAAGAGCATCCGACCACGGTACGCAGCCAGGTTACTTTCGCCCTCCGTAGCCCCAAAGTATGCGCTCATGACGTTTTCATTAATGGATTGCGTCCACCGCATGAGCTGCATACTTCCACCGGCAGTGGGGGCCTTGTCAGATGGCGATAGGCCTCGAGGCCCCAAGCTGTCCAGCAGCCGGTGTTCTCCCCGTCGACGGTGGTGGTGTCGTCGGCGGAGAGAAGTATTCGTCGCTCGAGCTCGACGCAACTGCAACGTCCGGGATCGCTTGACTCACGGTTGTAGGTAGAGACTCGCATGATCGCTAAATCTCTCACATGCCCTACAGGTATTTCAAGCGTTACTCTTTCACAAAAATATTAAACAAAAGTTCGATTCCCACACGGAACAAATATTTGTATAACTTACAGGTAGTTGTTCTGCATCTGGGTGTCTTGTGTATTGAGTTTAAATGTTTGTAAACGAACCTACGTTACAGGAAGAAATTTCTAGAGTAGGGTAAGGTCGTAAAAAAAAAATGTACTCATATACATACAGAATCTGAAGTCAGTTGGCAAGCTTGAAATAGAAAAATAAATCCTGTTTCTGTTTTGAATATTCTAAAGCCTCTCTAAAATAATATTCACAAAAATTTACACTTCCACGATTTCTGTACTTCCATTTCCTAAATGAAAGCGCCTAAGCATACTTTTAAACCTTTTTCAGTAATGGAAGAATATAAAATGGCACAGTTTGAGTTAACCTTCGTTTATTCTGTGAAAGCAGAATTTGTATCTTTTTTATGTGTTAGATGTTCAATGTAAGTAAATAGTCTAGATATAGCACTTATTCTGAGAATGCAGACGTAGGTGTACATAGTAGAAGATCGTAACAAGAGGTCCATTGGAGCAAAATGAAGACATTGTGAACTTTATTAACATGTCAACTCAAGGGAACAATGATAAATAATATTAGGTACTAGCTGACCCAGCAAACTTTGTTTTGCCATAAAAACACCAAACATATATCTACCCTACCTACCCTACCTACCCTACTTTTCACTACCTAGCCTACCCTAACCTACACTACCCTACCCTACACTACCTTCACGACCCTACCCTACCCTACCCTACGCTACACTACCCTACCCTACCCTACCCTACCCTAAGTTTCAATTTTTTAAAGCCAAAAAATTTTTTTTTATAGTTGAGTCCGTTCTTGAGTTATAAAATAACAACGAAAAGTTTTGATTTTTATAAATGTATATAGATTTATTTAGTCAATATTTCAATCTAAATTTGCTAGATATGGAAATAAAACGCGCAAGTGCACTAATGGGCAAACCTTTGAATCGTGAACCTAATAGTACACCGCACAGCTTGAGGGAACTGTAGTATTATTTCAGATTGCATAAGAACTGCTACCACTTCGTTGGTCTAGTGATTGCAAGCGCCAGTGTTGCCATACTGTAAGGACAAAAAATCCGTACATCTGACCAAAAAAATCCGTACAAATTCCGTACGTGCAATAAATCTGAAACTCCGTACGACATCCGTACAAAAGAAACCTAAAATTGTCAACATTCAAATCAAAACATACAAAAATACACATTATTTGCTAAAAACAAAAAAAGCAAGTTAAACAAATCGTAATATATTTATCTCTTTCATTCACTACTGCAATCAACGACAACCGTGTAACATGCTATCTTAGTCCACGTACGTTCTTTATTTTTTTAATAAATTTTTTGTCGAGAGCCAAAAAAATATCGATATATCGATGTTTTGGTGAATTTATGTATTGTATTTTAAAAAAAGTACGTATTATTACTTATTATTGGAAATCCGTACGCAAGTTTGATCCGTACGTAATGGTCGAAATTCCGTACTTGTACGGACAAATCCGCACATATGGCAACACTGGCAAGCGCTACTGTTGATGCTGGGCAAGAGGTTCTGGGTTCGATTCCCGGGCCGGGCAAAGTGTTATTGAGTTCTTCCATCTGGTATTTCTCAGTAGCAGACAGGAGTCTGATTTTGTGCCTGGTGGGGGTGGATGGCAATAAGCTCACCCCCAAGCACATGAGACTAAAACTTAACTGGTGAATTGTGGGGTTCAATTTAGGTGCACCCCTGCCCAATCTTTCGGGGAATACAGCCATGATGTTATGTAGAAAATAAATAATTATTATTTTGTTTTGCACAGTCGACTCCTGAAAACTTTCACCGCCAATTAAAAGCCATGACTGATTTAGAATAGGAGATAAATGTGGTCAAAAATCTTTTGACTTATCGACAACTGTATTATCCTTATGGCTGCTACCTCAAATATAAGGAAGTTTGTACGAGTGTAGGGAAAGGGTTTGATCCCAACCACGTAGACAACGTATGTAAGCCCGTTTATCTGTCACAAATTAAATGCCCTTTTGAACCTTTTTCCGCGTATTCCGCTATACAAAAAATCGTGAGAAAAGCTTTGAGTATGTATGTCGATGGCTATAAGAGGAGAGGAAGACCAAAAAGGCGACTAAGTGCGTGTCAGGCTTCGCAAATTTAGGGTTCCGTAACATTTTATCAATATATTGTTTTTTTTTTGGTGTTTTTGTAACATAACTTATTATTTTTTGAAAAAAAAAAAATATGGGAAGTTAAAAAATTCATCGGTACTATATGTGTGACAGACAGACAGACGGACTCGTGACTGGTAGCAATTGGGTTCTGTTTGGACCCTTCGGGTACGGAACCCGAACTAAAACGATAAGGAACGTTGTGAAAGATGAGGGGGTGGCTATTGAGATGATAAATAATTTTAGTCCATCAGTCCGAATTTTGGCGGCCAATTTCAGCGGCAACCAGTCACCGGCTCGGGCAATCTAATAATGCACAAGTATTAATTTAAATTTTACATCATTTAATTGTAATTTTGATAATATTTTATTTGTTTTTAATTATTTCTGATTTCATTTTAAATTTACATTATTTATTTGTAATTTTGAATTTATTTTATTTTGATTTAATTGCAGTTTGGAATTAATTTTCAATTTATTTTACTCTGATTTTATTATTATTTTACTTTATTTAATTGTAATTTTATTTTATTCCAATTGTATTTCAAATGTATGTTATTTTAATCTTATTTTAGGCATGTTTTTAAATGTTTTATTTGTTTTTCACTTCTAATGTAAACAAGTGTCAACAAGGGGAGAAGACACTGACTTCTGTTACACATGTATTTACCTAGTTCAGAAGTCAGGGTTTCAATTATATTGGTGTAAATGTTTATTTATCAATAAAAATATTTAATTTGAAACATAGGTGCACTCTCGTAGTCCGATATGACGGCAATGTGACATGACCGGAGAGAAAGCCGTGCCTTCCAAGATGCAGGGTTTTCTTAACGTCAACTTCCAAACTCCGGGCTGCAACTGATAAATTGAGGACTAACCATGAATAGAGGAGGATATGTTAAAAGAGGGAGGAAGATGTTACAGTGAAATAAGTAAGAACCAGCACTTTCAATTAGTAGTTGTTTAGTCTAAGTTTTTTATTTTTTATGTTGTGTGCTATGGCTTGTGTCAAATAAATGTGTTTTCTTTCTTTTCTTTTCTTTCTTTTTAGTTTATTTCAAACTCAGTATTACACAAAACACATGCTGACACAGGCAACAGCTCTATGACATTTTTGCCCATGTTGCCATTACATTAAATAGGGTTTTACATTGCCATAGTTCAACAGGACAAATAAGATTGTGATATAGGCAAGTGAATGATAGAAAACTTAAAAAAAAGCTCATGATCCTGAACAAAATTTTCGCCTTTATTGTTTAAAAAGTGTAATAAAAAAGGCCAATACTGATTTCACTATGGATCTCTAAAACAGAATAAAATTGACGGATCGTTCGACTTTTAAATAAATTGGATCTTCACGGTCTCGTTATCATAAGATGCGACCTGCCCCTTATTTAAATTTTGGAGGCGGAAGCATAATTTGTATAAGATGTCATTGTGTTTTGAAAGGAGACACTTGATTTATATTAATACTAAGAATTTATCATAATGGAACATAAAAGTATAATTATGCTCATTTTTAGTTAATGTTTTTTAAAAGTAAAATAAGGCTTAATAATAATAAATAATTCATAAAAGTCTACCATCAAAATCAGTCACAGGAATTTAGCTAGGTAAACTTAACTGTTGGCATTGAGATAATATATACTACGTACTAGAGAAGCTATCCTAAGCAAAATACATGCTCCATTTTGTCAATTTTGACAAGAATTTAAACTAAAAATTCGCTGCAGCGCTGAAACAATAATTAGTCGTCTAACAAAACAATATAAACATGCAGCGCTAGAGCGCTTCTAAGGTGTAGTTTTCTCGCGACCAAAAAGACGGAAGCGCCGTGATTTTCATGGCGCTTACGCGTTTCGTACAACGTTTTGCAACACCTTGTCATTCATATAGACTAATTTGCTGACTGACTACAGAAGCGACATAGCTTTATACCTAACAAGCTTCATTATTAGAATTTTCACTTTTTCAAAATGTATTACATACATACATAAACTCACGCCTTTTTCCCATGGGGGTAGGCAGAAACTACAGAACGCCACCTGCTACATACTTCTTTTGCTTCACACACATTCATACATCTAGTCATACACACACGCCAATTCAAAATTTATTAATAGTTGAAATAACCGACTGTTAAAGTATAAGTCAAATGCGCTTACAATAAGTTAAAAAATATCAAATAGGAATAGGGAATTTCACAATTTGCTTGAAACACGAATCTTCTGTACTTTTTATTATAATAATAAACCTTAAATAAACATAATGTAAATTAAGTCTTACATTATGTAATAATTGTTTTTCATCTTTAATTTTTATCTTTTTTCATTGAATAACCACAGTCAGTTCTTTTTCTAAATATTTATTTATTTATTTAAACTTCATGTACAATGGTGATACATAGGCGGACTTAATGCGGCAAGGCATTCTCTACCAGTCAACCTTTGGTTTAAAAAGAACACAGCACAGGTAGAGGAGTCCAAAAAAAAAATGAACAATAATTAAAATTAGAATGAATGGATGGAATGGATTATTATATGTTAGATTATTATTTTCCTCTTTAAAAAGAAACGTCAGCTAATTCTACCTACACTTGTTACACAAATTGTCACATCTTAATTTTTAGTCTATATGAAAAATGTCACAACATGACGTTTACCAAATTTTTTGTTCAAATTATATTTTAAAATGATTATCTAGTTACTCACCGATGAAAAGTTATTCCTTTGCACTTCGCCGTATTAGTTGAATTATTAGTGCAATATCTTAAAACACACCTCGGCATATTTGATGCGTCTGAACGTTTTTTTCGTTTAAAAACAAAAAATGACTTAAGCTGTCAAGATCTAGCAAGCAAATGAGTGAAATGCGGCTAGAAAAGCGCAATTGAACGGCACGCAGTAGTGATGTGTGATGACTTCTCTAGTGCGTAGTACATTATTACCTCAATGACTGTTGGAAGGATTTGTATTACCCATACCGTCGAAGGATAAAAAAATACCCTGTCATTATTTTCACCACTGACGGAAAAAGGAGGGTATATTATATTATAAGTTTGATGTGTGTACACTTGTGTATTTGTGTGTACATGTGTGTGTACTTGTGTATTTGTGGAAGTTGATTTTAATTTGGCCTATCAAACTATCGAGAAAAATAATAAATTCGCCTCTCCTGCTTGAGATCGTCAAATGCGGGTGACTACTAATGTAACTTTTTCAGAATCATAATTATTTACTTTTTAAGTTTATCTTGGACATTGCTTACAATGGTGAAGGAAAACATTGCGAGAAAATCTGGACTTATAGTTAGTATGATTCTGAAATCGCCAACCGTGCAATTCGTTGCACTACGCCAACCGGGCGCACGGTTGGCGTAGTGGTTGAGTGATTGACTGCTGCGCTGCGTGTCGTGGGTTCGATCCCCGCACGGAACTAATATTTGTATGATCTACAGATAGTTGTTCTCGCTCTGGTTATTGTGTATGTGATTTTATATGTTTGTAAAAGCACCCACGATACAGGAAGAAATTCCTAGTGTGGAGCAACGTTTTTTTTTTAAAAAAAAACCCTGATTGAGAAGAGGCCTTTAGTGCCTTTAGGCTGGTATAATTATCATTGTATTATATATATCCAATTTTGGACCGAGAATGTTTTAAACATAGATTTTCAAAGATTATCAACCGGAAAATGTTTCCTCTATCCTACTACGAATTCATTTATCATTCTGTTTTCTGATTGGCTATTCAAAAGGAATACCCGTTCACTATCGTCATTTCATGGCTCGTTTGATTTTGTCGCTCAATATAATGATACTGTGTCGAATACAAATGATAGAATATAGTAGTTGTGTATTTAAGTTTATTTTGGTTCAAAAATGGCTGAGAAGGTAATCATGTTTCCTTGTGTTAGTATTGGAAGAGCGACTTTCGCAATATAATACTCCAACAGATTATGCTACGCTCTTTTATCACAAAATAAATAAAATACTTTATTTCCTAGTTTACAATTTTGCTAAAATGGGCTTAAAATAAAAGGAAACAAACATCTTTTTTACCGACTTAAAAAAAGAAGGTTATCAATTCGACAGGTGTGTATGTAATATTGTTCGAATTGTGCAATATTCATTTATATGTTACTCTGTATGGGCTTCTAAACACGTGTGGCAAGTTTCAAAGGTATGCATGTTTGTTTGTATGTGTGTATGTTTGTCCATTTTTCACGCATTTCGCCGAAACCACTTAAAAAATCGTGATCATTAAATAAAATAGATTAAGTATTTCTCAACTTAGGGAACAGTGAAAGTTTCATCAAAATCGTTCTGCAGTTTTCAAGAAGGGAACATACAACTGAACTCCTTAGCGACAAAAAACATGAATGTGTAAATTAAGTTATTTTTTAGTTTAAACCCGATTGTATAGCAATCATTTGAATAAATAAAGTCAAACATTCAAGTTTCTATTAAGGGGAGCTGCGTATCTGATGGAATTACTCTTCGGTAAAAATGAAGACGTTTCATACAAGCTATATCTAACTATACCCGCGCCAAATCTTATAACACTTATACCCGAGTACAGTCTTTCGGAGTCGGAGGATACATATTCTCGGGCTGGCTGACCATAATCTGGTGTATCCGCCGCCTGCACAACATGATTTTCTTCTTGTTTACGCCTTTTTAAGCAGTCGGGTTTTTTGTTATTTTTTTTATTTACAACTTTTTAGTTATTTAGGATTATGTAACTTTAAACATATAAGTATTTTATATTTATGTAATCACCTTTTAAAACCCTTCATTTTGGTACCCCACACGATGGGTTTGGAAGATTTTTTTTTTCTATATTGCAACTTGAATGTAATGTATGTGACACTCGCAAGTTTAAGACGAATCGATTGACGTAAGAATCATCAAAATTGGCCAACGCGTTTGGTCTCTGGAACGCCATATAGGAACAAACACACATACATACATACATAGACTGATAAACACATTACCCTCCTCTTTTTACCCGACTGCCGAGTCGGGTAAAAAGATACTTGCTTGCACTGCAAAAATTTGTCAGAAACAAACAGCTCTTTGTCTGTCTAACAGTCCATGCAAAACGATTTTTGATCGATGTGACCTTATAATTTAATGTTACCCCATAGCGTTAAATCGACGAGAAAGATTTTGACAAATGGGGCATCGTCCGATAAGCCTCAGTGAGCGTGTCACAGCTTATATTATCCATAATCGGGGATTTCGGGTGATATTTTCCCCCTAATCGCTTCGTTAAGCAAATACGTACTGGTTCGGTAATCTGTCACTAATGGGGTGTTCCTTACATCAGAAGCTGTGTTTAAGTAGATGTTAAATGTATGAGTTGATGTGCTTTGACTTATTTTCTTCTTCTTCGTTGTCAGAACATTCTTGACAGAGCGGTCGAAGTCGTCATGTTGCAGTGAGACTTTAGTCTATAACATGATTCGCATCACGATGCGATGTTCTCTTTGTTGGCTGTTACTCGGGTACACTCATGCAATTGACCGCGTACTGCAGACCTGATCTGGTCGGTCCATAGCATGGGCAACCTGCCGCGCGACCTTGTCCCTTCCACTCTGCCCTGGACCACAAGCCGTTAAATAGAATCATTGCCTCGTCGAAGAACTGAAGTATTAGAGCCTGAACCGATAGACGCTGCTTGATGCCGAGTTCTTGGAGAATGCATACGTTAGTGGGTGTAGTCTTCATGATATTATAAGCCTTCAATTCGAATGTAATGTTGACTGGTCTAAAAATGGTCTATAAGTTCAAAATAATATTTAAAAAAAAACACTTAGGCCTACATGGGCGCTTATAAAACGTCGACAAAAGGTGCACGGTTCGGGTTGGTCATTTCCTATGGAGGAGAAACAGCAAGAAGCTACACGGTTACTCTTTAAAAAAAAATTTTGGTTTTACAATATTTTCATGTTACAGCATTAGTACTTAGACGGGGGGACAACGTAGGCCCGACAATAAGTCGTAACAAACTGAAAAAAAAGATTATTTATTTATAAATAACGCTTTCGGTATAGGCACGCTCAGCGCAATTTGTCTTTGCATTTCTTTTTTGTCTTTTACTCCATGTTTGTTGCTGTTGTGTTGTGCCTGTGTCGAATAAATATATTTCTATTCTATTCTATTCTATACCAATAATATATATATAATTTTTTTGTTTGTTTATTTGTTTGTTTGTACCGAATAGGCTACGAAACTACTGGACCGATTTAAAAAATTCTTTCACCAATAGATAGCTACATTATTTCTGAGTGACATAGGCTATTTTTTATCCCGAAAACGGGTCCTGTGGGGTGGTCCACGGGAGCGAAGCCGCGGGCAACAGCTAGTATATTATATTTACACAAAAGATTTAAAAAAAAAAGTAAAACGAGATAAATGTTACAAATGTAAACATGCATCTAGAGATCTAGAAGACCTACAATGATTATATATAAGACAACATTCATGTAGGTACCCCCCGAAGGGTTTAAACAGAGATATACTTACCTAGCAAAGCCCCAATTCTCAAGTTATGTTATGTTCTATACAACAGGCGGCGATCATTATTGCCATCAACTGCGCTCAAATTCATACTCCGGGCTATTACTGAAAAATTATAGTTATGAATACCCACTAACACTTTTCCCGATCCAAGAATAGCGCTTACGATTACAAGAACAACGAGGAAATAACAATATAACTCTGTTTTTTTCTGAAACCTTAAAACTTTGTTTTTATTTTCGCCCATTCATTAAATAAGTGAAAACAAAAACAAACTGTTCCCATACCGCTTATACTAATGTACTGCTACGGTGTAAAAAATAAGTATTCTAGTGTTGCCAATTTGAATAACAAAACTGACTTAATCGTGGCAACACGGGGTGTTTAAAATACAATCTTTTGGCACGAGCTCTTGCATTTCAAATAGGACCAGACGGGTGAAAAATATATCAGAAGTTTAATCAACCTTATTTCTAGTTTACGTCTGAGAAGATCACCATTATTATATTTATTTAGCTCTTTATTTAACAAAGAATAGCCACCATACCATACCATACCCACCTCCACCTCACCGCCTCAGCTTCAGCTCGCACGGGTCCATGCTTTGTTTAAATGGGCAGGGGTTGCTCTACCTTTACGCCTCCGGTTTTTTATACACACTTTTGGGGTAGCAACCAAAAGACTACGTGAAGTAAAAACTATTTACACTATGTACTAAATTAAATGACTAACTTAATGCCTATTTTTGACCTGTTGAATGAGTTTTTTTTTTTTTTTTTTTTTGTGTAATATTAAGTCAATATGTAAAAAGTTTTTATGCCAAACGTGTTTTTTATGAGATAAAATAAAAAAATAATAATTATAACTCAAGTAAAACGTAACTAAAAAAAAGTTTAACGGATAATTATTTTCATAAGTGAATTATTTGGTAATGATGAAATGGCAAATTATGTTTTGCCAATCGTTATTATCAAGTAAAATATGTAAATAATTTTTTGGTGAACTGACAGGACATCAAAATGGCAAGATCGATATTTAAAAAATAACATAAAATAAAAAACGATACATAACCCTCCATCGGCAATTGGGTAAAAAGGCTTCGATATTTAGGGTTTTAGACCTTCTGTCAAATCTTATTTTGTTACTCTTAAACTAATCAAAATGCATTATTTTAATTTCATTTGAGAAGAATGAGAGCAAAGTAACTTCAGGTTTTAGTTATTTTCATATCTTCATAATCATAATTAATAGTCTTTAAGTAATCATGTCTAGAGCTTTGTGCTATTTCATAACTAGCCGGAGATTTGGACTTGTGCCCGCTTGTAGGCACCCCCCTACTTACCGCCCCCCCCCCCCCCCATTTGCCCCATTCTAGGCATTTATTTCTGTATCGTGGGTGCTTATACAAACATTTAAACTCACATATACAAGACACCCAGATCCGAAACAACTATCCCTAGGCCTACAAATATTTGTTCCATGCTGCAATCGAACCCGCGACACGCGGCACAGCTGTCGATCGCTCAACCACAACGCCAACCACAGACATAAATCTATCTAGATAACGCAAGTTCAACCTCCATCTGTATGAAAACGAAGCGTGCCACTTTTTCACACACAATTTAAAAACAAATTTACTTACCAATGAAAAAAATACATTTTCTATACAATCTTTACAGCTCAATGTGGCATAAAAAGGCATTTGTCTAGATTTCGGTGTATTCCCGGTGCCGATAATACTAAATGAAAAGCTCAAATTATGATCATTAATCGTAATTTTATTAATTTATTTGTTTACTATATACTTTATTGTACACAAAAAAAAAACATACAGGACAAACGTTCACAATAACAAGTGTACAATGGGCGGTCTTATCGCATTAGGCAATCTCTTACAGACATCCTTTGGATGGACTGAACGATAGGAGAAGAATTGTCCGTTTTTTGACACGCGAATTACATACAATCGCATTGTCTAGTTAGATTTATATCTGTGACGCCCACCATGTCGTGAAAATATACCGACGACAGTATATCTGTAATATACCTAAAACTATAACTTTGCCTAATCCCTTCAGAGAACACAGGCATGATGTTATGTTATTTTTCATTCTTGTTCATTTAATGCTACCATGACCTTTTTGTAATATTATTATGTAAAACTCCTATCTCTAAACACAAAAACAAAAGCAAACAAACAACACTTAATGCATCATGTGTAAGTAACACAATTAACAAGGAAATATGTAAGAAAATGAGGATATCAAATGAGCCCGCTCTAAGCACTTAAACAACATGGCTGCCTCACGATGTATCGTTAAGGTGCGGGAGAACCAAGGTAATAAAGTTAGTTTAAAATTAATTGCTGTAGACAATCTTCTTTCTTCGATGGTCATATTGTACTTTATTAGTTGGTTCATGCATGTAGAGAGTTGTGAAAAGACAGTGTTACATGCATGTTACGTGTCTTTAAAATAGTTCGCACACTAGAAACTAAACAAATTGTTTCACCTTCACAGACCCAATTTTTCGCTGCACTTCCGAATATCAAAAATAATAACCTTTTTATAAATCAAAAAATTGGCGAAAAATTGGGGCGAATGCGGAACAAAGCATGGTTTTAAATACCACACAAATACTATTTTTCACCTTGACCTATTATTATTCAGCCTGTATTGTCCCACTGCAGGGCACAGGCCTTCCTTTCCTCTTGACCTAGCCTACTCTTAAATCAAGGGCATAATTCAAAATTGCCAATAGCGAAGATTTAACGTGAAATAGGATATAGCAAGGTATACAATTAAATGGTGTGAGGAATTACATGATGAAGTTTTAGGAGTCCTGTGAGCTAAAATTTCCTTAGTAGAAGTTGGTACGGGTCATTGGTCCAATTTAGTTTTATTTTCACAATAGTTTTTGCAGAAGATATTAGGAACCTTTACTACGAGGTCGTCATTGATTTCATGTGGCGACAGCCTGTCAACACATCTTCTTTGCTTCAGATCACCACAAAACTGAGTAGGTTTTCGGCAACTTTCATTAGAGGCTGTCATTGTTTTCATATTCTGTTTAAACACCATTTTGGGTGGCTCAAAAGATCTCGCCCTCCTCAAAGGCGCAAGGGTCTCTATTCCGGCAAGTAATGGGCTGTCCTGTCGTCAAATGTAGGAGTCGTAAATGGTACCTTATGATAGACTTCCAAGGAAAACTGCTGTGGCGTCAATTATTCTTCATAGCGTTTCGATGAAAAACACAAGCTTGTTTGTGTGCCTGGTCCACTTTTTGTTGCGCCACTGGAAAATCTTGGAATTATGGTCCTAAACACCGTGTAATAAGCGCTATTGTCAAACCACTGTTAATATTGCCGGGATAGTGTTGCTACGCTCCAATGGCGCCCCATACATTTCCAGTGTCATAGCATCAGTGACGCCGAGGCCGCGTTGTTCGGAAGTCAACCTTTATGGATTATGGCATAAAAATGGGTAGCAGGGTCCTCGTCTTGGCTAATAACAGTTATATTTTAGTACTGTCAGAAATACTTACAGGGATTGGTTGGTAAAACGTGATGATTATGGAAATAAAGCCTGTAACTTATGGGCCTTAGTTTGGATAGTGTTTCTGCCAAGAACTTCTTTTATACAAAATATAATATGCCTGTATACACTGGCGAGTTAAAACTGTACCTATAGTACACATATACTAGGTTAAGTCATAAATGGAATAGAGGCCGAGCATATTGCTTTTATCCAGGATCAAATTCAATCCCCGGACTGCAACAGTAAAAAAAACATCAATTTTCGCGATCTGGAAATTGAACCCAGGATCTCAGCAATTGCGCTTCCAACCTCTAGACCAACAATCCAGACAAACTTCCTTTATCGATTTATTTTTAAATATCGTTGCACAAGCTGAGAATGCCAAAAGCTAATTTTTGTTTATTTTTTTTTCTCTTTTGTCTCCTGGTCCCAAATTAACAATTTTTCTTTCCTTTTTTATTACATTGCTTATATGTACATCCTTACATGTGTTATTAACTAAACAAATCTGACCTAAATTCAAGTTGTATCAAGTTCCTCAAGAAATCTCAACGATACCTAACGTGGGCGTCAAATTAAAGACTGGCAGGGGTCGCCCGTTATCCGCCCGTTTTCTACTCCTACGCTAGTTTGTATTGCCAACTTTATAATTTTATTCCTAAATTAGGAAACTGATGACTAATATTTAGGTATCCTAACTTTGTTTGTATCAATTTTTTTCAAGATTCTGGTTCTATTTATGTTTCTGTGTTCACATTTTTCGTTAAGGCATCAAAAGGTAACAAACAAACAGGCACAACCTTCGCATTTATTATTCGTATGGTGTAACGGCTAGGTCTGCGCTAGGTAAGCTGTGCAGGCCGCTAACTGATAGTTAGGAGGTAGTTAGAGAAACAGCTTGTAATTTAATACATATATTTAAAGTTAAATATAACAGCTAGGTCGAGGGTTCTAGCGCCACTCAGTTCTGTACAAACGCCGTCACGCGGATAAAATAGTAAGGGGGTACCGTCCCTTGGCAGCACGTGGTAGACGCGGGGACCGGTCAGCACCGGCACAGCGATTGGTCGCCAGAACTGTAGCAGCTAGGGTGCGCAGGGTAGGCTGTGCTGGCACCGGCTCGCGCGACGGCAGGCCGCAGGTAGGCAGGCAAGACCAGGCCACGTGCGTAGGCTGGCACGGCGGTAAGCCGCAGGTGTCAGGTAAAAGGACCTGGCGGTGGGCGTAGGTAGCGTGCAGGTAGTTGGCAGCGTGCAGGTAGTTGGCAGCGTGCAGGTAGTTGGCAGCGTACAGCCGTGGGAGAAAGGCAAGCCTCAGCCCGTACAAAGAAGCAGCAGCACGTGGCAGACGTGGGGCAGTAGACCGCGGCCGGCTTAGCGGTGGGCCGCAGGGACTGTAGCGGTTAGGGGTGCGCAGGGTAGGCTGCGCACGCCGCTACGTCCTTGGGTAGCGCATAGCCGGACGGTACGCCCGTACGTCGACCCCGTACGAAGAACCCTGAAAGCACCATAGGGTGCGCATGTTAGATGCGGTGCAAAAAGCAGCAAGCCGCATGCGATGTACCAGCTTCGTCCCCATTTTAGGCCAAGGAACGGTATGGGAACATTGTAGGTGAAAGCTCAGCACATCGCAGCGGTTTACAGATAAGAAACTTGCAAAGATAGCAAGCACATTGACAGATGCAAAGTTAGGTTAAGTATGAACACGCTAGCATTTAATAACATAAGTAAACGTGATCACTTACAATATAACACGGAGACACAATTCAATGCAGTAGAAACACATGCTCATTGCAATTTCCTTTGTCCCCAGGCGACCCTTAGCCACGCGTCCAACATGACAGTGCAAAACTGATATTAAATAGGTGATGGAATCGATATTGGTCGCCTGGCGCAAGGAATAAGGTACAATAATTAAACTAATGAGAAACTCACCCTAAATCGGGGCACCAGAATCGTGAGGATAGAAAATATGTAATTAGCTAAGCCACCGGAATCCAAATGACCGAGTGACAGTACTCCGGAAGGTTAGAGTTGTGCCGTGTTTTTAGAGATGTGACTATTGACCGACTAATTTTGATATTAGTATCATTCGACTATTTTCAGTTGAGATCTCACAACGCTACAGTACCCCGGCTGCAGAGAGAGGATTTTACCTGTATAAAATCCGCTAGAACTTACTATACTTTCCACTATCTTGTTCAGAAGCCAGCCAGTAACACCTTTGGCTGGTTTCCTACTTGTCATGAAAGTGTCTCATGTTAGTTCTGGTGACGTACCTCTATTGGTATGTTTACCCTTGGGGTCAGTGTAGTCTCGTGTGTAATTGTTAGAGTGTTAGTGGGAGTAGGTTTGGTTAGTATAGCGGTAGTAGTTTTTAGTGGGTTAGTGGGAGTTGGTTTGGTTAGGTTTAGTAGTGGGTTCGTGTTAGAGGGAAATGGTTAGGTAGGTTGTTGATATTGTAACTAAGTTAGTGGCATCGACGTCTGGTGTATCATGTAGTATTATTGTTTGGCTGTTTGTCAAACTGGTTGCGGTCACCTCTCTTGTAGGCGCCGTCTTTATGATGTTCGTTATATTTTTATTTTTGAACATGAGTAGTACAACACAAAAGTTAAAGGTAGTTACCATAGAGAGCTACTCTGCCAATAGTAAGTAACACCCCTGTAGGGTCCTCAGTATTCTCCATGGCAACGCCATATTTACGTAGTAGATTAGTAGATTAACTATTGCTTAGTAGTTAGTTATACTTGAACGCACCTGCACAGTCTGGTTGCGGTCACCTTTTTGTAGGAGCCGTCTTTAAGATGTTCTTTTAGAACATGACATGACAACACAACAGCTATGGGTAGTTACCATAGAGACCTGCTCTGCTATCAAAAATTAAACACCCCATTGGAGTCCCCAGCATTCTCTATGGCAACGCCGTTCTAACGAATAATTAAATTTTTGTCGAGACTATTTTCAATTGAGAAACCCCTCACAAGCGAACTCACGCAACTCTGTAGGCAAGAACTTTATTTACTCTAGTAGGTGAGATTAGTGTGATCACCAACTGACCAGTAGTTAGGTACCAAAGGAGCTTAGGACTCCTGCAGCCAAAGTTAAATAGATAAACCCTTGTTGGTGAATGACCTCCCACGAGATGTGGTGGTAGTAGTGTACATCAGGTATATTGTATTTTTTAAAGAGGTTTTTCATTTCATTTGATGTAAATTGTGTTCCGTTATCCAAAATTACAACTTGTGGTATGCAATGGACCAAGAATATACTGTCTTCTAATAGTCGTACTATAGTAGTGGCATTAGCATTCCTTATGGGAAATAGTTGGCAGTATTTAGAGAAACAACAAGTAGCAACAAATAGATATGAGTTTTGACGTCTAGAGAACGGCTGACCGGTCCCCGCGTCTACCACGTGCTGCTGCCTCTTTGTACGGGCTGAGGCTTGCCTTTCTCCCACGGCTGTACGCTGCCAACTACCTGCACGCTGCCAACTACCTGCACGCTACCTACGCCCACCGCCAGGTCCTTTTACCTGACACCTGCGGCTTACCGCCGTGCCAGCCTACGCACGCTGCCCGGTCTTGCCTGCCTACCTGCGGCCTGCCGTCGCGCGAGCCGGTGCCAGCGCAGCCTACCCTGCGCACTCCAAGCTGCTACAGTTCCGGCGACCCTATCGCTGTGCCGGTGCTGACCGGTCCCCGCGTCTACCACGTGCTGCCAAGGGACGGTACCCCCTTACTATTTTATCCGCGTGACGGCGTCTGTACAGAACTGAGTGGCGCTAGAACCCTCGACCTAGCTGTTATATTTAACTTAAAATATATGTATTAAATTACAAGCTGTTTCTCTAACTACCTCCTAACTACCAGTTAGCGGCCTGCGCAGCTTACCTAGCGCAGACCTAGCCGTTACAGTGGCGCCCAGGCTTAATAATACTATCCGTCACACAGTTCTGAACCGATACCAATCACGTTTGCTCATCGTTGCGGTATAGAATAAGTTTATTGTGTTATTATCAGTCGTTACTAACAGTCTATTTTGTAATAATGGGAACTCACCCGATTAATTTCATACACTTAAGGAAGGCTGAATTAGAGTATGAAGTCTTGATACGGGGCGGTGAAATTGGTACTTGCCTAAACTTAAGGAAACAAATAAACATTTTGAGTAAAAAATATACCAGTGATGACATACATGAATCAGGCATTGATGAAAATGAGGATTTATGTGCGTTAAAGGCAACAATAGGTGAATACCAATTGATGTTAGGTGAAATTAACAATGAAGCGGGATTAGCAAAGGGTATATCTTACAAAAATCATATCAAATACCGACTAGCCCGCATTAAACCAACCAACCAAGAGAACTTATTGCTAAGACAAAAATTAGAAGAAAAATATAATACACTTGAATCACAAATTACCAAACTAGAAACTAAGTTTAGTTCTGGTAGCTCACAACGAACTGACACAATAACTGCTACAAACACTAACATAACCGTAACATGCACTAGTCATGTACCAAATAAACCTAAGTATGATGGCAAAACCTGCGTGCGATCTTTCATACAAAAAATACGCGAGTTTAAAACATGTAAACAAATAAAAGATGATGATATGTTTAACTTCGCGTTTGATATCTTCACGGATAATGCACTGCATTGGTACAGGCATGTGATACCAAACGTCACCTCATGGGAAGAGCTATTAGATCAATTAATGGCTGCTTTTGACTATGATGATTATGATTATAGATTACTAACCGAGATAAGAACACGTTCACAAGGCGAAACAGAAAACATAACCATCTACAAATCCTTAATGAGCGGTTTATTCAATCGATTAAATACTAAACCATCAGAAGCAGAGATGTTTGACATAATTGTTCACAATGTTAAACCAATGTATGCAGAAGTACTAGCTATCAGTAACGTGCAAAGTCTGGAGCAATTAGAGACGGTCTGTAAAAACTATGAAAAATATAAGATGCGGGCAGCACACTATCAAGACCCAACAAAAACAAACCTCAACTCCTTAGCTCCAGAATTTGCTTACGTCAAGCCAACTAACAAAACTAACAGCACTAACTCGAAACCATACTATAGCCGCTACGGGTATGGCCGCAGGGACTACGATAAAAAACCTGAAGCAACCGGGGATATCTCTCACTCTTCTCGACCGGTCGCGCTAGTAGACAAAAAAGGCACAGATACACCAATCAGAGGTCAACCTTATTGCCCTAGGTGTAGGTCTAACTCACACTCACTACGACAGTGTACTGCAGACCGTGTCCTAATTTGTTTTAAATGTGGAGAAAAAGGGGTGAAGTACCCCGATTGTGCGAAGTGTCACCCACCAAAAAACTAGCTAGTGAGGTTTGTTATGATAAAAAATATAACACCAGGCTAAGTAAAACAGAGTGGGAGGATTGGCTAGCTGTAGTCACAAAATTCAAAACCTGCTACTCTGTATCAACTATACATAACAAACCTCACAACGACATAAGGCCATATGCTTCTATAGAAATAAACAACATGCCAGTTTGTGGATTGCTGGATTCAGGTTCGGCTGTTACCATCATTGGTAAAGACTACCATAAACTCCTAACTAAGGACCTAGGGCTAACCCTGCAGCCTAGGGACCACTCAGAAACATTTGTTGCCGCTGGGGGACAAGTGCTTCATCCTATAGGTACTATAAACATACCAATAACTTTCGAAGGAAAGCTACACACTATCAAGGCACATGTGGTGCCATCAATAGACACTCCTATCTTGCTGGGAATGGATTTTTGGAACACCTTTCATATATTCCCTAAGAATATAAAATCCATATTCCTAGTAAACATAAGTGACACCAGTGCAAACACTAAACCAAATATATATTTGCACTCATTTGCACAGCTAACCGAGGAACAAAAAGTGACAGCTGAGAAAATAAAAACTCAATTTAAGAACATTTCCTCAGAAAAAAAAGGCCTAGGCCGCACTAACTTAATAACACATAGTATAGACACAGGTGATGCACCCCCTATACGGCAACGTTACTACAGGATGTCTCCGGAGAAACAGCGTGTTCTCGGTAAGGAATTGGACGAAATGCTTGGCCTGGATGTGGTCGAACCATGTGAAAGTCCATGGTCTTCCCCAGTCCTACTAACACCGAAAAAGGATGGCAAATTGCGGTTTTGTTTGGATAGTAGGAAACTAAACGCTATTACAAAAAAAGATGCTTACAATTTGCCATTCATTTCGGAAATACTAGACAACCTGAGGGATGCTAAATACCTAACTAGCATTGACCTATACAAAAGCTTCTGGCAGTTACCACTAAATGAAACGGACAAAAACAAAACAGCGTTCTACATACCTGGCCGGGGAACATACAGGTTTAAAACTACACCGTTTGGACTAACAAATGCGCCTGCTACGCAACAACGAATGGTAGATAAAATGTTTTACGGACCAGAGTTCGAGAATAGGGTCTTTGCTTTCTTGGATGACATAGTGCTGGTGTCGTCTGATTTTGAGAACCATATAGCCTTGCTAACTAAAGTATACAATAAATTATCTAACGCAAACTTAACAATCTTCTTCTTCTTCTTTCTCCTGACTGTTGTCCCAGTTTATTTGGGGTCAGCCCTCCTAGTACTTCTGCGCCACACCGTACGGTTGCAACGCAAACTTAACAATAAACATGGATAAGTGCCAATTTTTCCGTGATGAATTGAAATATCTAGGCTACATAGTTAACTCTAAGGGACTACATCCAGACCCGGAAAAAGTAGAAGCTATACAGAACTTCCCAATACCCACCAATCCTAAAGAAGTAAAAAGATTCTTAGGAACGGCATCATGGTATAGACGTTTCGTACCAAACTTCAGTACTCTAGCTGCACCACTAAATAGACTCACAAGCTCAAGTAAGAAGGCACCTCCCTTTGACTGGTCTCAGGATTGTCAAGAGTCCTTTACTAAACTAAAGGAAATACTAATATCGGCCCCAGTACTATCGTGTCCAGATTACACCATCCCATTCGAAGTACACACAGATGCCAGTAACTATGGTATCGGCGGTTTGCTAACACAAATTAGGGACGGCGTTGAACATCCCATAGCATACATGAGTAAATCCTTGTCTAAGCAAGAACAAAACTACAGCATCACGGAAAGGGAAGCACTAGCTGTACTTTCGGCACTGGAACATTGGCGCTGTTACCTAGAAAATGGCATCAAGTTCACAGTGTTCACAGACCATTCCGCACTAAAGTGGTTTCTCAAACTTCAAAACCCTTCAGGACGATTGGCGCGCTGGGGTATAAGATTGTCG
Organism: Orthosia gothica; assembly: GCA_949775005.1. Classification (NCBI taxonomy): domain Eukaryota; kingdom Metazoa; phylum Arthropoda; class Insecta; order Lepidoptera; family Noctuidae; genus Orthosia; species Orthosia gothica. The sequence goes on along the minus strand of OX459067.1, from coordinate 9,790,395 downwards.
GCCTTTAACTTTGACATACAACATAGACGTGGTACAGATAACACCTTACCAGACGCGTTGTCACGTGCTTGTCCGATCGCAGCTCTCACACAAGAAAACACTACACAGTCAAGCCCGCCTAAACAGACAGACGACACTTGGTACCAAAATATCTACAATGGTTGCCAACGAGACCCTTCAGCATTCCCAAACTACACGGTAAAACATAACAAACTATACCGTTATGTAAAAAGTAAATTCGCAATACTATCGCTGGATAGGCAACAAATAATCACTAATAACCATGCTGAACCAACCGCAGCTCATTTAGGTATCCATAAAACATACAAACGACTAACACTACGCTACTACTGGCCAGGTATGCATGGTGACGTGGTGAGGTTTGTAACGGCATGTGACACTTGTATCGCTCACAAACAAGCTAATCACGCCCCCCTAGGACTAATGGGGAAGCCTAAAGAGTGCTCTCGTCCTTTCCAAATGCTGAGTATAGACATAGTGGGACCACTGCCGTTCTCTAGACGTCAAAACTCATATCTATTTGTTGCTACTTGTTGTTTCTCTAAATACTGCCAACTATTTCCCATAAGGAATGCTAATGCCACTACTATAGTACGACTATTAGAAGACAGTATATTCTTGGTCCATGGCATACCACAAGTTGTAATTTTGGATAACGGAACACAATTTACATCAAATGAAATGAAAAACCTCTTTAAAAAATACAATATACCTGATGTACACTACACACCGAGATATACACCACAAGTGAATACTGTGGAACGCTACAATAAAACTATAATCACGGCGTTATCCACATTTATCAATGATGACCAGCGCTCCTGGGACTTACACATCCCAAAGGTTCAGTTTGCACTAAACAGCTCAACCAGTGAGGTCACAGGCTACACACCAGCGTTTCTGGTCGCTGCCAACTACCTGCACGCTACCTACGCCCACCGCCAGGTCCTTTTACCTGACACCTGCGGCTTACCGCCGTGCCAGCCTACGCACGCTGCCCGGTCTTGCCTGCCTACCTGCGGCCTGCCGTCGCGCGAGCCGGTGCCAGCGCAGCCTACCCTGCGCACTCCAAGCTGCTACAGTTCCGGCGACCCTATCGCTGTGCCGGTGCTGACCGGTCCCCGCGTCTACCACGTGCTGCCAAGGGACGGTACCCCCTTACTATTCCCAGGGACAGGCAGGGACTGTAGCGGTTAGGGGTGCGCAGGGTAGGCTGCACACGCCGCTACGTCCTTGGGTAGCGCATAGCCGGACGGTACGCCCGTACGTCGACCCCGTACGAAGAACCCTGAAAGCACCATAGGGTGCGCATGTTAGATGCGGTGCAAAAAGCAGCAAGCCGCATGCGATGTACCAGCTTCGTCCCCATTTTAGGCCAAGGAACGGTATGGGAACATTGTAGGTGAAAGCTCAGCACATCGCAGCGGTTTACAGATAAGAAACTTGCAAAGATAGCAAGCACATTGACAGATGCAAAGTTAGGTTAAGTATGAACACGCTAGCATTTAATAACATAAGTAAACGTGATCACTTACAATATAACACGGAGACACAATTCAATGCAGTAGAAACACATGCTCATTGCAATTTCCTTTGTCCCCAGGCGACCCTTAGCCACGCGTCCAACATGACAGTGCAAAACTGATATTAAATAGGTGATGGAATCGATATTGGTCGCCTGGCGCAAGGAATAAGGTACAATAATTAAACTAATGAGAAACTCACCCTAAATCGGGGCACCAGAATCGTGAGGATAGAAAATATAGCGGTTTTACATTAAAATAAAACCGATATTATGTGCCGAGAGGGAAAACATACAGCATTGTTTATGAAGAAGCAGTGTATACTTAGCCTGATTGTCGCGGTTTCTTTAGTGTAGCATAAGAATACCAGATGGCGTAACTATCGCCAACGTTGTATTTACTCTGTGCCAGCTAGGACGCGGGAACCGCTGTCACTTTTCGAATTCATAGTCTTCACCAGGAAGAACTTCCTACAATGCTGTATGTTTTCCCTCTCGGCACATAATATCGGTTTTATTTTAATGTAAAACCGCTATATTGATGTGCCTCCGGAAAACATACAGCATTGTTTATGAAGACGTGTTTGTTATCTGCTGGTGAAATATTATAGGTGACACACAACGCTATGATGATTAGGTATCAAATGTTTATTCTGAGAATTAAGTATATACAGAAGTAATCATTAATTTTTATTCTTACAGTTATAATCATATAATATATTATGTATTTTATTAAAATATGTGATCTTTACTGATAAGGTAACGATAATCACTATTTGTTCTATGAACCAATAAAATTCTTTGGGAATATACTAACGATGATTGATTAATTGATGATTGTTTACAAAATATTCAAGACATTATTCTTGTAATTTAAGTAGAAGTAAATGTATTGAAAAATGCAATGCGGCTATCCTTATGGAGTTCTATTTCGCGACAGTAATGATTAAAGAAGGTATTAGATGATTTCCAATTACCCCGTGATAAAATATCGTCAATTGGTTGATTATCTAACCAATTAAAGGAAGCTACTGCTGACCTACAGCTTCCCGGAGATGCATGAATGCCGCTATCTCTGAGAACTGTGCGTACCCAGTTCCCAATTACAGTGCGTGAGGCAGCTTTTGTGTTACTAAATACGGTGATAAAAAGATTGTCCAAATTGTTAACTTCAGATCTCTTCGTTACAGTTTTTTCAATTAAAAGCCTAACTAAAGTGACAGGGCATATGTTTTTATCATTATGTTGTGAAAGTTTCCATGCGGACTGACGATAATAGTGTGTATCTGTTTTAGATCCAAATGCAGGTATTAAATAAATATTATCACCGTCATCCAAGAAGCTGTCATTAGAGATTTTCAACAAAGTTAGGTCGTGAACCCTACGGCCTGATGCCAATAATAAAACCGTGGCTGTTCTACGTGCTAAATCGAACAATGTGTCTTTAGGCGCATTTGATGACAGCCAATTTAGTACGATACGTGGATCCCACGTGAACGAAGGCTGTACTTCTTTTGGTTTGGCTACTCCTATTGCCTTAAGGGTGTGTTTTATAATAAAATTAGAAAATTCTGGTTGTTCCACATGAGGGCCACAGAAAGTTAAGACTGCCGATTTATGGACAAGGATAGTACTAAAGGACAAATTCTCTTTTAGAAAGAGAAACATTAAAAATTTAGCGATATCCGCAGGTTGAGGACATTTTGGGTTTACTTGAGAGTTGGAGCACCATCTCAACCACCGTCTAAGTGGTGACAAATAGGTTGACAAAGTTGACCGCCGCCAGCTCTTCTTTAGTAATTCTTTTTCCTGTCCTGACCAGTCTTTTATTTGGGCACCCCACCCCCAATTTTCCAAACTTTCAGGGTCAATGTCTGTACTTGTGGGGGAGGTTGTGATGTTGTAACATCTATCATTGTGTCCGACAGGTTCAGAAGTTCGTGTGGGTAATCTAGAGCTCTGGATTTCAGGTCTTGAAGCCAGAAAGCTCGAGGCCACTCCGGAGCCACCACCAAGTAAATTCCTGTTGCCTTGTTCAGATGTGCCAGAACTTTGGGCAGCAAGCTGGGAGGAGGAAAAACCCACGCTAGCCCATGGTTCCATGGTCTGCTGAAGGCATCTATATAGTTTGCCGATCGATCTCTGCAGTCTAGAGATACATAGTTTTTTACTACCGCAGTTTCTCGTGTCGCAAACAAGTCTATTTCTGGAAGCCCCCACTTCCGAAAGACTTCCGCTGTTGCTCGAGGTAGAAGATGCCATTCTGCGAGTGGTTTTCCCCGTGAGAGCCTGTCCGCTATTATATTGTATCTCCCCGGTAGATAATGGGCTGATAGGGTTATGTTGAACTTGTCCGTCAGATATAATAGTTTGAAGGTTAGGGCTAGTAACCCTAACGATCTGGTTCCTCCCTCCTTTCGGATATATGCAATCAGAGTACGATTGTCTGATTGGATCAGTACGTGTGACTTTTGCAACGTCTTCGCATTCATTTTGATTGCCGCTATTACTGCATATAGCTCCTTTTTGTTGCAGTGCCATCTTCTTTGGTGAGTTGCCCATGCACCTGACATTAGATTTCCGTCTATGTGGGCACCCCAACCCCAATCCGAAGCGTCCGTCGCAAGGAAATGGGTAGCAGGCTTTTTGTGTACAGGTAATGTGTGATTTGTGGCTCCGCGCCACCACATTATCTCTTGATACACAACTTGAGGCAACAGCTGTTTTTGACGTGGTCGTGTCTTGTTGAAGTGTCGCAGGAAGATTTGCATTTTGCGACAGTGTAGTCTTCCTCGGGGAACCACAAAGTTGGCGAAATTTAACTGACCCAGCAGACTTTGCAGTTCCCGGAGGTTGATGTGACTTTTCAACAACAACCGGTCTAGTGCATAGTTTATGCTTTGTCTCCTTTTTATCGGTAGGGACATTGTATTTACAGCTGTTTGCCAACGTATGCCAAGGTATTCCAAATCTTGAGTTGGTACCAGGACAGATTTTTGGCGGTTGATTTGCCAGCCCAGATGTTCCAAGTGCCTCACAGCTTCCGCAGCTTGAAGACATAACTTGGATTGGTCTTGGTTGACCAATAGGAAGTCGTCTAGGTACACTAGCACTCGACATCCCTTCGCACGCAAGGTCTCCGCGACCCAGCATGTTACAGAGGAAAATAGGTGCGGGGCTGAAGCCAGCCCGAACGGTAAACATGTCATCTCGTATAACTGGTCTTTGTAACTGATTCGTAAGAAAGGCCGGTGAGATTTTGCTGCTTGAAGGTGAAAATAAGCCTGAGATATATCTATTTTTATCATCCAGTCTCCAGGTTGAAGAAAATCTGGGACTGAGGCGTGAGAAATCAGACGAAAACGTTTCGTTTTGACAAACTTGTTTAATTCTCGAAGATCGAAAATTGGGCGCATCGATCCGTCGCTTTTCTTCCGCAGAAAAAGCTTGGAGATAAAACTGGGCGTTTTCTTGGAAACTAGTCGCAAAACACTTTGATCCAATAGATCTTTGATAATCTGAGACATTCCAGGGGATGACTTGGTTGCATATTGCATCATGATCCTTCTTGTTGGCATTAACAGAGGAGGTTTCTTGTAAAGGGGTATTCGAAACGCCGAAATTGCTGCAATTATGAATTTGTTTGCACCAAGTGCTTGCCAACGGTTTTTGAAAATAGTTAAACAACCTCCCCTGAAATGTGTTGGGTAGTCATTTTTTTCCGTCTTTGTTTCGAAATGAATAATTTTTAATTTGTTTGTAACCGTCGCTTTTTCCTTTGTACGTTTGTTTCGTTTGATGTTTTTTGTAGGTATCCCGAAAATTATTATTTTTGATATTTTGTGTCTGTGATCTGTATTTGGGGGTAGACGGTGTTGGTTCCTTGTATTTTGTTTTAAGTTGGTCCTTAGTTTTGTGAGCTTGTGGTGGTGATAGCCAGAAATGAGGCCCTCCGAGGGACTGAATAAGCGACATAAGTTTTGTCTTGTCAAATAAAAACTCTTCACTAGGGGGTATATTGCTAAGCGCAGCTTGGATACTTTTATCCGGTATTTCGCTAATAATTCTTTTACGTCTAGTTTCAATACATTCGGCCCTTTTACCGCAAATTATTTGTAAGGTTTGTTCAGACAATTTATAAGACGACGACTCATTACCGAATGTTTCAGAAATTTTATTAAAAAGTTTATCGGCTTTTAGCTCGCCAGGGTTATTGTGAGCCCAATCAATGATACCCTGTAAACCGGATTGCAAAAGTTCCCTTTGATGTAACAAGGCGTTGGTAGTTGCAGCCATGATTTCCTCCGTTGAGGCCAGGAAATCTTTTCCTTTATTCAGACAACACAGTTCATTGTTAATTTTCAAATTGCAAAAGCCCGGAAACGCGAGCATTTCTACCAATTCTTTCTTATAACGGATATGTTGCCACGTGGGGGTGTTAAAATGCTGCAAATTTATTAACTGACGTAACCGTTTTTCATCAGCTGATTTAAGAATTTTTTTCTCATCAAAACAAGTCTTACAGGCGCCCAAATCCAAGGCCCTAGGAGTTTCGGTTGATGGATTAGTCAAAAATTCATTGCTTATAATATGCGCTGGTTCGGTCACGACACCTGTGTTTACAGTAGTATTTGGTACGTATTGTTGGTGCATTATAAAGTTTGTAAGAAAACTGACCTGGTTGTATAACGCGTCGATCCGAGGATCGACCGTTACCTGTGAGTCCCGCTTTTGTTTCTTGCGTGGAGGTGCTTCTCGTTCAGCTTCGCTGTCTGATGAACTGCTAGCGCCCGAGGAGTCCTCCTTTTCTTGTCCCAGTTCCCTCTCGGAAGTCGGCGAGTTCGAAACGATCGACCGATTGGCCCCGGCGGTGGCCTCATCGGGTTCGTCACTCGGCGCGGGATTCATAACGGAAAAAACCGCTCTTTTAATGTTAAGATTGAAAATAAAACCAATAATTAATGCACTACTAAGTTGTCTAACACTATGAAAAATAATTTTATAAAAATGTTAAACGATTAACGAAATATTTTTGGATTTCGACCGCACGGGGCGAAAGTATACAACGCTATGAATTCGAAAAGTGACAGCGGTTCCCGCGTCCTAGCTGGCACAGAGTAAATACAACGTTGGCGATAGTTACGCCATCTGGTATTCTTATGCTACACTAAAGAAACCGCGACAATCAGGCTAAGTATACACTGCTTCTTCATAAACAATGCTGTATGTTTTCCGGAGGCACATCAATATGTAATTAGCTAAGCCACCGGAATCCAAATGACCGAGTGACAGTACTCCGGAAGGTTAGAGTTGTGCCGTGTTTTTAGAGATGTGACTATTGACCGACTAATTTTGATATTAGTATCATTCGACTATTTTCAGTTGAGATCTCACAACGCTACAATGGAAGTATAGATTCAAACATAATTATAAGATTCCTTCTTCTTATAAGCGAGATATCGAATTCAAAATTTAGTTTTAATCACGAACCAAGTTATGCTCTAGTATGTATGCTCCTGACGGGAAATCTCTAACACGATAGTCTCGGAAGTTCTCATCGCAAACTTCGAATTGCAGTCTAAACTTGATAATTAATACAGCGTTAATTAATGTTTGAAGAAATACTTAGTTCAATATTTAACACAGAGCGAGTATTTCAAGAGCCGCAGAGATTTTCGTAGAGAAATAACAAATTTGCCTTCAGTATTTTACATGGCTCCATTGAGTGCCTGGTGGTGCAGAGCATATTGGATGGTAACAGGCCACGCGGGATATTACCGATGAGGTAGACCAACTAAATCAAATCTGCGGTTGGAGGTCCAGAAAATGAATGCGCCAAAACTTTCATCTAACAGAGCCAAATGGAGAGAGATCGTGAGGCGAGTGACAATAAAACCAGTGATCGGACGAAACGAAGAAGAAGAAGAAAATTTTACATGGACTGACTACTTACCTGACCTCCACAACCCAGTAACTGGGTAACACGGTACTCCTTGGCAAGACTGGTGTCAGATTGTCTGGTTGCCGGCATTCTGCAACGACCGTCAAAGATCTGCAAATGACAGCGGTGACCAACAGCTTAACCTAATTTTTCTGCGGCCCATCCACCTCGGCAAGCGTCGCTTAACCTCAAAGATCAAATCGTGCGACTGGCTCTGGTTTCGTTAGTAAAGAAAGAAAGAAAGAAAAAAATATATTTATTTGTGACCCGCACAGGAGACACGAGAAAATAAGCATACACTTAAACAATAATAAAATAAAAACCCTGTGCGAGACCAAAAAGGCTCCTATCTCAGCATGTGCAGCGATATCCAAATAAAGTAATAACGCTGCGCTGATATTCTGATAGGGCCTACTGTTGATGCCACGGACACAATAACGGAAACAGGACTTATATAATAGAATAAATTAATAGAATAATATATAAATAACAAACAAAATAGAAGCCTTAAGGAAGAATATCATTTGCCAAAAGTCACGTCTATTACAGTAAATCTAATATGTCAGCAACATCAGTGAAGTTTTAATTTACCTACTCGGGATTGTTGTCAACCATAGATATAATAAACAATTTCTATGTTGTCAACCTTGCTTGACGAACTGACTAAATCGGCCTGAATACGAAGCAATAATCCATGATGGGTCAATGTGGCGACGCCTGTTGTGAACAGCGTACGTCTCTTGGTAGTAAAATACTGGTTGGAAAGAATTTTATTTTGAGTAAATTGTCTCAAAAAGATGAAGATGGATATTGTCGAGGCGGGGTGCTCAGTAACCGTGGCTTGGTCACCCACAGTGAAGCGAAGAGGAACCCGAGGAGGGGCCGCTCGTCAGAGCTTTTACCGATAAGCCGACGACGTACCGGCCAACATGTAGGTTGTGGTTTTGCCTGGGTGACATCGCAACTTAGGCGGGTCGCGATGTCGGGGCCTCCCAAACCCATATAATATCGTGGCTGAGGGTTGGAGGCCGCGGCGAGAGACGAGTGCCTGTATTGCGGTGCGCCGCTCACCCTACCTTGCGCGGCCTGGACGAGGTCGCCACCTTCTGATTGCGTATGCGGTGGGGCCGCAGAGGAGGAGGAGTGTCGGTATAGCGTTGGTAGCTCTCTCTATGCATCTGAAAAATGGTAGGTAATAGTAGGGGCCATTGACCTTGACCCTTCACATGTGGACCAAGGGTGCCAAATTCACGGGGTCGTCTGGCGCCCCTATGCTGGTTTGGTCCCTGGGGTGGTCACGGCGCACAGTGTGTTGTGGTGCACCGGTGATGGGGGTACTTCCCAGAGGAGGTTCCGGTGACGGACCGCCGCGGCTGGTTCGCGGTGAGTGCTATCGCGTGCCCGTGTTCCCGCCATGGCGCAAGAACACCGTGGCGTTTTAGTGGGTTGGAGTCCCACATAACTGCGCTATCTTCTCGTGGTAGTGCAGTAGCATGAGCATTTCTCCACGCTAAAAAAATAAATAAAAAAGATATGTACTGTGAGGACTCCTCACTTATCTAGAGGCATCCTCCTTGCTTATTATAAAACTGGCAACAGATAATTATTTAGCTTATGAAGATGATTGAAATTAAAAAAAATAAGATGTTTTTGTTTAGCTTTGCTTGGCAGTTCTGTAAAAGCCGTTTAGGGCAGGCACGTTGTTGATTCAATGCAAGTTTAAAGGTAATTTTTGCTTATTATTTGAGCTCCCTGAGCCACCCCCTTACAGTACCTAAATACCTACTGCGAGTGTTTTGATGTTTCTGGATTAATCTGTCTTTTCCTTCAGAGTTTAACACTCTCGCAAAATCATTTTGCTACGTCAAAATCCTTTAACAAGATATTCGGAACAAAAATAAAAAACCGGCCAAGTGCGTGTCGGACTTCGCACATTTATGGTTCCGTACTAAGCAAGTTGGTTTTAATAGGAAAAATGAAAAAAAAAAAACAAAAAACTCTGATTTATCAATATATTAGTATTTGTTAGTAAAATAAACGTAATAATACGCATTATCACCAAATGTGAAGTTCAAAGATCAATTGGAACTAAAAAAAAACTTCAGAACAAATTTATGTAAAGAGCTGACTATGGTGGCTTCTCATTCCTTTCTTTTTCCAATATTTTTTAAAACACAAAATACAGCAATTATTTACTTAACGAGTTCCAAACAACGATATCCCTCTCGATGGTCATTTTTACTTTGCTCTTTATGGGAGGCCCTTTATAAACTTGTAAAAATATTTGTGACAATTTGTATGGCTTTGGGTCAACAAGATGCTTCTACTGTGAAAATTTGAAGACTGTAGCTCCAACCGTTTGGCTGTAAAACCTGTGTGACAGACGACGGACAGACGTATACCTGAGAGACAGCAATAGGGCTCCGTTTGGACCCTTCGGATACGGTACCCTAATAAACAACAAGTCTCACACCATCGCATCTAGTTTTTCTCTCAGTTCATTGTATTTTATCTTTAGAATGAACTTTTAAGTTTCGAACTAAACTTCAAAGTCCCTCGAAAGTCTTTCTGTTCAACACCAAAGTTAGTCGTAGGTACGGATTAGAGAGAGACTACTCGTTCAAGTACAAAATGTGAAACAGCGTGTTTTTACCAAGATAAGAAGAGTGTGAGAAGTTTGTTTGTAGCTTGTTAAAGCAGAGATTCTTAGGAGTAATTTAATTGAGGAGCTCTTTCGGATTTTTATGATATCAAGTGTTATAATAATAATTAGTACTTAGGATGGAAAACAAATCCAATCGAAAGTAATATTATAAATAAAGAGGTAAATTTGTTGGAAATACTTGAAAGAAAGGAAATGTGTCAGCTAAGATCGCGAAGCAGAAGAATGATACACTGGTCGAGGGTTTAATTACATGAAGCCTTTTGAGCCACTTTGGACCCCTGTTAACGCCCAGACCACTTCTCAGAAACGGGAATATAGGTTTGTATTCACAGGAACGGTTCTCAGGAACGGGAATATTGTATTATTTCTTCTCAGGAACGGTTAACAGGAACGGGTCTATGGTCTTCTTTTTTCACAGAAACATTTCACAGGAACGGGAATACGGTCTTATTTACCTTCTGAGGAACGGTTCACAGAAACGGAACTTCTTCTTCGTTCTTCAAATAAATGTTCAACAAATTCTTCGTAGTCTTCCTGGATCAGCCCTCAGCGATGATCCCTCAGGCTTCAGGGTTCTTGAGTACTTGGCTCGAACGGACCAACAAATGTACTGGACGGACGAGATTGCCGGGCACTGTGAGGGAGGGAGGTTGTAAGTCTCCAGTCCTAGCGCGTTGCCACCCTGTACCTATAGTTCAGTTTCAAGAGTCCTGGAGTGTTGATTGATAGCTGCTGCTATGTATTGAGAGGTAAAGGCTTATTACATAGGAAATAAAAGACTTGATTCTTCATGACTATTTGAAGCAGTTCTGCAGGACCCCAATGTACAGAAAGAGGTGTGAGGAAACTATTTACACGTCGATCCGGCTACGATTAGTTTGACACGCCTGCGCACTCTCGAACCCCAAAACTTTACTTTATTGAGGACTGCAAAATCACTTGCAAATTAGTTTTTAATTTTAGGTATTTTTCACTATGACTATATCCTACAAATCAACAAACACCCCTTGTCCCTGAAGGAACTATTACATATCATATATATATATGGGCGTGTGCGCCTTGAAGTCTTCTATCCAACTATAGCTATTCCAACAGGCTATCTCGTGGTAGCACTTTAGTAGATGCAACTGTAACCCTCGAGCGCGTACCCACCCTGTCAATGGGTCAATGTCATGAAAATTTGTGTGATCCCGAAATCTTGCAAGCTGACTAAAACTGTGACTGAACTGAATCTCCCAAAACATCAAAGCTATCTTCACTCTAGAAATATGGTTGGGAAGACAGACAAACGGGCTATTGAGTGGTAGTACTTCAAAAGGTACATCCGTAAGCTTTCAGATAGTTAGGGCACCTGAAAGCGGCTAATTTTGCAAGATTGCGCGATCCCACCATACTATAAGTTTGTTTCTACTTAAACCATCCAGGCGATGTTCATCATACATGGATGATTCTGACTGCGTGCCAGCAGGCTCCCGAGAGCTAATGCTTTAGAAAGCATATCTATAATCTTTCAGGCACCAAGTGTCCCTCAAAGCGGCCAGTCCGCTAAGACGCATATAGAAAGCTCTGTACTGGTTCGTACAAACACACTATCTCAACTAGTTGGTGTTTATATATTAGAACTACATGACTTTAATCTAAATACAGGGTCTATGTACAAGTGTAGGTTATCTGGAAGGGCTATGACAACAATAACATGATTACTAAACACTTATTTAAGGAAAATGTGCTTGTATTTACCGTTCCACGATAAGATTCTATTAGCTTTCGCTATTTACTGTCATTATGTACTGATTATTAGTCATAGACATAGGGTAGAACACCTAGTTTGTGTTTACTAACAAACTAAATAGGGAAATAAATATTCAAGAGTGGCGCGTCAGTGGATCGTGCCGCCCACTACCTCAGCCCTTAAAATATTTTTTTATTTTACTTAACATTTCTTATGCTAGCTTATGAGCTATGGTAACGCTTCGTTGCGAACAATATATAGGGGTGTATATATATGGGTTTGTAGTAATAAAACATTAAGTTCAGTATAATCACATAATTTAATCGATAAAAACAACCCAAAACTCTTAAAGATAGAGCAATTATTATTTTAGTATCCGACTTTATAATTTTGATATCAACATAGGTTATTTTATTGATCATTTATTTGTATAATAAATAGGTGGTAGGTTTTTGTATTTAATGAATACAAAATGAAAAGAATCTTCAAAATGTTGTATTAAATATTAGTGTCCTCCGGTGCTCACGGGTGTTTGGGCCCCGTCAGGTTGGGGAACCATGAATTTTTGCATGTTTTGCTCCGCTATTGTAACGCTACTGTTAATATTGACAATTAAATAAATATTTGACGATGTATTTCGCCAAGTAGACAATAAATCAGCTAGAGTGGGGTTTATTTTTGTTAATTCGTACGTAGCGGTAGTTCCGTTTATATCGGCTTCACATCTTGATCCCTCGTGGTTTCCAACACATTGGCAGCTTGGCTCATCCTCCTCGTTAAGAGAACATTCGCCGTCGTTCAGACAGTAGCCATGACACGCGGAGACCTCGCATCTTTCTCCTGAGTAAGCGGCGTCACAGCTGAAATAATGAAAATATTAAACTCAACTACATTTGACGGTGCAGGAAAACATCATGAGGAAACTGGAATGTTCCAGGACCAAAAATTCGAAGGCATATGACATCCATCATCCCGCATTGGACCCGTGTGGTGGATTACGGCCTATTCCCTCACACAGAGAAAATGCCTGTGTCCCGGCAGTGGGAACATTAAAAGTCTGATGATGATACCTAACATTCAACAAGAAGACCATCAGAAGAAGTAGAGTATGTTTTACCTGCATTTAGGGTGTCCCTCATCACTAAGACTACAGTTGCCGTGCATGCAATAGTTCAGACAGTCAGATATCTCGCATCTGTGTCCTAAATAATCTCCTTTGCACTGACAGACTGGCTCGTGGTTCTTATTCAAGGAACAGTCACCGTAGTTGGAACAATAGCCAAGACACACGTCGACTTGACATCTCGGCCCGGTGTAACCAGCATTACAACTGAAATAATCATAATGTGTCCTTAGAATTATTTATACAATGTTTCCGTGCATGCAGTAATAAAAGTTAAAGGTCGTTAAATACACTTCATTTCATAGATAAAAAAACCCTATAAGGGATCGTCCAATCCCAACACTTTCAAAGATATAGCAATTTTACTTTTGACTTAGTTATGACGATATCCACATAATCAACGACCATAACTTTGGATTTTGTCTCACAGAGACGTCAATTTAATGTTATGTTTAAGGTCACAACACAGACAAACTAAAAAATATTCAACTAACGCACAAAAGCTAAGATATTTTTGTATTGAGCCATGAAAGAGAATTTTCAAAGAAAATTTCTCACGTTTTTATCGATAAAATTTAGTGTATTTAACATTGTTTAAAGAGATATACATATATATATTATGTCGCCGCGTAGGCGTGAATTTGCTAATTTATTATCCTAATTAATCAATTTAAGGGTCAATGTCTATTTAAGTTGGGTTTTGAGTTCAGCGCCATCTATTGGCTCACTGTGGAATCAGGTATTAATCTGTTCGAATGATCATTGTTATGCTTATTTTAATGTTTAATTAATACGAGATGTTTAAATAAAACAGGAACACTTATTGTAGGACTTTTGGATTTGTTCTCATTTTAACTATTCCACATTTGACGAAGTAAATGTGGTTGATTATGTTATTCTTATTAAGTTGTCAAACAATGGCGGATGTTATAATTTCTATAACCAATAAGCAGATTTAATAATTTAATACGAGAACTAAACAAATTTGAGTAAATGATTAAATACTAACAAGTCATAAGACTATTTTACACAGCTATGTAATAATGAGAAACTTTCTAATTAGTAAGATTGTTAGATCACCGGAAACTTGAATAGTTTTCTTATTAGATGACTATTTCAATAATAAACTACAAACCACTTTGTATTTGTGAGTATTGAGGTTGTTTAATGTTAAAATAATTAACTGATCAGCATTTTAGTATTGTTTGCTAACTTTACTCAACTATCCAAGTAATTAGTGTCTAAACAAAAACATTAAGGAAGTCCCGCCCACTTAGAACGCGGATCGCGCGGACGGTGTGTAAAAAATAATACTGATGAATAAATGTAATTGAAGAGATGTTTGAAAACCTAATAAACATGTCACGTTAATTGTCATAAAGTGATTGTGTAATCTATAAAAACATTTAAAAAGAGTATCCTGGAGTTTCTGGCTAGGTCTTCTCCAGCGACCGACGAAAGCTTTGTGACCTAGCAAGCCACACGATGTGGTTTTAGCTTCAAGTTTATTTGAAAACTCAAAGTGCCTGTAACTAAATCAAATAAACACTCTGAGTTTCAATCCAGTGTTGTGTATTATTGAAGTTAACCCGCTCCAGTCAAGAATAAAGGAATTGCCTCTAGACATTGGGGTTAAAGATGGCGGTCCTACGATTCATAGGTACTTCGACGTGACATATATATAATAGAGGAGATCCTGGCTAAATAATAACAGCCACACGGGTCGCGCTCCAAGGTTAAGCAACGGTTGCCAAGGTCGGTCCGTGGATAGCTGACCAACTTTACATAATAAGTTTCCTCCGTACCTCGGGAAGCACGTTAAGCCGTTGGTCGCAGCAGTCATTGGAACACCTTTTACAGTCGTTACGGGTAGTCAGAAGCCTGAAATCTGACACCAGTCTTGCCAAGTGGTATCGTATTAATTAGTTACTGGGTTGTGGAGGTCAGATATGCAGTCGCTGCATGTAAAGTATTGGTACTCAGATGAATCCGCTTAGGGTCAATTCATACTAGCGCATGGAAGCGTCAAATTCATCACAATTTGACGCTTCCATGCGCGTGAATCCGCTCGCACGCTCAATGCCGGCTCAGGGAAGTTTACGATTCCGACTGACGACTCATCATACGTTCGCGTAATATCAGCGTTGGACGTGATCAGACGCGCGAATTCTTTCACGTCTTCTCTTTTATCTCAGAAGAAATATGTGCATTACGTTGTGTAGATTAGGGTTTATTTGCTATGTAGAGCAGATTGACGCTTCGATGCGCTTCGACTTTGCGCTAGTATGAATTTACCCTATGACTGGAAGCCGACCCCAACATAGTTGTGAAAACGCTAGGCAGAACATGTGACCTTACAATTATTGAGAAACAAGGAGATCAACACAAGGGGCACAAATATCGAATACTAGCATCTGCTAGCGGCTTCGCTCGCGTGACAAGTGTTCTATCATCCCAAGGGAACATATTCCCAGGTTAAAAGGATATGTGCTATTTTAGACTATAATCTATATCCGTGCCAAATTTCATCCAGATATGTCCAGCTGTTTGAGAGTGAAGAAGTAACAAACACACTCACAAACTTTCGCCTTTATAATATTAGTGTATTATATATTATGTTACTAGCTTCTGCAAGTGGCTTCGCCCGCGTGATTGTCGACATTATCCCAAGGGGAAATATTCCTGGGATAAAAAGTATCATACCTACGTGTCATTTATTCCTGATTATAATCTATCTTTGTGCCAAATTTCATTCAGATCCGTCCAGCCGTTTGAGTGCGAATAAGTAACAAACATACAAAAACACACACACACTCGCCTTTATAATATTTATATATATGTAAATATATCTTATATATAAAATTCTCGTGTCACAATGTTAGTTACCATACTCCTCCAAAACGGCTTGACCGATTTTTATGAAATTTTAAATGCATATTCAGAAGGTCTGAGAATCGGCTACTATCTATTTTTTAATAGGTAGGGTAGGTGGTGTAGGGTAGGGTAGGTGGTGTAGGGTAGGGTAGGTAGGGTAGGGTAAGTAGGGTAGGGAAGGCAGGGTAGGGTAGTTAGGGTAGGTAAGATAGGATAGGTAAGGTAGGATAGGTAGGGTAGAGTAGGGTAGGGAGGGTAGTGTAGCTAGTGTAGGGTAGGTAGGGTAGGATAGGTAGGTTTAGTAGATGAATGATATGGTGTTTTTATGGCAAAACAAAGTTTGCCGGGTCAGCTAGTAATATATGTAAACACCACTACCATCCATTGTACCATTGTTTTTATGATTTTTTGTCCTGTATATATATTTTTGTGGTGTACACTAAAGAATATAGTTAATAAATAAATATACATTAAGTGTGATATTATAAGATGAAGGAAATGTTTTACCTGCATTTAGGATACCCCTCATCATTAACGCTGCAGGAACCTTGCAGACAGTAGTTGTCACATACAGAGACATCGCTCCGCTGGGTTGTAGCAGGAGCTTCAGTGATTGGTAACAGACTCGACAGAGCATCGCAATCGTGAATTCCCTTGATTTGGTCATCTATTTTATAGTGTGCGGTTAAACCGAGTATACTGTCAGAGAACTTTATTATCTCTTTGGGTGGTTTATCACTCCCTAAGTTCTTTAGATATTGCCAAACAGCGCGTCCGTTACTGTTCGACCAGTAGATGTAATCTTTTGAGACGGTCATCTCTTTTCTTTCAGTTTTAATACCAGCTTCAGAGACATGATTGTTATGTCCATCCAGATCTGCATAATTGATGTCGGATCTACTACCACTATAAGAATCTATATAGTATATTTTTTGTGTTTGTGTATCGATAGCCAAGTTATAAACCGCCCATGACAGGCTATAAGGATAGTACACGTTCTCAATTACGGAACTATTAAGACGAATTCTCTTTATATTGTTTCCGTAGCACCAGTAAATGTACCTGTAAGTTAAATATCACTTTTAAATATTACGAAATAGACAGAGGTTTCTAGATTTTTATTTATTTATTCACTTATTCTCGCACTACAATGCCTCGCAGCAATTACACCAATGGAGCAGAAACTTATATTAACTAGTGGTTCTGTGAACTGTAAACCTCGCGAATCTGTCTTTTATTTATTGCCGATTCAGCTCGATTAATCAATTGAAAATAAAAACAAATTAAGTATCGATCCAGCTCACAAATTTTCACGAGAAAAAGATTATTGTGATATGCCCCGCTTTCGCCTCGTGCGCCTATAGCGACATTCGAACGACAGCGTGACGTCAACGTGGTCTACAGATAATTTTACTGTGTGTAGTTCTTAGTTAAGAATGATAAGTATGATAACCGCTTCATAAATGATCATGAATGAATGATGAATGATGTTTGAAACCACCACTGGGAACGTACCGTCTACAGCTGTCGATGGCAATATCACTAGGGATCTGATTATCCGTCTCGATTAAATCGTAAACATTGGTATCAATTCCGGGTTTTAATGAAATCCAATTAATGTTTTTTTTATTGGTTTCAGTGAAGAAAATTTTTTCCGTTGCTGGATCGTAGGCGATGCTACGAATATTACGACCGAAACTCTTCAGGAAACATTTGTTTTCCTTGGATGAAATGTAGTATCCACATATGGTGTCGTTGTCGCTCTGTTTGTTGACGTATAACATTCTGTTGTGAACTTCATCGTACGTTATTGCAGTGACGTTATGAGACTCAAAATGCACGGTATCAGTTTTGGTTCCGTCGCTAGTGAAGAATATAAGTTGATCTCCTAAGCTTACGGCAAAGTCTGAAACAAAAGAAAAGCGTTTTACTAATAGTCCTATGTCCTAGGAGGACCGAGTAATCCGCTGGATGCGAGACGCGGAGACCGGTCAATGTGGTAACACGGGTTACTCTTGTTTCATCGAAAAGAAATTGACAAATTATCACTTCCCAAACATTTTGCCGCATAATTTAATTTGCCAAATTATCTCAAATCTCTTCACAAATAATTGTAACGCAAACCTAATGTTTGGTAAGTGAACGTTTAAACAATAACATGTTTACCAACTTTTACCAAATTTTATGTAGTCAAATATTTCAGTTGGAATAACACATTTTACGCAAAATAAATAAACCAAATATTTAGTATCGTCAGCTTTCAATTTACCATTTCTATTCAGTCAATTGCTTAGTCAATGAAAAAAAAATTGCATCTTTAAGTCAGATGTACAGAATAAATAAATAAAGTTACTCAGCGGGGCTCCGCCGTGTTAATTGATAATGTATTTTATAATCTGCATGAGTTTTTTGATAAAAAATAATATTTGTAAGTACCTAATTTCTAAATACTATTGCATATCCGACTTGGGTAGACTGTTGAAACTAAAAATGTAATGTTTATTAATAAGAACTTAATGTACACAGTTATGCAATAAATATATCTTTATCTTTATCTTTATCTTTATCCGTCGTATTTCTGTCTGAAGGGTCTAAAGTAACCTAACAAGAAGGAGATGACGGGAGCTGAGTTCGCTCGCTTTGGTCGCTCACTTCAGTTCCCATCATTGCCTTCAAACCTAACCTATCCGTGTCAGGGTGCCCTAAGCTCCCGAGTTCGCTTCGCTCGCTCTTGGACTAATTCATTGACCATAATTATCGAATTGCCATTAATCTACCATGCATATTTGCATTGCATAAGAGGAAATCTGGCAAACGGTGGCCGCTGGCGCTTGGCGGCCGCTGCCACTGCAAAATTGTTACTGTCCAATGCAAAAAAGGCAGAAACTACAGAACGACACCTACTACGATCCTTACATACTTCTTTTGCTTCACACACATTCATACATCTAGTCATACACACACGCCGGTTATGGGTACTGCGCACTTGGCCTTTCTGAAGAACATCACCTGTCTATGTAAATCTTTCTAGGGCGTCCCCTCCCGGCGTTTTCATTCACGTCTGCCTTGTAAATACATATTGTTAGTCGCCTTTCATTCATCCTCTCAACAAGCCCAAACCATCTTAACATACTCTTTTCAATTTTAGTCACTACATCTTCTTTTAATCAACAACGTTGTCTAATTACCTCATTCCTCAATCTATAATTTAAAGTTACGCCACACATACTCCGCAAGGAGCGCATTTCTACTATAATGCAGTCCTACTTTCATGTCTTTTTTGCCATACCCAACTTTCACTTCCATACATAAGTGTAGGCACCAGCACGCTGTTATGAACGGTGAGACGAGCTTCCGGAGACATCGACTTGCTGGTCACAACTGCATGTATAGCACCATTCCCTTTTATTATTTTTCATACATTATTTACAATTATTATTTTATTATATATATATATATATATAAACTATAGAACTTGTCCGATAAGTACCACTATAAAGTGAAGAATAAAAAGCTGTTTTACAAAAAAAATCCCCCGCCTTCCAAATAAGAATACTACAAAGTGAAAAATAACTTTAATTTAAGAAGTCACCGACTTCTGTTGAAGTTATGACTCGAGCAGTGCATCGTTGCAGATAAGCCTCTTTAAATAAATTAAATATGTAGAACTCAGAATAAGAACATTACAAAACTTGATGACAGTAGCAAACTTTCTTAAAAAAAATACAACCGACTTCCAAATAAAAACACTACAAAGTGAAAAATAACTTCAATATCGTAAGTCTGTGTTCTTGTTTTGGTTTCTTTTTTTTTGACACCGAATTCCGAAATTGAAGTTATTCTTCACATTGTAGTGTTATTATTTGGTAGTTTGTATTTGGTATTTGGAAATCGGTTGTATTTGTTTTTTATTTTTACTTTTTTGTTGTGGTCCGTATCTATACTGCTAACAGTTATGCCAGAATAGATTAACCGAATAACATGAATCTTGAACAAAACCGGTAAAATTATAATGTACCAGGGTGAACTGTACACATCTGCGTACCTTAGTTAGAGCGTACCGCCGTGATGTTATGTTATGTTATGAAATGATGTAAACAATAAACAGACAAGCGATTGCAGCAATCCCGAGAGATTTCCCGTCATTTATTAAAAGTTCTGTTGTATATCTTCGAAGTTCTACAAAAGATCTTTATCACATTTTACAGCTTTCAAATAAAAAAATAATCATCAAAATCGGTTCACCTAGTAAAAAATTCTGAGGAATGGGCATTCACCATGTCCTTGGTTTTGTCCATGATCATTTTAAGATCCACTCTTCGTTCTTCACCCACTCAAATCGCTATATGAATGCCTATAATATTTGAGAAGTTCCCTCGATTTCTCTAGGATTCCATCGTCAGATCCTGGTTTCCTTATCATGGTACTATTCTTGGGATATCTCCTTTCCATAAAAAAAAATCATCAAAATCGGTACGGTACATAAATGAAGAAATTATCCGCGAAAACACATTAAACCAAAAACGGCGAATTGAGAAACCTCCTCCTTTTTGGTCAGTCGGTTAAAAACAAGAAAAAGTGGCTAAAGTTTTGTTTTAAAAATAATAAGAATAAATTGTAACTGCTCTTAATCTGTTATTCTCTTTTTCTTTTAGAAACTATTGGTCACCCTTCATAATAAGGAACCAGTTAAAATCTAAACATATAAAAGAAGAAAGTGACTGACTGACTGACTCACTCACTGACCATCAACGCACAGCCCAAACGGCTGAAGCTTCAATCATGAAACTTGGCATGTAGGTTCCTTTGGTAGTGTAGGTGAGCACTAAGAAAGGATTTTTGAAAATTCCACCCCTAAGGGCGTGAAATAGGGGATGAAAGTTTGTATGAAAATCCGTCAGTTTTAAAGTCAGGATCTTCATATTTTGGGTTTAGGCTGAAGATTAAAACATATTTTTTACGTTTCTCAGGGATTTTGAAAATTCCACCCCCATGAGGGTGAAAAGGGGGGTGAAGTCATGGGAATAATGAAATCGTCTAGAGACGTGAAATTTTGCACATGGATACTTTTTACTGTGCAGGCATCCACTAAGAAAGGATTTCTGTGAATTCCACCTCTAAGGGGTTGAAATAGGGGATGAAAGTTTGTATGAAAGTCGGTCAGGATTGAAGTTCGGATCTTCGAATTTTGGGTTTCGGCTGAAGATTAAAATGTTATATAAACATCTAAACATATTAATATCTTCTTCTTCTATTATTATTATAAATCTTCTAAACATATAAAAGAAGAAAGTGACTGACTGACTCACTCACTGACCATCAACGCACAGCCCAAACGGCTGAAGCTTCAATCATGAAACTTGGCATGTAGGTTCCTTTGGTGTAGGTGAGCACTAAGAAAGGATTTTCGGAAATTCCACCCCTAAGGGAGTGAAATAGGGGATGAAAGTTTGGATGTTTGTTTGTTTGTGTTGTGTTGTTGTTTGGGTTTGGAAGTATGCTGGTGTTGATTTGAGGGAGAATTGCTTTTCCTATGTAGCGTGTTCACGTGTTAGCTCATCAAATAGTCTGGTGATATTGGCGCCGACTTCCAAAATGGTTAAAAATGTTGTTTACAAGGAAATACTATAATTTAATTACTTACTTATGAATATGATTACATATTATTGGTCATGGATAAACACAGAAATAATGAAGGGATAGGGACATGACAAGGATAGAGCGTATTGATTTAAAGTAGGTAAGTATAAGTCTGTCCTAAGAAAAACTTTCATTTTACATTATTTTTATCATAATATTTTTTTTTTTTTTCTCTACATACTGTTAAAATGAGAGCAGTGGTGGCTCAGTGGTATCGGCCGCGACTTACAAATTGTAGGTCATGGGTTCGAGCCCAGGCCGGCGCTTTACTTTGTGTAAATTATTTCTTCACCACTGCTCTCAAAACGGTGAAGGAAAACATCGTGAGGAAACCGGCATGTCCTAGAACCAAAAATTCGAAGACATGTGACATCCACCAACCCGCACTGGGCCCGCGTGGTGGATTACGGCCCATTCCCTCTCATAGAGAGGAGGCCTGTGTCCCAGCAGTGGGAACATTAATAGGCTGATGATGTGTGATTCTGTTAAAATATGGTAAAGAGAAGCATGTAGTCTACGCGTGCGAAGCCGCGGGCAAAAGCTAGTATTTAATATAAGTTGACGCCTCGCGGTTTCGCCCGCTTAGTTCCCGTTCCCGTGGGAATACAGAGATAAAAAGTAGCCTATGTCACCCGGAATTGAAAGAATTTTTGAAATCGGTCCAGTAGTTTTTAAGTTTATTCGTTACATACAAATATACAAATCTTATCTCTTTATTATATTAGTATAGATATAGTTAAATATAGTAATAGGATAGATTAATAAATGTACTAAAACCAAAAAAAGCTCGTGGCTAAATAATAACAGCCGCACGGGTTGATCTTCATGGTTAAGCAACGCTTGACGTGGTCGGTCCGTGGATGGGTGACCATTTCAACAAACCGAGTTTCCTCCGTGCCTCGGAAAGCACGTTAAGCCGTTGGTCCCGGCTGTCATTTTGAAGATCTTTGACAGTCGTAATGGGTAGTCAGAAGCCTGAGATCTGACACCAGTCTTGCCAAGGGGTACCGTGTTACCCAGTTACTGGGTTGTGGAGGTCAGATAGGCAGTCGCTCCATGTAAAACACTGGTACTCAGCTGAATCCGGTAAGACTGGAAGTCGACACCAACATAATTGGGAAAAGGCTAGGCAGATGATGACTAAAACCAAAATAGGCGAATGCAAGAGGTAGACCACACTTACCCCAAGAATGCACCGCTCCGACGTACCACGCAACAAACACCAGAACGAACTGTGCCCTACACATATTATTGTTCTTCAGATGTCCAAGTTATTTATTCAAATGTAGACGGTGTGACCACTGCTAGTGATCACTCTTGGAATATTAATACAAAAAACTGGCTTGTTTCGACATATATACATGATTTTTAGGCATTGGTCGTTGATAAGAAAGACTCTCTGATAACCAACACTTCTCATTATTACAGACTAGCTGTCCCACGCGGCTTCGCTCCCGTCTACTGGCTACCTACCTGCCCTACCCTACCTACCCTACATACATGATTGTTGCGTAACTTAAACCGTTTACGCAGCGCACGCAACGCAACCCCTCAAAAAGGAATAATTTTTACCGTTTTTGCAACATTTTTTGTTTATGCACCGTTCATAATAGTCGTAGCGTGATGATAAATAGCCTATAACCTTCCTCAATAAATGGACTATCCAACACAACAATATTTTTTTTAATTCTAACCAGTAGTTCCTGAGAATAGCGCGTTCAAACAAACACGCAAACAAACTTTTCAGCTTTTTAATATTATATAAGTATAGATAGGTAGGTGACCGGGAGGGGTCATGTAAACAATGTGTCACGTTGTTACTGAGAAATGCCAGATCGGAAAGACTGCAATAATAAAATATCCCAATATACCGATTCTGCCGGCACTGGTGAAATAAATACTGTTGATATATAAAAGTGATGTTTCAAGGGTAGAAAATAATAGTTCTATTTAGTCCTGCAGTGAGATTATCAAATAACATGTACGTTTTGCTTCATCATATCAGCCGAAAGACGTCCACTGCTGGACATAGGCCTCCCCCAAGCGTCGCCACATTGACCGGTCCCGTGCATCTCGTAACCAGCGGATCCCCGCAATCTTCACCAGGTCATCGGTCCACCTGGTTGGAGGCCTTCCAACGCAACGTCTTCCGGTTCGCGGTCGCCATTCCAGAACCTTTCTGCCCCATCGGCCATTCGTTCTGCGAGCAATGTGCCCTGCCCACTGCCACTTAAGTTTGGCAATTCTTCGGGCTATGTTGGTAACACTGGTTCTCTTGCGGATCTCTACGTTCCTGATTCGATCACGCAAGGAAACTCCGAGCATAGCCCTCTCCATTTCCCTTTGAGTGACTGTAAGCTTTCTGATAAGGCCCATTGTAAGCGACCACGTCTCAGAGCCATATGTCATCACTGGCAACACACACTGGTCATAGACTTTCGTCTTGAGACACTGCGGTAAGTTGGACGAGAAGATACCGCGCAACTTCCCAAACGCTGCCCAGCCGAGTCGCATTCGACGGTTGACCTCTTTCTCGAAGTTGGCCCTACCCAATTGGATCGTTTGTCCCAGGTACACATAGTTGCCCACAACTTCGAGTGTAGAGTCTCCAATCTTGATAGGAGTGGGTGTAACATGGGCATTCAACATCAACTTAGTTTTGCCCATGTTCATCCTAAGACCCACTCTTTCGGAAGCTCTACTGAAATCATCGAGCATTGTACTGAGGTCCTCCATGGTCTCAGCCATAACCACTATATCGTCGGCAAACCGAAGGTGAGTGATGTACTCGCCATTGACGTTGATGCCTAGCCCTCTCCAGTCCAGAACCTTGAAGACATCCTCCAGTGCAGCGGTAAAGAGCTTCGGAGATATTACGTCTCCCTGTCTCACACCTCGCTGCAGAAGGACGGGTTCCGAGGTCTGATCCTGAAGTCGAACTGACATTGTGGCGTTTTTGTATAAACACTTCAACACTTCGATGTACCGGTAGTCAATTTGGCACCGTTGGAGAGACTGCAGTACAGACCAAGTCTCGATCGAATCGAAGGCTTTCTCGTAGTCCACAAACGCTAAACAGAGAGGCAGGTTGTACTCTTCGGTCTTCTGTATAACCTGCCGCAGCGTATGTATGTGGTCTACGGTGCTGAAGCCTTTACGGAATCCGGCTTGTTTGGGAGGCTGGAAATCGTCAAACCTGCGTGAAAATATAAATAGAAATATAATATAATATAAATAGAACTTATTTGTAAACTATTTCTAAAATATTTTATCACAACTACAAGATTATTAAAAAAATTATGTTTTTTTTTTTGTAGGGATTGCGCGATTTAGGTTCTTTCAAACATGTGTTTCAGGCCATTACTTTACTTAGAGCAATAATTAGGCCAGTTAAATTATTGAAGAAGCTTCAGAAGCTTTTTGATTCCGTCATACTCGAGGGCAAAACGCCACAGGCATGGTGCAGGGGTGTGGTGGTACTCTTCTTCAAGAAGGGCGACAATGCCCGGCTGAAGAACTATAGGCCCATCTCGCTTCTTAGCCATGTTTACAAGTTGTTTTCAAGAGTCATCACGAATCGTCTCGCGCGCAGGTTTGACGATTTCCAGCCTCCCGAACAAGCCGGATTCCGAAAAGGCTTTAGCACCGTAGACCACATACATACGCTGCGGCAGGTTATACAGAAGACCGAAGAGTATAACTTGCCTCTCTGTTTAGCGTTTGTGGACTACGAGAAGGCCTTCGATTCGATCGAGACTTGGGCTGTACTACAGTCTCTCCAACGGTGCCAGATCGACTACCGGTACATTGAGGTGTTGAAGTGTCTGTACAAAAACGCCACCATGTCAGTCCGCCTTCAGGATCAGACCTCGAGACCTATCCTTCTCCAGCGCGGCGTAAAACAGGGAGACGTAATTTCTCCGAAACTGTTCACTGCTGCGCTGGAGGACGTCTTCAAGGTTCTGGACTGGAAGGGGCTTGGCATCAACGTTAATGGCGAGTACATCACTCACCTTCGGTTTGCCGACGACATAGTAATCATGGCTGAGACCATGGAGAGCCTCAGTAAAATGCTCGATGACCTTAGTAGAGCTTCCGAAAGAGTGGGTCTTAAAATTAACATGGACAAAACCAAGGTCATGGTGAACGCCCATGTAACACCCACTCCTATCAAGATCGGAGACTCTACACTTGAAGTTGTAGACGATTATGTTTACCTGGGACAAACGGTCCAGTTGGGTAGGTCCAACTTCGAGAAAGAGGTCAACCGTCGAATCCGACTCGGCTGGGCGTCGTTCGGGAAGTTGCGTGGTATCTTCTCGTCCAATTTACCGCAGAGTCTCAAGACAAAAGTCTATGACCAGTGTGTGTTGCCAGTGATCACCTATGGGACCGAGACGTGGTCGCTCACAATGGGCCTTATCAGAAAGCTTAAAGTCACCCAAAGGGCAATGGAGAGGGCTATGCTCGGAATTTCCTTGCGTGATCACGTCAGAAATGATGATATCCGCAGGAGAACCAAAGTTACCGACATAGCCCGAAGAATTGCCAAACTTAAGTGGCAGTGGGCAGGGCACATTGCTCGCAGAACGGATGGCCGATGGGGCCGAAAAGTTCTGGAGTGGCGACCGCGAACTGGAAGACGATACGTTGGAAGGCCTCCCACTAGGTGGACCGATGACCTGGTTAAGGTTGCGGGAAGGCGCTGGATGCGAGACGCACGGGATCGGTCAATGTGGCGACGCCCGGGGGAGGCCTATGTCCAGCAGTGGACGTCTTTCGGCTGAAATGATGATGATGATGATGAAATTATTGAATACAATTAGTCTATTAACAAACATAAGAATACATAAATTGGTAAAAAACACAAAAAAAACAGATAATAAAAGAACAAAATATATATATAAATTTAAGTAAGTATGTACAAGTAGATATGAGGGCTTATCTTCAAACAACAATTTCTAGAAGTTTTTCTGTGTCGCTGTAATTGAGTGTCCCTAAATAATCTGTTAAGGTAAAGCAACATCTTTTAATGTCAAGCTATAAACATCGAGTAACCTGTTGAGTCTATTATACAGAAAAGATCTTTAAAACACGTAAAACCGATTAATAAAAGCATGTCTGGTTTGTAGCATAGTGCATACCAGATCCTTCCTTACTTTATCTTAGGCACTAGACAATTGTCATTCGATGTCAGCGACGGCGATGCTCAAAATGCAATTTAGTGACACGTGACATTTCCATAGCGCTTGAAAATCCTGAAAACTTTTGACGTATTTCCAATCGCTACGCTTTCTTTTATTGTCACTTTAATCGTCTAGAGTATCTGGGAAGCGCACTTGTAATCTCATTGTTGTGTATCAGCAAGCTACATGAAAGAAAGAAAAGAAAAAAAGAAAGAAAGAAAAAGTGCTTATTTGTCACAAAACGACATACAAACAATAATAAATACCCTCAAACAATAGTATTGGTAGTACTTAAATTAAGTTAGTAAAGACGAGAAATAAATCAAACAATAATTACATATACTAGCTACATTTTGTTTTTAACAGAAAAGAAATAGGGTGAAAAATATGTCAGGCAGATGCATGTCGTGATTGTGGCAAGAAGGCTTCCACTCAGCATTATGCTGTGCCGTGGGGGACCCACAGCACAGCGCTGATTTTCAGTGGTCGCCTAGGACGTGACGTACGGAAACCAATTCTCTCGTGTATGTTAAAATAGAACAAAGAACATAAAATAAATACAGTAAGATAAAAATAAACAACAACAAACAACATGCGCATCTGCGATCATTCCTGACGCTCTACAGAAGTGGGGCAGTCCCATTAGTATCCTAAAAGTCTTGTTATACCTACCTACTAAACAAGGGAAGAGTGTAGACTCAATAAATTGATAGAGTGATTCCTGGAAACCAAAATAATAATTCTATCTAATACGTCAGTTAGCTTATCAAAAAATTTTGGACACGTATTTCAAGCTTTATCAAAAAAAAACAAAGATAAAGCGTATTAAAGGTTAGGAGTTCAGGCTCTTTATTTGCTGTTTACGTGACAAAATAATGAATGCGTGTCCAATGTTTTTTATTAATTTTCCTGTTAGGCTAAAAATCTATTTTTAGCATCCCTATCTGTTAATAGATTTTTTCAACCACTACGGTAATTTTTATATTTCCCTCTGGTAAGTAGTGCGTAGAAGTAGTGGTAATAGTGACTACCAACACATTGACAGGCTGGCTCAACCTCCTCGTTTACGGAACCCGTCACCATTGTTTAGGCGTAGGTACTGGAACATCACAACTTTCGCCTAAGTACTCTCCTTTGCATTCACATACTGCCTCATCCTCATCGTTTAAAGAACAGCTGTTGTTCAAGCGGTAACCGTAACACAGATTCACTTCACAACGTTCCCCGGTATAACCAGCATTACATCTGTAATAGAAAAATTGTGAAGTACCTATTCCAAAATAAATAAGACCAACGTAAGATATCCAAAAAGGTATAGAGTATGTTTTACCTGCTTTTAGGAAGTCCATCTTCAGTGGTACTATAGTTGTAAGGTATATTTCTTGCCTTACTCACCAACTAGCTCAAGGGTAGGTGATCAGCATGTGACTATGTAGGGTATGGTTTCGCATGAAGTTGACTGAAGTAAAAGTCACACAGTTTGGTCAACAAATTTAATTCTTGAATTTTTTTGATACAAAAATAATCGTTACATAGTCGCATCGTTCACCGATATACCCGGACGTGCATTTGCAAAAAGATTGACCAATAAGTTTTGTACCATGAAAACAAAACGGACCTTCACATTCAAGTTCCTAATTACATTCTGAAATCCCCTGAAATTGATCTTTCAATTTATAACTGGGCCACCATATCGAAGACGTTTTTAGTAAGTACCTTGTAAACAGTTTGTGATAACGGCTTTGATGTTCTCAAAACTACCAGCCAGCTTGCTTGCTTGCTTGGGTTGGCTTCCAGTCTTAACTGGAAGCCAACCCTTATAACAATTGGGAAAAGGCTAGGCAGATGAGGCAGATGATGACACCATTCCGTTACACACTGTGTCTAACAAAATCAATTGCCGTGCGTTAGTCTCGTACAAACTAGAAAATAGGTCGACTAATTATAGTCCAGACAAGGTTTGTTTAAATGATTCACATTTTTTTTGTAAATTCGCCGAAATTAATTACACATTACACCGGTGCGAATGGCTAGTTTCAAATAATTTAAGGCTGTTGTGTGGATATGGAATTCTTCTTTAAGTGACTAAAAATAACTGAACGGTGCGTTGCTGCGTTGTTGTAACCTTAGAGTACATAGGTATAGGATTATTATATTATCTGTGGTATAGGTAATAAAGTCGCAGTGGTGTCAAAACAGTACACATTTTTTTAAAGAATTGTTGCTTTACAGAGTAATTAAGAACTTACTTCGATGTCTGACTCGCCGGAATTTGAAATTGAAATATTAAATTCAAATATTGTAGACAAGGCACAGTCTCAACCGCTGACAGATTACCGTGCTAGAAGCATGATCTTTGTACAAAATACCACAGTATTACAATACAGTCTTACCGGATTCAGCTGAGTACCAGTGCTTTACATGGAGCGTTTGCCTGTCTGACCTTCATAAGCCAGTAACTGGGTAACACCATACCCCTTGGCAAGACTGTTATAATCAAAGAAAAACTGCTACTGCTTATGAGCTCGAAGTAAGTCTCCAAGAACGTCAAAGGTACGTAAAACTAACTACTAACAAAAAAAATAGGTTTTTAAAATATGGATATTCCATACAAAGTGGTCGTCAGATGACCAAAGTTTGTATGAGATTTATTTTATGTGAATTGACTTTGACTTCTTTGAAGAAAGTTGTTCATTTTCATGTGCAGAAGCAGTTTTCAAAATGTGTTCACGTTTTTCTATTACAGCCTGTATAAAAGTTTCAGGGATTGAAAATAGGTAACATTTTCCAAGAGTTGAAACACAATAGACCAAAAGTAAATTATAGCGTTGAAGTAATTGAACAAAACAATCCAAAAAATACGCGACTAAATAAAACCAATCACAACTGTATAAAATATTGCAAAATTAACGAAAATGATAGACAAAGTTAGTTAATTTAATAGCCACAAATTCACATTGAGTGCTTTTGAAGTATTTTATTATTGTAATATAAGCACTCAAACATGGCGATTTCCACGGTCCCTGAATCTATTTTACTCATACGCAGTTTAACAGCGTTCTCGCTATAAAACGTTAACTTTTCCAGTTAAAATTTAATTTAAACTAACGACTGGTGCGGTGGTTTCAGGGGTTTTCAGGGTGCGGGTGAACAGCTACTAGTTTTTAATTTTCACGCTATTACGGGATGTTTCTCAATGTTTTGTTAGGATGTGTGGAGAAAATTAATGGTGATATACGAATTATTTATATTTTATGGAGATTTTCATTCAATTGTTTTTAATATCATCTTCACATACATTCAAATAAAAGTAACAACATTTAAGTAATAAGTACCTTTTATCTGCGCCACCGCCTGACCTGTTGCCTGTTCTCCTGAGGGCCTTATGGCTGCGTCAGCGGTCGGCTTGCCGTGGCCGAATACTGGGCCAGGCGAGGTATTCAGAAGAGAAATTTATCATCGACACGCTAAGAAAAGACGTACCAAGTAATATCATTTATCACCAAGTTAAATCTTCTTCCTTATTCTCTTTGAAAAGTGAAAATAAAAATGTTAATAATAGGTTAGTTAACAAAAAATATCTATTTAGTCCGTCAGTTAGATAGCCTAAAAGTATTGAAGACGTATTTTTTCTTTTGCCACGTAAACATAAAACATAAAATTACGACGATATAGTGCGTTGAAATATCGTGTGACGTCACAGTGTGCTACACTTTATACCGACAAAGTGACGACACTATGATGCGCTTTATCTTTGTCAATTTTTATTTATTTGATTAAGCAAAAAATACGGGTCCAATATTATTTGATAATCTAAATTAATTATCATTTTGCTATCCAGGAAACATCCCAATTCTAATAAACATAATTATTACATAGTAATGAAAAATCTTTTATCATTAAGATCTTTTCTGCTCATCTTTTAATTAAACAATTTTATAGGTACTTTATATAATAAAACACCGTTCTATTATAAATTGTTATTAGTTTCATCCTAGACATATGAAACGTTGAGAACCGCGGCCGCATCAACGGGGGGTGTAGTTGTAACAGAGTTATTAAAAATATAAAAGGACTTAAGCGACATGATTTGATAAAATTACAGAAGGCCAGCTACATACTCTCTTTCTTCTATCGGTCTCTCATGGCTGAGGATCGTCGTCACTGGACCCCTTTAAGTGGAAAATCTGCCTCCATCGACTCCGGTCCAAAGTTGCAATCAACACCTGCTGAAAGTTGCTTGAGGACGTAGCTTCTTTTACTTGGTCAGACCATCGTGTTGGCGACCGGCCTCATTCCTACGGTATTGCCAACAATGACCAGCTTTTCAAGGCTGCTATCTTCCCTTCGCATTATGTGGCTGAAATAAGTCAATACTTGGGATGCTATGGGCGTCCCATAGCTTACCGTCCCACCAGCCGTCACCAGGCTGTATCTCATGAACCGTAGTAGCTAGACAGTTGAAATTTTCACAGATGATGTATTTCTGTTGCCGCTATAACAATAAAAACAGAATAAAATAAATATTTAAGTGGGGCTCCCATACAACAAACGTGATTTTTGTGCCGTTTTTTTGCAATAATGGTACGGAACCCTTCGTGCGCGAGTCCGACTCGCACTTGTCCGGTTTTTTTTTTCTATGTGGCGTCTCACAGCTCAGTCAAAATGACCGACTGCTGCTTAACCGGGCGATCCTGTGGAGACTAAGCTTTATAGCCTCCAGCCAGGCAAAAATTTCTAAACCTAAGCGACAACGCTGAGGGCTACCCCCTGTGGGGTCGGACCTCGGCTCAGGGCGTCGCTGGGGGGACAACTAACTAAGGCTAGATCTTAATAAATGATTCTACCATCCGTTCGGAAAAGCCTACGTGGAGAAGAACGGACAAGAAAATCCAATCAATAACTACTAGCATTTAACTACGGCGCAGCATTACGCGGGCTGGCTTGTATATCTTGACGGGGACGTCGCGGCGGGCCTAGTCGGCGAGGACAGAACGAAGGTGGTCTGTGTTTGCGAATTGTGCTGGTCTCTTTCTTGCTCAACGGCGTACGATTGCACTCGCTGTAAATGAACAGTGTCTATGGGTGTTTGCGTATGATTACGGTAGTTCTTTGTAGCTGGCCTTCTGTAACTTTTAAATTCGTGTATCATTGTATAAAGCTGACCTTCTGAGTATATTTATTCTGTGTAAGACTCAAGGTTTAATTAAAATTGCTTTAATATTGCAGGGATTTATGATGGTTATGTTGCTTTTGAAGAAGCGCAAAAGCTTGTTTAGATTAAAAGTTGTTGTTAATTGTTTCATATTTTTAAAACATATTGCCAATTTAGCAGACCGTTTTTCGCATAGCATTAGTTTACCTGTGTAGGTTGTGCTTATTTTAATAAACTACCACGTATCCTGTTCCTTTTTTTTCAAGAAGAAGGCTCCAAATAAGATCCAAAGCAAACCTTACAAACCTTCAGCGTTTAGCATTGATATTCTTATGCAAAGCGTACAGGACGGTTATTACTGAGGCCTTACCGATACTTGCTGGCGTATTTCCGGTCGACCTTGAAGTGCAGCGACGTGCTGCAATGTACTTTTCCGCATGAGAGACCACGGACGCGGTCTTTTTAACGCGGAGAGATCGTGAGAAAATCTCTAGATTATTTAAACCACCTATTGACGTCTGGGAGGAACTTTTATCCGAATGGTAATGCAGGTGGGCTAATTCCAAAGGTTTTCTAATTCAAAAGGTTTTCTACGTATTTGTTGAAAGCCCTTATTAAAAACTACATAAAACGAGTGAAAACGAGAAGTGTGTAACGTGAGCTAGACCCGTACGTACTACGTACGTTTTTTTAGGGTTCCGTACCCAAAGGGTAAAAACGGGACCCTATTACTGAGACTTCGCGGTCCGTCTGTCTGTCTGTCTGTCACCAGGCTGTATCTCATGAACCGTAGTAGCTAGACAGTTGAAATTTTCACAGATGATGTATTTCTGTTGCCGCTATAACAATAAAAACAGAATAAAATAAATATTTAAGTGGGGCTCCCATACAACAAACGTGATTTTTGTGCCGTTTTTTTGCAATAATGGTACGGAACCCTTCGTGCGCGAGTCCGACTCGCACTTGTCCGGTTTTTTTTTTCTATGTGGCGTCTCACAGCTCAGTCAAAATGACCGACTGCTGCTTAACCGGGCGATCCTGTGGAGACTAAGCTTTATAGCCTCCAGCCAGGCAAAAATTTCTAAACCTAAGCGACAACGCTGAGGGCTACCCCCTGTGGGGTCGGACCTCGGCTCAGGGCGTCGCTGGGGGGACAACTAACTAAGGCTAGATCTTAATAAATGATTCTACCATCCGTTCGGAAAAGCCTACGTGGAGAAGAACGGACAAGAAAATCCAATCAATAACTACTAGCATTTAACTACGGCGCAGCATTACGCGGGCTGGCTTGTATAACTTGACGGGGACGTCGCGGCGGGCCTAGTCGGCGAGGACAGAACGAAGGCGGTCTGTGTTTGCGAATTGTGCTGGTCTCTTTCTTGCTCAACGGCGTACGATTGCACTCGCATCTTCACCGAGGGCCGACATCTTCACCAATTCATTCCATCCGTTCGCGTGCAGCTGGCCAGGACGTGGCTGGAAGTGGATCACTGTGTTGCCCAATTTCTCACAGGGCATGGTAACTTTAAAAGTAAATTAGTTTACTTCTAGCTCGTTGCCTCGCCTTTATATCAGTGTTCTACATCTGACTGCGAATAAGTACAATCTGCACATCATATCTTATGGGAGTGTATTCTTTGGCAGAATGAACAGGCTGCATCAGGAGTTGTTTACTATACGGACCTTGTGGAAACTAGAACAAAGAACAATGGCAGGTGCCCATACATTTTTTTAGCTGAGATTAAATTCCTACGTCTTTAAATGAAAAATATCTGGTTTAACTCAGGGTGATGTTCTGAATTAGTTTGTGCAATAAATTTTGTTCGAGAATGTCGAGAATAATAGATATTCAGTCATAAACTTTTGTAGGTTATGTCTGGGTAACTTTTAATAATGTGTTTAATAGGTAATATTATTCAATTTCGTGGAAGTAAAAGGGGAATATCGCATTAGCATTTCCCTTACCTAGTTATTTCAGCATGAAATGTATAATATACTCTTTGAAAAGAGTATATTTATTTAAACTTAGCGACTTTGACGTTTATCAAAAGGCCGTCGTCCTCGTCAACAAGCTATATTTTTTTAAACTTGGATACTAGTCTTTTTGCCAATCATTAACTAAAAGTAATTCATTTATTTCTACTACACTACAATATTCTTACATAACTGCGAGGAACATCTATACTTAGACATAAACTGTATTGTTAACTCATTTACTGCAATAAATACAATAATTATATTATTAATTAATATAGTTCACTTAGCAGATAAAATATATAATGGCAACAATAAGCTAAAGAAATGTAAAATCAAATTAACTTTTTATTTATTATGAATTTTTTTTATCCGTTTTGAACCAGCCCAAAAATATATTTAAAAAATGTAGACAATTAATAGAACGTCTTTCGTATATAACTCACTTTCAGACGCTCAAATTTAAGTCAGCTAAAATCTCGCCATTGTTCTTTCAGCGCGTTCAAACGTTTTTGCCATACTTCTTATTGCAATCAAATATAAATAGCTCACAATGTTAGGAACCATTAATAATAATCATAATTTTTAACCGTGGTGCTAGGCAACTGGGCTTATCCCAGTTGAAAACGACCCTTTGTGCCTATTGGCCTTGTTTGTTCTGTCTCCTGCTTGATATGGAGGGAAGTGGAAATTTATATTTTTCCTACTCCTCCGTTATTCTTTTCTGATTAATTTCGTTGCGGGACCCAAGACAGTTAAATTCATTCTCCGGGACTTCGTCGAGCTTCATTGCCTCGGCTCTTTTCTGGTGTTCGCCACTGTTGATTCTGGCTTTCAGGAGTTGCAGTGGTTTCGGAATGGTGCGGTGGGATTGTCACAAAAAAAGTCCTTAACCTAATATTTGTAATTCTACATGTAAATCTTTCAAATAATTGACCAAAATTTTAGTAATGAAGTCAACCTCCTTCTAAAAGTTTAAACAATACTGATTCAAAGAAATAATAATAAATTAGCGTTAGAAATGACGGATTTTATGATACATTAAAAAGTAAGTTGCTGTCGGGGGATCCCAGTCACAAACGAAAATCCTAATATATTTTCTTAATCGCCAAATATAATTTGATATGGATAAACATCACATTCACTTACACATGATGTAAATAACTATGGCGGCCAGCGTTTGACGATAATAACTATCAGAACTGCGCCGGACGGAACCGGACGTCTCTAGAGGAAGCATAATGCTTTTTCGTGAAGTGACGATTTCTACCAGGCAACTCTAACCGCAAGCTACTTTGTCCAAAAAAAAACAAAAAGATAACAATTAAATTACTTTAACATAAATAAGGAAAATATGCGTCCAACCGCAAAAAAATAAGGATTGTCCAATTATCCTTATCCGACCCCTATTATGAAATTCAAAAGAGTTCATCAAAACATTCTTGAATATGGAAATTAATTTGGGATAATTTAGACTGACTTCCGTGTATTGATCGGGTATCTATATGATTTTTGCCCATTCTTTTTTGGGTTCTGTAGGAACTCAAGAAGTGCAAACGGGCTTAGTATAAAGCCAACGACATTTACACGGTCAAACCACAGTATAGATACCTATACAGTATTGTGACTCGGCCCTGACCTTGAAATAAGTGCCTACAAGCGCGCGTCACCTAAACACGCGTTAGGGCCGCCCACCTCTACCTACTTGAGTTTCTTTCTAGTTTTGTGATTGTGAATATCTCAGATTATTTTCTTTAATAATATTAATAATAATCAAAGCTTTATTTATTCCTTACACTATTACATTTCTATTGGTTATGTTAGTATTTCGCTTAATCTAGTTAGTAAGTACAACTTTTTAATTCATTTGTATGTGTTTTGTTGTAAGGACCGCTCTGGCGGTGAAAGCCTCCTCCATTTCCTTCCATTTCTCTCTATCTCTTGCCCGTCTATGCCAAGTAATTCCAGCTGTGGCAACTATGTCATCACTCCATCTTTTCAATGGCCTTCCTTTTCATCTTTTCTTGTATATTTATATTCGTGACCATTTTGGACCATTTGTCACCAGGACATGCCCAGTCCATTTCCATTTTTTGATCATTATAGTTTTTGCTATGTCCTTTATTTTGGTGATTTTTCTGATGTCTTTAATTCTCACTTTATCGCTTAGTTTTAGGCCCAAGAGACTCCTTTCCATGCTATTTTGGCACACTTTAACCTTGTGAGTCTGTTTTGTTGAAAGCTGCCATGTTTGAGAAGCGTAAGTGAGACAGGGTATTAAACACGTCTGCATGGCTTTA
The DNA here is from genome assembly GCA_949775005.1 of Orthosia gothica. Taxonomy (NCBI): domain Eukaryota; kingdom Metazoa; phylum Arthropoda; class Insecta; order Lepidoptera; family Noctuidae; genus Orthosia; species Orthosia gothica. The sequence goes on along the minus strand of OX459067.1, from coordinate 9,754,262 downwards.
GTTTTCAGTGTGACTGGGAGACTACTCTTGAATAACTCTTTCATTGCCCAGTACTTGTTCCATGTTGCTTTGATTCTTCGCTCTACTTCTTTATCGATGCATGACTTGAAAGATATTAAATGTCCCAAGTAAGTGTAGTCTTCGACGTATTCTATTTCTATTGAATCTGACTTTAGCGGCATAGTTTGACTATTTGTCATTACTTTAATTTTCTCCCTGTTAATTTCCAGACCTAAATTTCTACTCTCTTTGCTGAGTGACTCTATCATGTACTCCATTTCTTTTGGTTCCTCCGAAAGCAGTACTATGTCATCTGCGAATCCTTAGTGTGTAAGGCGGTTGCCATATATGTTTATCCCTCTATTTTCCCAGTCGAGTGCTCTAAAGATTTCTTCAAGCACTGCAATGAAGAGTTTTGGAGATATGGGATCACCCTGCTTTACTCCTCTTCCAATTTCAAAGGCTGAGCCATACGTATTGATTTTAATTCTAGCGTTACTTTTGTTATATATTTCCTTCAATATATTGATATATACATTGTTTACTCCTTGACTTGATAGAGCACGCCAAATTGCACTGTGGAATATAGAGTCAAATGCCTTACTATAATCTATAAAGCAGATATAGAGAGGTAGGTCATATTCATTGTATTTTTCAATGACAAGTTTTAAAGTGTGGATGTGATCTATTGTCGAAAACCCCTTTACAAAACCTGCCTGTTCTACTGGCTGGTGTTCGTCTAAGATACTAGTGAGACGTCGAAGTAGAGTCGTTGCAAACACTTTGTAGAGGCACGATGTGAGGCTGATTGGTCTGTAATTTGATATTGATTTCGGGTCTCCTTTTTTAAAAAGCAAAACGATATCTGAACATGTCCACTGTTTAGGTATTGATAATATTAAATTGAATAGGTTTGTAAGTGGTGAAATCAGAGCGTTAGTACCGGCTATGATCATTTCATTTGTAATCCCATCAGATGCTGGGCTTTTTTCTGATTATTTTCTTTAATCTGAGGTATATTATATTTTATTATTAAAACTTATTTTAAATCTTACTAGGTAGGTACCTACCAATTATTGATCTCATGAGTACTTAATCATTTCCGATATTTTTGCCAATTAAATAATATATGTAAGTAGCTAAGTACATAAGTAAGTAGATAGCCTAGCCTAGGAAACTACCTACTAGTTTTTTTTAAACCGAGCCTGTGCCGAGCGTAGGTAGGTGACTCGTGTGTGACTTTATCACCCTATCCACTTATTTATTTTTATTAATCCAGGTATTTTACTCGGTGGAAAAAGCGAAATACCTCACTATTAAAAAAAGAAACAAATTACGGCGATACAGGCTTTTACGCCCTAGGCGCCAATTAGGCGCCTAGGGCGTAAAAGCTTGTTCGCCGGCGTTGGAAATGTCCAAGGACTCCGCCAACATCACCCCACCCTGGGACACCGCTTCCCCCTCCAGGACTCTCACCTGCGCTATTGCGTGGATGGTGGAGCGCCCATGCCGAAAGCCGAACTCGTGGAGAAATATGTAATATCAATGGATACAATTTATCGTCATTTGCATCCCTCACAATGAGTGGAATTTACTTAACTTCCATTCATAAAGTACCGCCGAAGCGATCTGACGATGCGATCTGAACGCTTGCATTCTCTGTAGCCAAAGGCTGCCCGTGTATGCTTTTCCACTGCCTGCGGAAGAACGCAACGCGTTCAAGCGATTGCGAGCCGCTCATGCGATCTCTGTCTCCGTTTACAGTGATCGCGTGATCGCCGTGGCAACAGAAAGCTTTCAAGATGGCGGATATTTTACTGAAGCTGTATTAAAACGATCTTGCAAATCTTCAACTAAGTGATGATATTTACCAAATATAGTTCTTTTTTTTAATGTTATGGAAGGTCCATTTATGATTTTTCATTTTCTATTCAGCAATACTTCATCTTCCCTTCGCCTTTCATCTGAATATGTTTTGCTTTGCTCATTGGTATTCAGGTTATTTCTTTTCGAACACCCCTTGCTTGTTTACTTCTTCTCGCGACCGTCTCAAACGCAGTCTTGAAATATGATGAATTATGTATCGTAGAACGGATCGGAGCCAGTGTAAAGATCCTTGCGATCCGATCCAACGATCCGTTCTCAAGAAGCGTTCTAGAATAGTATCGGCGGCATAGATCGGGCGCTGTGGGTAAAGGCCTTTATACAGTTAAAGTAATTCCGAATTCGCAAACCCGTTTTGAGCAATCGTTGTGATTAATATTTCCTTGTGCCTTCTCTATAAGGAAAGAGACATTGGCCCTGCGGTGGGAAACTTACAAGCTGGTTTTATTAAAATTCTTCTTCTTCTTGTGCGTGTCGATGACAAACATACTTAGACTCTTCTTCGGCCACGGCAACGCTGTCCGTTGACGCAGTTATAAGAAGATCCTCATGTCATGCGACACAAGCTGAAAAGTCGGTCATGGTCTATGAAGAGACGCCGTATTGGAATGAATACACAAGTATAACAAAATGCGAGATAGAAAATTTAAATCAATGTAGCGACGTACGTATATTGGTACGCTGATGTTCGCTTCGTTTAGTTTCCAATATTATTAATACCTACTCCGATAATCAACGTACAAATATAATGAACTGTACTAGTGTGACATATTATTACCTTGTGTCAGGAATCATCTAAATAATAATGAAGAGAGATAAAAGGACTTTTAGTTTGTAAGACCAATTTAACCTCATTAATAAATTGCTAAAAATATAATTGTGTTAAAGTTTGATTGGCAAATCCTAAATTAAAATTCTCTTATGAAAGATTGAATTGAGAATCAGTTAATCTGTGTTCATTTTGTTGACAGCTTGATGCTCATGCTATTATGAAATCCTAATCAGGTTGCAGTTAGAATAGAATATAATAGAAAACATTAATCAGAAACAGACACAACACAACACAATTTCAAAAATTACAAAAAAGAAGAATAGTAAAGAAGTACAAAAAAAAAACATTTGGGCCGGGCGTGTCCATACCGAAAGGGTTACTAACTTCGCATTTGCTTGGCGTCAGACACCCAGCGCTGCATTTTCAATTGGCACCCCGCTAGGGACATAGGCCACAGTTTATATAGCTAGGTTACTCGCATTAAATTTTACTGAAATAATTAACTTGAATCGTGAGTTTCTTACTCAATTTGACAGTGACCAGCTTAATTAACTTTGACCCAATTTAAAACTGTTCCCAGTTCTTATAAAACGTTCAAACCAATTATACCAGCCTTAACCGTGATAAATAAGTGAGCAGAAATACATATATTATAATACTAGCTATTGGATGTTGATGATTGTTGGATAAGGTTCTTCCAAAATTGCCTCCTTTAAACGAACAAACATTTTACTATTTTTAATATTTAAATGCCAAGATTTTGTTCAACGTTTGATTATTATAATTTCTTTTGCTTATAATGCCATCGTTAGTACGTCAGTCAACACCCGCTCCCCCCCCCCCCCCCCTACTATGATGTGTGTAAGTTAGGTAGGATAGTAATTAGGCTGGTCCTCCACCTACCGCATTCAATCTCTCCTTGATACTTTTTATGGTTATCGGTCCACCTAGCTTCACAAAAATCGGTTTATTTTCCATAAAACAAAATCAGCTCATTAAACCTGCGCCAAGATCTTAATCACGATCAAGATCGGCGACTCTACACTCGAAGTTTTAGACGATAATGTCTACCTGGGATAAACGGTCCAGTTGGGTAGGTCTAACTTCGAGAAAGAGGTCAACCGTCGAATCCGACTCGGCTAGGCGGCGCGGGCTTTCGGGATGTTGCGCGGTAACTTCTAGTCCAATTTATCGCAGTGTCTTAAAACAAAAGTCTATGATCAGTGTGTGTTACCAGTGACTACTTTTATGACCGAGACGTGGTCGCTCACAATGGGCCTCGTCAGAAATCTTAAAGTTACCCAAAGGTCAATGGAGAATGGTGATGTGCCAGTTAACTATAATAATAGTACCAGACTGTCCCACTGCAGGGCAAAAGAATCTGAAAACCAATATGAAAAAATATATAAAGCCTCTTCTCATTCAGAGAAGGCACGGACATTAATCACCGCGCTTGTCGAATTAAATGTCGAAATAAATTGACGATTCAGACCACTATCTATACTATATATAATATTTTACAGGGGAAAGATTTGTATTTTTGTATGAAACGAATAAACTTAAAAACTACTAGACCGATTTCAAAAAATCTTTCACCGTTGTGAAGCTACACTATCCCCGGGTGACATAGGCTACTTTTTATCCCAGTATTCCCACGGGGACGGAAACTACGCGGGTGAAACCGCGAGGCGTCCGCTAATTAACTATAAATCTATGTTTTCCTTCACCAATGTCAGCAAAAGCCAAGATAAACTTAGAAAGTACATATGAATTGAATAAGTCACATTGGTATTTTCCGAGATTTGAACTCACAACGTCAAGAACGACAGGCGAGGTCTTAGCCACTGGCTATACTTTACAAAAACCGGATTCCAGTCTCGAATCGTCGTCGTGTCACTGCCGTGTCGTGCCTTCTAAAATGAGTTTTCTCAATTATGTGTTTGCGAATCAATCATGCTTATAACTATTCGTTATTGAAATTGAACTTATAGAATATAAATTTCGTTTTATCATCTGATTAAGCGTGTATATGAGCAAATTAGTATTAACTAAATTAGCTGTCCTCTTATAAACTTGTACCAGCAAATAACATTAAATTAATCCTTCTACTTATATAAAATATCAAAGTCTATATAATTAAGTTTCAATGTTTGTTGAATAATCACTCCTCAACGGCAATACAGATTTAGATAACATTTGAAACTCAGGTAGACCATGGCCTGGAAGAGGACATAGAATGCTTTTAAATACCGGCAATTATCGACTTTTACGCAGGTGAAACCGTATGCAAAACTAAATATTCGTTTATTTCTGAGAAATCATATATAATATATAATATCATATATATAAATCATATAATATCATATATATATCAAATAATCTAGAAAACATCCATCATTCTTCATCGCACTTAATTTTTAATTAACAAATAAAATACATTCACTTTTTTAAATATGAAAACTGTAGAACATCATTTGCAAAATTTCCCAAGTGAATTGTTGATTAGATATTGCCAGAGACTAATAAGCTCGAAAATAGCTTCATTAAATCTAGTGGGAGTCGAAAGTTTTAAAAATTATAGTCATGTGAAATATGCTAGAGATATTATTATATGTTCGTTTAATGTTACCAAAATACTCGTTATATTTGTCTGTAAATGACAGGTAGAAAACGTAGAAACCAAAAATAAATCGACTGCAGCAAAGAACATATTACAGCTATCTACAAAATAACTACTTTTCAGGAGAGCGTTTATAACTCGAAAATGTTATAACTTCTATAAGAATAATACCAGGGTTTTCAAATTTGTAATACTTAATTATCAAGTCAAGTAACTGATATATATATGTATATTTAATATGTTTTTCGAAATACGTTACCATATATTAGTGTTCGATTTGTTGCCAAACTTTACTATAGTGTATTTTCTATACTATACTTCATTTAATGTAGATTAAAACATTGAGGTTGTAGGAATAATTGGGTGAATTCTTAATAGTTTGATAAAGTCGACCGCCCAATACTGAAACGGACAACTGGAATTGTACAACACACACGCACACACGGGCAACAACTACGTAGATGTGCGTTTGTACATCGTTACTATTCGTCAAAATTGGGTTATAATAATATAAGCAGCAAAATACTTATAAGTGACAAGGCAAGACGGAAGGTGGGCCGTGATCTGTGGAGAGTTGTCGCACGAACAACCGAAGACTAGAACCATCCGAGAACCCCCATCTTGAGAAAGGAAGTTGTTTTTCAGGATAAGGGTTTTTCCAAGTCAATTTAGAGGCATAAGTCCTATACGACGCAAAGAGGCGGCGGTCAGCAACGGCAACGTGTCCTCAGACAGAAGGCTAGATAAAAATATTTTGAAACTGGCAACTAAAGGCTTTCTATGAAAACACGTTGACACATTATCCCGTCACACCTGTCGCTGGACTCAGAACGCATTTGAACAAAATATCATCTTGATGCCTTCATCTTTTTGCTCCAGTGGTGTAATTGCTGCAAGGCGTTCCAGTGCGAGGGTAAACAAATAAATAAACATATTTTTACCTTTGAAATTTAAGTAAAGTTATGAAACTGGTATCTACTTTTCATCATTATAATTTTAGATCAAAAACTTGGGCTTTTAAATTAGAACTTTGCGTTGCAAAAAGGCAAGTAAGATTTGATTTTTTCATAATAATTTTGCACAGGTGTGATCGAAATTGATCCTTTGTACTCGAAACTGTTTTCGAATATTGCTCTTTTTTCAATATTTCTGCAACTAAATACTTTTTTACATTTTACTGTATGCAAAATACGTGCTTAGTTGCGAAAACAGCCCGTCGAAACTAAACTAACTAAACTACTTAATACTTTACGTTTTACGTTAGGGTAGGGATGTTTTTGTGTGCAGACTTCGAATCAGCAAACGTAAGGTGGAACACGATTGGGTAGGTGAAGTGACGATTTTTAAAGTTATTTTTATATTATTATTATTATTGATAGGCTCGCGTTTGACCACTATCTTGCCTGTTGCTAAGCAAGAATGTAGCTAGCACTCTGTGTCTAGAAGCACCTGAATGAGATTTGCCGAGAACTAAAATGAATGACGAGCGGTTGGAGAGGACTGTTCTCACCAGTGGTCTGCTATATGTAATTAGGTAAATTTGCAAAATTTAAAAAACCCCCGACACATTTATCTTGCGAAAACACAACGATTCAAACAGTAAAATGCTCATAACTTTTGAACGGCTGAACCGATTTTATTCAAACATAGCTAAGAAAATTCTCGACAAAATCACCTTTCAAACAAAGAAAACTAAATCAAAATCGGTTCATCCGTTTAGGTGCTATGATGTTACAGACAGACACACAGATACACAGATACACAGCAACACATGTGAAACATATAACACCCCTCTTTTTCCGGCGGGGGTTAAATAAAAAATAATTATCATCAACAGTCTAGATTTAGAATAATATCAGATTCTAATATCTTGGGCAGTATAATATGACTGTAGGTATACATGTGTCACTTACCGACAATGGAAATAACCTTGCTCTAAAAGCCAATGGTAGGGCAATAGAAAAATAATATCAGAAATACCGAGGTCACCAAAATTTTTAACCAAAACTGAAGTTCGGTCGACTGAGTAGAAATAATGGCTAAGGAATTACCGATAGTACGTGTTTCAGAGTTTTGTTTTAATCCACAATGCAGAATTGATCCGTTGCAGTCTTGCAGCTTTTAAAAGTCGATTTGGAATATTCGGAAACCAAGCAAGCAGTAATAAAAACGGTCCAGAATTCTTTGCCTATGCTAGAGCGTGATTGTTTTAAATTGGTGACATACTGGATTCTAGTGAAGAAATACGAGACCAATAAAAGAATGGTTGAATATGTCTCTTTTTGAAAAAAAAACGATAGTAAAAAAATGTGTTGGTATGGTTGGGACCAGAATAGGTATCTACATGATTGGGCTCTGATTGCTTAAAACGACGGCAGTCGCCAACGAACCTTAGGGAACAAAACGCGCACTCGTTTCACACCCGCGCGACTCAGACTGCCACTTCCTTATTATTCTATGCATTAAAAAAACCTTATAACAGAATTTGGCTCATTAAATTTTCTTTGAGATGGTGAAAATTTCATTAAAATACGGCGGTTTTGGTGTCTTTGTCGTTTTTTTTTGTTCAGTGTTAGACATAACTTTACAAATTAATTACACTATTTTATACGAATAAAATTCATATGCTCTTATCCCATGTTGTTTGGGGTCGGCACAACACGTTTTCTTCTTCAATACCGTCCTGCCCCCCGTCACGCCATCACCGACTCCCTTATCTTTAATGTCACTCCTCACAGAGTCCATCTATCTTTTCTTTAGCATTCCTAACGCGATATCGTTTGGTAAGACCTGTTTTTAGAGCCTTAGACTAAGGCTTTAAAGGTTGATGCACAGAGTCGAACTACCCTCATCTTCAAAACTTACATTTCAGTCAAGGTAACTAAAGATACGCGCCTTCACGAGCATTGTCCGAACGCCATTGTCTTTTTTATTTATTACAGACTCCAAAAAAGGAAGTTATGAATTCGATTCGTAGGTATGAATGTAATATTGTTGAAACTGTACAATATTCAAGTAATAATTATGTTACTCTATGTGAGCTAAATATGTGTGCTAAATTTCATAAGTATATCTATATATATATGTTTGTTTGTCCACGCATTTCTCCGAAACTAGTAATCGGATCGTGATCATTCTTTTTTTGTATTGGATTTCGTATCTCTCGACTGAAACTAACAAAAAATAAACGAATTCTAAGGCAAAACACTAAAAACTGAAAAAATTACTTTCGTTTGGAAATCGGTGTCGAAAAACCATTAAAACAAGTGGTACTAAAGACGCCGTCCGTACAAAAGTAATGATTGCATATTTTTGTGTTTCGCTTTTGAAGTCAGTTTACTTTTTTGTGAAAAAGTTTTGTCAGTAATCATGTAAAAGGAAGGGACCTTCCTGATGGCATGAAGTAATTTAAATTGCGGCGATAGGCAACACCGATATAAGAATATTTCATGTGCAAATTGGTTGAATTGCATCGCATTACATCCATGGAAACGTATTTGCAGCTTCGCGTAGTAAAGGTCACAAAAAAAAAACAATGAAAAAAAGAAAACAATAATAAATCAATAAAAATCGAACCACGCCATGTCTAAGGCCAAGGTCGCTTAGGTAACACCGCCACTCATACCTCGTCTTTCAATTCATGATAATTCCAATCTGTCAAAACATCACTTTAAGAGCGGACAAGCCGACATAATTTTCATACAAACGCTCGTACGTGATTATGCCGTTGTAACACATCTATCTTTGATTTTTTTGAACTAATAGGTATCTTGTGCACTATATCTAGGTTTCTATCAAAGCAGAAAAAAAAAAATTTGAGAAACCAATTCAGTATCAGCCTCCAAACATCTGCTTTTTTGCACAAATTTTACCTGTACTTTGGCCGTTCATTATGTACTCATAAATTGTAAAAGTAAAGAAATCATCACGATAGAAACCTTTCAAATGTAATAGAGATTCTAAATGACCAATAATTATTTCATAAACTTGTAACACTTATTCAAAAACACGTATTTCCTGGAACAAGTTTTATGAAATTTTCAAACACAAATTTTCGTTCAATGCTATCGCGTTCTCACTTGCTTGTCAGTCAACAAGGCGGTATGAGGGGCGCGGGGTGACGAGTCGTGCGGGGTCGGGACGGGGGGAGCCGGGGGAGTTCAATGAAGATCGGCGCACGCTCGCTCGGCTAGTAGGTAATGAACTAATGAATGAATTTGTTGAGTACTGCGCGTACGTGAGTGAGCGTGCATCGTATCTATTTCATTTATTTAGAGAATTCTGTTTTACCTTTTACAACGATTTTGCTTTCAAAAAGATTTGTTAGTTTTATAAGAAATGAACCTAGCATTAGTAAATAAGGACACCGAATTTATTTTGATGGTAGGTTTTGAAGGTAGGGTAGGTAAGTAGGTAGGTAGGTTAGGTACCTAGGTTGGGTAGCTAGGTAAGGAGTAAGGTAGTTAGGGTAGGTAAGTAGATAGGGTGGGTAGGTCCTACCTACCTACTCACTCTACCTACCCGGTAGAAAGGGTGCGTAGTTAGGTAGGTCGGGTAGGTAAGAAGGGCAGATAGGTAGAGTAGGTATATACCTAGATAGGGTAGGTATGAACCTAGGTAGGGTACGTAGGGACCCTCGAAACACCCGCCAGATGCTCGCAATACTTCCTTGAGTACATATCTGTATAAAATTATCGAATTTCTGTCGCTACTCAGTACTGATTACTGCTGACTGATATCAAGCTGCAAGGCAACGTTGCGAGATCGCACATCAACGGCGCGGGCGAACGGCGCGCGAACTTGGCGCGTGACGGAACGGCAACAGTGTGCGGCGTATATTTGATAAAAAAAAGCAAGCATCGTATTCGCAACCGCAACAGTTTCTTACTAAGTGCGTTGAAGTTCCGCGTGACGTCACGTAAAGTGACATCACGATCCCAAACCCTGAACTTTGACGAGCTTTATCTTTAAACATTTTTAACGATTTAATAAATAAAAAATTACGTGTCCAATATTTTTTTCGATAATCTAACTAACGGACTAATTAGAATTATTATTTATATCTGTCTACACCGAGTTACCGACAAATGGTTATGTTTTGTAAGTACAAAACACAACCATTTTCATTTTAAAAATATAATTACACTCGATTTAAACGAAAAATAATTACTCTACATTTTTGCTTTTTTTATTTTATGTGACTGTTTTGTTATATCTCTATTTCTGATAGGTACCTACTAACTAATAATATTCATAAAAAAACAAACAGAAACAAACGAAAAAACCGGCCAAGTGCGAATCGGACTCGCGCACGAAGGGTTCCGTACCATTATCGCAAAAAAGCGGCTCAAAATCACGTTTGTTTTATGGGAGCCCCACTGAAATATTTATTTTCTTCTGTTTTTAGTATTTGTTGTTATAGCGGCAACAGAAATACATCATCTGTGAAAATTTCAACTGTCTAGCTATCACGGTTCATGAGATACAGCCTGGTGACAGACAGACAGACGAACCGCGGAGTCTCAGTAATAGGGTCCCGTTTTTACCCTTTGGGTACGGAACCCTAAAAAAGAAACCTTTTTAGGTAAAAACACAAACATCCATCTTGATACACCAATCACTATAAAACAAAATTCACGTACGGACCACACGGCACACGCACCAGGCACGGATGAAGTCCCAGGCCAAGCGTGAGTTCTGGCTATGGCTCTCCTCTGGCGGTGGGGTTCTGCAGGGGTCGGGTTTACAAAATTTCTTGTGGGATCTCGCATACGATGTGGTCCTGCGTGTTGACCTCCCCGTCGTCAAGGACTGGTTCAAGCGCTTCACCATAGTCTTACGAAGAGACCGGATCTCGCCCTAGCGTTGGACAAGTACCTCTATGCATCTGTGCAGTCGTCTGCATACTCAAATTGACGATTTTAGCACTTTTCGCTTATGTACTGCAATTATACTGTTTCTGACCCATGGTCGACCAAGGACACCATCCGAGCCTGGTGCGTGTGATTACAAATATGGAGAGAGAGGGGACGGCAACAGGAAAGATGGATGGACTTTATGAGAAGTGATATGAAAAAAAAGGGAGTTAGTGATAGAGTGTCAGAAGACGGGGCGGTATGGAAGAAGAAAACTTGTTACGCCAACCAGACGTAACCAGACCAAAAAGTAACTATGGCCAATAACTGGCCGGGGAGCGAGGGAGCGTGACTAAAAGCGCAAGCACTCCAGCGCCCCGGCCGAAGGTACCTGCAAAACACCGTGTGGTTTTATTCAGTTAGACTCTGACAGACCCCTTCGCTTGCCCCAGGGCGGAGGACATCCATGGGGACTTCCAAAGGAATAAAAAAATAAGTTTTAGTAGCCATTTGTCCTAATATATAAAACACAACAATTGTTTGTTCCTACGTCCGTTACTGAGCTTGAAACCATCCAACCGTTGTGACCTAAACCCAAATATATATGTCAATGCCCAAACCGGTTTCATTATGACAATAAAGCACATATGGTTTTAGACCACTAAAACAAACAAAAAATAAACAGAATTTATTTATTTACCGACTTCAAATATAAAGAGATAATCAATTTGACACGTATGGATGTAATATTATTGGAACTGCACAATATTCACATATTAAGTTACGCTATCTGGGCTTCTAAACACGTGTGCAAAATATCATAAGTGTATGTATATTTGTATGTATGTATGTTCGTCCACGCATTTCTCTGAAACTACTTATCGGACCGTGATCATTATTTTTGTGTTGGATTGAGTACTTCTCAACTTATGCAAGTTTATTCAAAATCGGTCTATCATTTTTCAAAATATGGAGCATACAACCGAACTCCATAGCAACAAACAGCACAAATGTGTACATTTAGTTATTATAGGTATTTTGTCAATGACACCCAGATCCGGAACTATTATCTATAGGCCATACAAATATTTTTTCCGTGCGGGAATAGAACCCGCGACACACAGAGTAGCAGCCGATCGTTCAAACACAACGCCAACTAACAAAACAACCATGTGTGTCGTAATTTATGTGGGAAACCTACATAAAGTACGAAAAAGTATAGGTGGGTCGTTCTTCTTTTTAACCTACAAAAAGGTGTCTCCACCGGTCAGTGAAAAATTAAAACAAGGAAATTACCATTATTTTTACTTAATTGTATTTCAACATGCACTGTACAATGCACACAATGGCTGTACATAATTAAATAACATATGTATTTAATAATTTTATTGTAAAAAGTACGTTACAGAGTTGTAAATCCGCGTGACAGAAGTGTCTTTCATACAAAATCTCAGTGTCTCCCGCTACCTCGGCTTGCGTATAATCCATAATATTACGAAAAATTTATATGATGACACAAAACGTATAAATATCTTATAACTCCTAAATATATTACCTATCATGTAATAGCAACCATTATTTTTTATCACTTTTAATAAAATATTAAAAAAATATCAAATACTTGTCTCCTACTACCTGATGTTTTATTTTGTAAATTCTGTCACGTGGGTTGTCCTTCGAAATACGCGTTTGTGCCGTTCGTCTTTGTGGCCTGCGATTGGAGGTTTAGACTCCCTGCCCCCGTTCGTACGATTTCCCCTCTGAGATCAAAAGACAGCGCGTGAGTCGCCCGAAAGCTGTGATAGGAGGTCCGTGTGTTTATTAGGCTACCGCTTCGTCACGTAAGTAATTGATTCATAATATAATTATTATTGTTACTTTTCGTTGTCTACTCTTACGTTATAAGAAATATTTTATTGCCAACGTGTAAATTATATATTCTATGTTAACTTTTAAATGTTATCGACTTTGCAGCAAATTTTTACCCCTCCGTCACATGACAACTACGTCACATGTTTATTGTGACAGAGTGGTAAAGTACGTGACGGAGGGGTAAAATAAACGTTATTCATGTTCTATTTATGCGGAAGCCGAGAAATACTGAAATAGATACACTAGTTATTATGGTAATTATTCCTAAGGAAAGTGTCACAAATATTTTTCTATCTTCTCGTATGTTTAGGTACTTTTTACTTATTTCCTATTTCCAGATACCATCATGGCGAAAAGAAGACATTATCACCAGCAACTTTGTCACGAGAAACGAAAAAAAAATACCCTGAGAAGGTAACTAAAATAAAGCGCAATGATTTAGAAAGATACCATGCTCGATAGAAGCTAGTGGCTGCCATGAGCATGCGAGAACATCGAATCAAACAGCGAATATTGCAAAATGGAAACAAAAAAAGAAGGTAGAAGAAAAATATGCTTGAAGAGGTACTTTTAAACACGCCGGCTCCATCACCAATACCAGTAACCCAACGACTGACTCCATCTGCAACACCGACTCCCTCTGAAGTAAACTCGTTGTTCAAGGGGAAGAAAGTATGTGAAAAGAGATAGAACAAATTTATACAGAGATAATATTAAGTTTCAAGAAAAAATTACCAGTTAGAGAAGAAAGTTCAAAAATATAAGAAGAGATTGCACAGAAACTAAAAAAAGAGAGCAGCAGGAACAAAGATGAAAGCAACAGTCAGAATACAAAGTACAGCGTTCATATCGGGCATGGCAAAGAAGCTGCTGGCGATGTTGAAGGGACAATCAAACGCTAAGCTGATACCATAGTAGCTGGAGGAAACGATATTGCAGATCTATTCCAATTCTTTTCCGCGCTTCAAGATGCCAACAAAATTAAACTGTTCATGGTGACAGACAAAGACGTAGAAAAGGTAGCAGCAATGATTCCAAGTAACATTTTTTCCCTGAAAGGAACAATGCATGTCCGTCAAATGTTCACGGAAACTCGTGAAAGCTTAAACCATTAAGTTGTTTTTGTGAACAGTTCTGTTCTTGCCACGTTCCTAAAACTTATCAGCCTCTGCCTGTAACCCAACAACAACAAAATACTGAGGTCGATTTCTTATCTAACGAAAAAGAAGACGACATAATTCATGATGTGAAGGATTTCACGCTCGCTGATATTACGAACACAATTGGGATGCTCCGAAAAAGTTTTTGCGATACTGTGTATAGCCCAGATGAATCATCCGGTAAAGATCAGCCTTTGGCCACGCTTAAAACGAAAGATCCAACTGATGAAACTGCTGTCTGCGGTACTTCTTACCAAACACTCCAGCCTGAAGACATTCATCCAATGAATAAAAAATATGGAGTGCACGTATTGGTTAAAGTATGAAGCGAAAGGCAAATCCAGTACACTTACGCTGGAGTAGCAAAAAGTACCGTCAATGGAAAGGCGATGTCTTGGTATTGTTCCTAAAAACAGTCGATGATAGTTGAAGACTGTTTAAGTTGGTGGAGAATTACGAATCGGATGTTCTTTTGATGATTTGATTAAAGTCTTACCGGCTCCGAATGTTATTAAAAAGGAAAAGAGACAGTATTTCCAGTTCGAAGAGCCACTGTCAGTATTCGAAAAATAAGACTTTCTATCAGTGGCTTCGAAATTGTAATATTGTCTTGCTAGATTGTGCTATTGTTAATGATTAATATTTCATTTTATGTTTTTGGGAATTTTAATTTGTTGTCAAACAGACTACATATTTTATTTACTTAAGACGAGTGAGTAGTCATTTAATTTACTAAAATACGAATCTCTTATTCTAAAGTTTCTCAAATATGATTTCATTAATTATCTAAGTTCGACCTCATGTTATTTTATATGACAATGTTGAAGACTGATAAAGATTTATAACAAAATAAATGATTCTATAAAAATAAACCCGTTTTTTCCAAAACGCAGCCTGGTATCCCCTAGAATAACAACTCTGTCACATAAGTTACTACTCTGTCACGGTGTTGTCTCCTGGTAAGAAAATTGTTTTAGTCGTTTATATATTTTGTTACGACCAGTGCAACATTGGAAAATTTATATTTATAATAGTTTATGATACTGCCGTCTGTGATATTCGTATTTATTTGTAAATGATAGTAAAAATTTATTTATAGCAAAAATATAGTTTACATTAGCAGAAAATGTGACAGAGTGGTATAAGATCATGAATAAAACATATTTTATACATACAAATGTATTATTTTAATATGTTTTCTAAAAGGTCCTTTAGTTAATTTATGTATTACAAAAGTACAAGTTATTTGACGAATAGTATTTGATAGAATAAAATAAAAGATTTCGTGATGGAGGTGTATTTTTTTTTGTCGATTTCGTCTTTCAGGTCTTAAAAATCGTACAAAACTCTGTAAACTTCTCGGCCAACAACTTTTTCCGATAGAATAGAACTTCTGCTATCAGAATATATATATATATATATACTGACGAGGAAGCATTGTATATTTTTTTTGCGAAATTGAGCTAATGTTTTATCAAATTGTAGGTTTAAAAGAAGAACGACCCAGGTACCTGAATAATTTATTCTGCTTATGGAGTAGCACAAGCAGAACACATTATTATTTGTCTATCTCAGTCGGTATTGACACAGGTATTGAGGTAGCTAAAATTTATAGGTACTACTACTACTAATTACTGACGACTTCCGAAACTAAAGTTTTTTTGTACTTTTTAGTGGTTTTTCTTTCGAAGTCGATTTATTTTTTTGTGAAAATGTTTTTATTTCGCTCTTTATAGTTTTAGTACACCATCACTAAAATGAGTAAGTTCTATAGTAAGGTACCTAAAGGATTGATAAAAAAACTATAACTCAATTTACAAATTCGTGCTGTTTGTCGCTAAGGTCGGTTGTATGCTCGGTTGTATGCTCACTTTTCCCTAATTTGAGAGATACTAAGCATAAAAGAATGATCACGATCCGACAATTAGTTTCGGAGAAATGCGTGGACAAACATACTTACATACAAATATGCAATGAAAATTGGCACACATTTTTAGAAGAATATATAATTATGCTATGTGAATATTGTGCAGTTCCAATAATATTACATAAATACGTGTCGAATTGACGACACGGTTGGCGAAGTGGTTGAGCGATCGACTGCTGTGCTGCGTGTCGCGGGTTCGATTACCGCAAGGAACTAATATGAGATGTTCCGGGTCTGGGTGTCTTGTGTAGTTGTGTATGTGAGATGTTTGTAAACGCACCCACGATACAGGAAGAACTAGATAGAGTGCGACAGCGATTTAAAAAAAACCCTGCTTTTGCAGGGTGAAAGACATCCATAAGGACTTCAAAAGATAAAAAAATAAATGATGTTTGAAAGTCTGTTTTCGGAAATCGGAGTCTTCTCGATTTGGTTATGAATTTTTCGATAAGCATAATAAATAAAAATGCCAAACTGTAATCAGACTACTTTATTTGATCAACCACCTGTACGTCGTAGGTACCTACGTACATTGTAATTGTACCTACTAATGTTAGCTGCCTCAATACTGTTTAGATGAAATAACAATAATGTGTTCTGCTTGTGCTATTCCATAAGCAGAATAAATGATTTAGGTACCTTTACTTTTTCGTACTTTATGTAGATATCCTACATAAATTACGACAAAACTAATATATTTAAAATAATTTACATGCAGTAAAAAATTGCGCACGTACGGTACCTAGATTGGTAAAAATACAAACACGCATCCCCGGGGCCAAGGCAAGGGCTACGTCCGTACTAAATGTAGCGCGCGATGCGATATTATTATCATGAATTCATGAATGAAGTATGAACTCACTCACTCACACGAGCGGCCGGCCGACCGGCGGCGGCGGCGAGCGCACGCGACTGAGCGGCGGAAGTTACCGAATGACAACCGAGCGTTCAGGCGCTATCTCTCTCTTTTCGCTTTGCCTCTTTTTCAAGCATTGCGCTGGATGAAACAACAAGCTTTAGGATCGTGCTAGCGTTGGCGATAGACGGCCCGGCTAGGCTGCTCTTAAGAGCGGTCAACCCGACATAATTTTCACACAAACGCTCGTACGTGATTATGCCGTTGTGACACATCTATCTTTGATTTTTTTGAACTAATAGGTATCTTGGGCACTATATCTAGGTTTCTATAAAAGCAAATAATAAAAATTTGGAGAAACCGATTCAGTATCAGCCTCCAAAAATCTGCTTTTTGCACAAATTTTACCTGAACTTAGGCCGTTCATTATGTACTCATAAATTGTAAAAGTAAATAAATTATCACGATAGAAACCTTCCAAATGTAATAGAGATTCTAAATAACCAATAATTATTTCATAAACTTGTAAGACTTATTTGTTACGCGGTGCTAATCTATGAGGATCGCCGAGACAGCATTGACCCAAATCAACACTGCACACGGCTCGACCACGCAGTGCAGCGTCAGCAGGAACGTGCCGCGCGATGACGACAACGGCGGTTTCGCAATATCGGAAACGCGGACCCAGATTCATATTTGATTCACACTTCGAACATTGTCAACCTCTTAGAAATAATTAACTTGTAACTTTTAGTATAATTAAATTTTATTAAATAACCTTTGCTTTTTTTTGGATCCTCCGGTTGTAGCCCACGTAATTGGCGCAGTCGGTAGGATACCAGTAAAGTAGAGTCAGTGTCGTATCGAACGATTAGTCTACGGGTATCCGAACCTACGGGAGCTGCAGTCCAGAGGAGAATCCGACTCTCGATTCGTCAAGAAGAAGCAATGCTGTAAGTCCTTGAATCTTTCAAGTCCTTGCCTACCTAACCCTTAAGTCTCCTTGAAAATCTCAAGCCCTAAGTTTAATCCTTACTATATTCTTATATCCTGTCCAATCTATGTTCATGATATTATTTTTTACTTATAATTTTTTTCGTGTGTGTAAGTTTTTTTAGCGTTCAAGATTTTCCATCCTATGGAATATCGATCTGATAGGTTAGATAATAGTGACCGAAGTAGGAGTAGGCTCGCGGCTACAGACGAGAACAGGAATTTAGGCGCGATGTCGAGCGACGACGTAGACACGATTTATAAATCCCTAAGATTAGTGCCGGAGTTCGATGGAAACCCGCACGTACTAACCCGTTTCATTAGTACCAGGCCCCTCAGAAAGTATTGCGAAAAAAAGTTTTTATATATGGGAGACTGGCCAGTTATAATGTTTTTCGAAAATATGATTATTTATAAGTAAAAATAAGTAAGTTCCAATTTCAAAATTTCCCTCCACATTTTTTGCGAGTTAATTCAAAGTATTGTGTCTCACTGAAATATGGATCTGCGCCGGGAATATTTTAGAGCTATGATTTTATACGATTTCAAGTGTCGCCTGAAACCGGATGAATCGTACGATAGACTTCAAATGGCATTCATGGATGAAGGCCCTTCCAAGGCAACCGTGTATCGTTGGTATAACGAATTCAAGCGCGGTCGACCAACTTTGGGGGATGACGAAAGAAGCGGTCGCCCTTTGTCGGCTGTTACCGAAGAAAACGTGCTAGCAGTGAAAAATTTAATCCAAGACAATAGGCGAATTACATATCAGGAGATTCAACACATATTGAAGATTGGATCGGGAAGCGTTCACGAGATTCTACACAGCCATCTTCGCGTGAGGAGGATAGTATCACGCTGGGTGCCGCACAACCTCACCGATGCTCAGAAGCAGGCCCGGGTGGAATGGTGCCGTGATATGCTTAACAAATTTGAAGCAGGCTCGTCTCGGCGTGTTTACGACATCGTTACAGGTGATGAGTCCTGGATTTATCAATACGACCCAGAAACCAAGCGCCAGTCGACTGTTTGGGTGTTTCAAAATGAGCCAACGCCTACCAAAGTGAAGCGATCTAGAAGCGGGGGTAAGATTTTGATCGCTAGCTTTTTTAATTTGACTGGCCACTTGGTATCAATTCCCTTACGGGATCAAAGAAGCATTAATGCCGAATGGTATACTACCAAATGTTTGCCAGAAGTTTTCTCTGTTATAAGCAACAAGCGACCAAACACAGGGCTCCGCGGGCTACTGCTCCACCACGACAATGCACCTGCGCACACCGCACTCAAAACGAGGGACTTCCTGGACAGCACGCCAGTCAAACTCCTGGGTCACCCTCCTTACAGCCCTGATCTAGCACCGTGTGACTTCTTTTTATTCCCAAAAATAAAAAATCAGCTCAATGGGATACAATTTTCGTCGCCGGAAGATGCGCTGGCTGCGTTCGAGCAGGCTGTAAACGAGGTGTCTTCGGCGGACTGGAAAAAGTGTTTTGAAAACTGGTTTAGGCGCATGAATCTTTGTATAGAGGCTGGTGGAAAGTACTTTGAAAAGATTTAATAAAAATATATGTACGCATAGAACAATTTTTTTTAGTTTCGCAAAACTTTCTGAGTGTCCCACGTATATGCGACCAGTTGGTAGTTACTTATTTTAAAACCGCACAAGGTTATGAACTAACAAATTTAGCCCTCCTTAACGGAATTTTGAATAAGGTTACGGGACCCGCTGCTAGGCATATTAATTCCAATGGTATCCCGGATACCTGGCAGGGTATTCGATCCGCTCTAATCAATAACTTTGCTGACCATCGAGATGAGACCGCTTTATACAGCGACTTATCCTTGCAAACCCAGGGTTCCAGTAGCCCTCAAGAATTCTATGAATGGTGTCAAAACTTATTTAGCACCATAATGACTTATATCTCGCTTCACGAGACAGTTAACACCACTATTGAGGCTAAACGAATGCTATATAAAAAGTTAACCCTCCAGGCTTATCTGAGGGGTCTAAAAGACCCCCTAGGCTCTAGAATACGTTGCATGCGTCCAGAGTCCATGGAAAAGGCATTGGAATACGTGCAAGATGAACTAAACACGCTTTACCTGCAACACCGCAATGAGGGAGGACCCAGTAGAAAGGACTGGGCTCAACCACAACCGAATCATCATTTACCTTTGAACAATTTCACCCCCAAAGTAAACCCTTTTAACGTTCCTGTCATGCCTGGACCATCAAAACCATTTGCGTTCAATACGCCTGGCCCGCAGCGACAGCAGTCAATGCAGCCTTATGCTCAAGGATGGAGGCCCAGCATGCCTATGCAACAGCAACCCCGTGGCTTAACTCGTACACAACAAATGATGCGCGCCCCCTTGCCAAATTATCACCCGCAAAGTAACGTCTTTAGAATGCCTCCTAGACCTCAACCGCAACCACAATCAAGTTATAATAACGCGCCTAAGCCAATGAGCGGCGTCAGTCCTTTTGTGCCCAAAACCTTGCCACCCTCAGCTCACGATTGGAGACAGTTTGGTAATCCACCTCCGAACAACCATTTCAGGACACGCGAGGTTAATTTCAACGACTTAGACTACGACTATGATTATAGTAATTGTTACTATGCCGATTACGAACAAGATTGCTATTATACTAACGAACAGTACCCCGAACCTGGATATTATGAGGATTCACATCCCTACCACGACACTCCTTCGGTAAAAGAGGTAGACCAAGATACCCAACCTACTGAAAATTTTCAGATGGTATCCAAATTAGAAAAACCAAAATAGAGCTCAACTTTCATATACAAAGGCAACTCGGGTTTATTCAGATTCAGGATCCCCCACTTAAGTTGCTAATTGATACAGGAGCCAATCAATCGTTTATAAGCCCAGAAGCCGTAAGCAAATATTTTAACCATATACCACTAAACTATGAGCCATTCGAAGTAACAAATGTTCACGGGACGTCTAAGAACGACTATTCCATTACTTTGCCATGCTTTTCAGAATTAAACGAACATTCAGATGTTACATTATTCGTTTACAAATTTCATGATTACTTCGACGGACTCCTAGGTTTTGATTTGCTTGAGAATTGGGGAAGTAAAATCGATCTTAACCGTAAATTACTAATAACACAGAATGCACAACTACCTATACAGATCTATGATTCACGCAATGCTAATTTGTATGAGGACATAATATCAGCTAATTCATCCAAGTTAGTTAGAGTACCTATTAAGAGCAGGCAAGCCGACATAATTTTCATACAAACGCTCGTACGTGATTATGCCGTTAAAACACATCTATCTTTGATTTTTTTGAACTAATAGGTATCTTGTGCACTATATCTAGGTTTCTATCAAAGCAGAAAATAAAAATTTGGAGAAACCAATTCAGTATCAGCCTCCAAAAATCTGCTTTTTTGCACAAATTTTACCTCAACTTTGGCCGTTCATAATGTACTCATAAATTGTAAAAGTAAAGAAATCATCACGTTAGAAACCTTCCACAAGTAATAGAGATTCTAAATGACCAATAATTATTTCACAAACTTGTAAGGCTTTTTCAAAAACACGTATTTCCTGGAACAAGTTTTATGAAATTTTCAAACACAATTTTTCGTTCAATGCTATCGCGTTCTCACTTGCTTGTTAGTGAACAAGGCGGTAAGAGGGGCGCGGGGAGGCGAGTAGTGCGGGGTCGGGCGGGGTGAGACGGGGGAGTTGAATGAAGATCCCGTGGCCCCTCGCTCGCTCGGCTAGTAGGTATAGGTAATGAATGAATTTGTTGAGTACTGTGCGCGTACGTGAGTGTGCATCGTATCTATTTCATTTATTTAGAGAATTCTGTTTTACCTTTTACGTTTTTGCTTTCAAATAGATTTTGTTTTTTTATAAGAAACGAACCTGGCATTAGTTAATACAGAAACCGAATTTGTTTTGATGGTAGGGTAGGTAAGTAGGTAGGTAGGTTAGGTTAGGTTAGGTAACTAGGTAACGAGTAAGGTAGTTAGGTAAGTAGATAGGGTGGGTAGGTCCTACCTACCTACTCACTCTACCTATCCGGTAGATAGGTTGAGTAGGTAGGTAGGTCGTGTAGGTAAGGTAAGAAGGGCAGGTAGGTAGGTAGAGTAGGTATGTACCTAGGTAGGGACACTCGAAACACCCGCCAGATGCTCGCAATACTTCCTTGAGTATAGGTATAAAATTATAGATAGTTTTATCGATACTCAGTACTGATTACTAGGTAAGTATATCAGGCTGCAACGCAACGTTGCGAGATCGCTCATCACCGGCGCGGGCGAACGGAGCGCAGATTTGGCATGTGACGGAACGGCAACAGTGTGCGCCGTATATTTGATCAATCAAAAGAAAGCATCGCATTCGCTAGTTTCTTGCTACGTGCGTTGAAGTTCCGCGTGACGTCACGTAAAGTGTCATCTCGATCCCAAGTCCTAAGCTTTGACGAGCTTTATCATTATCAATTTTTAATGATATAATAAATAAAAAAATACGTGTCTAATATTTTTCGATAATCTAACTGACGGACTAACTAGAATGATTATTTATATCTGACTACACCGAGTTACAGACAAATGGTTTTGTTTTGTAAGTACCTATCTACAAAACACAACCATTTTCATTTAAAAAATACGCGATTACACTCGATTTAGACGAAGTTAATTACTTTACATTTTTGCTTTTTTTATTTTGTGTTACTGTTTTGTTATATCTCTATTTCTGATAGGTAACTACCTACTAACTAATAATATTCATAAAAAAACAAACAGAAAAAAAACAAAAAAAAACCTTTTTAGGTAAAATACAAACAGCCATCTTGATACACCAATCACTACAAACCAAAATTCACATACGTACCACACGGCACACGCACCAGGCACGGATGAAGTCCCTGGCCAAGCGTGAGTTCTGACTATGGCTCTCCTCTAGTTGTGGGGTTCTGCAGGGGTCGGTTTTACAAAATCTCTTGTGGGATCTCGCGATATACGATGTGGTCCTGCGTGTTGACCTCCCCGTCGTCAAGGACTGGTTCAAGCGCTTCACCATAGTCTCACGAAGAGACCGGATCTCGCCCTAGTAGCCCTTGCGTTGGACAAGTACCTCTATGCAACTATGCTGTCATCTGCATACTCAAATTGACGATTTTAGCACTTTTCGCTTATATATTGCAATTATACTGTTGCTGACCCATGGTCGACCAAGAACACCATCCGAACCTGGTGCATGTGATTACAAATATGGAGAGAGAGGGGACGGCAACAGAAAAGATGGATGGACTGTATGAGGAGTGATATGAAAGAAAAGGGAGTTAGTGATAGAGTGACAGAAGTCGGGGAGATATGGAAGAAGAAAACTTGTTACGCCAACCAGAAGTAACCAGACCAAAAAGTAACCATGGCCAATAACTGGCCGGGGAGCGGGGGAGCGTGACTAAAAGCGCAAGCACTCCAGCGCCCCGGCCGAAGGTACCTGCAAAACACCGTGTGGTTTTATTCAGTTAGACTCTGACAGACCCCTTCGCTTGCCCCAGGGCGGAGGACATCCATGGGGACTTCCAAAGGAATAAAAAAATAAGTTTTGGTAGCCATTTGTCCTCATATATAAAACACAAAAATTGTTTGTTCCAACGTCCGTTACAGAGCTTGAAACCATCCAACCGTTGTGACCTAAACCTAAATATATATGTCAATGCCCAAACCGGTTTCATTATGGCAATAAAGCACAGATGGTTTTAGACCACTAAAACAAACAAAAAATAAAATGAAGTTATTTATTTACCGACTTCAAAAATAAAGAGATAATCAATTTGACAAGTATGGATGTAATATTATTGGAACTGCACAATATTCACATAATAAGTTACGCTATCTGGGCTTCTAAACACGTTTGCAAAATATCATAAGTGTATGTATGTTTGTATGTATGTATGTTCGTGAACGCATTTCTCCGAAACTACTTGTCGGATCGTGATCATTCTTTTTGTGTTGGATTGAGTATCTCTCAACTTAGGGATTAGTGCAAGTTTATTCAAAATCGGTCCATCATTTTTCAAAATATGGAATACAACCGAACTCCATAGCAACAAACAGCACGAATGTGTACATTTAGTTATTATAGGTATTTTGTCAATGACACCCAGATCCGGAACAATTATCTATAGGCCATACAAATATTTTTCCGTGCGGGAATAGAACCCGCGACACGCAGAGAAGCAGCCGATCGTTCAACCACAACGCCAACTAACATGTGTGTAACCATGTGTGTCGTAATTTATGTGGGATACCTACATAAAGTACGAAAAAGTATAGGTACCTGAATAATTTATCCTGCTTATGGAGTAGCACAAGCAGAACACATTATTATTTATATATCTCAGTCCGTATTGACACAGGTATTGAGGAAGCTAAAATTTATAGGTATAATTACTGACGACTGCCGAAACTAAAGTTTTTTTTGTACTTTTTAGTGTTTTTTCTTTCGAAGTCGATTTATTTTTTTGTGAAAATGTTTTTATTTCGCTCTTTATAGTTTTAGTACACCATCACTAAAATGAGTAAGTTCTATGGTAAGGTACCTAAAGGATTGATAAAAAACCTATAACTCAATTTACAAATTCGTGCTGTTTGTCGCTAAGGAGTACGGTTGTATGCTCACTTTTCCCTAATTTGAGAGATACTTAGCATAAAAAGAATGATCAAGATCCGACAATTAGTTTCGGAGAAATGCGTGGACAAACATACATACATACAAATATGCAATGAAAATTGACACACATTTTTAGAAGAATATATAATTATGCTATGTGAATATTGTGCAGTTCCAATAATATTACATAAATACGTGTCGAATTGACGACACGGTTGGCGCAGTGGTTGAGTGATCGACTGCTGTGCTGCGTGTCGCGGGTTCGATTACCGCAAGCAACTAATATGAGATGTTCCGGGTCTGGGTGTCTTGTGTAGTTGTGTATGTGAGATGTTTGTAAACGCACCCACGATACAGGAAGAACTACATAGAGTGCGACCTCGATTAAAAAATAAACCCTTCGTTTGCCCCAGGGTGAAGGACATCCATAAGGACTTCAAAAGATAAAAAAATAAATGATGTTTGAATGTCTGTTTTCGGAAATCGGAATCTTCTCGATTTGGATGAATTTTTCGATAATTATAATAAATAAAAATGCCAAACTGTAATCAGACTACTTTATTTGATCAACTGCCTCGCCTGTACGTCGTACATTGTAATTGTACCTACTAATTTTAGCTGCCTCAATACTGCCTGGTTAAGTTAGATAAAATAATAATAATGTGTTCTGCTTGTGCTATTCCATAAGCAGAATAAATGATTGATGACGAAAAAGTAAAGGTACCTAACCTTTACTTTTTCGTACTTATGTATCATAAATATCCTACATAAATTACGACAAAACTAATATATTTTAAATAATTTACATGCAGTAAAAAAATGCGCACGTACGGTACCTAGATTGGTGAAAATACAAACACGCATTCCCGGGGCCAAGGGCTACGTCCGTACTAAATGTAGCGCGCGTTGCGATATTATTATCATGAATTCATGAATGAATGGGTCGCACACTCACTCACACAAGCGGCCGGCCGACCGGCGGCGAGCGCCCGCGACTGAGCGGCGGAAGTTACCGAGTGACAACCGAGCGTTCAGGCGCTAGCTCTCTCTTTTCGCTTTGCCTCTTTTTCAAGCATTGCGCTGGATGAAACAACAAGCTTTTGGACGATGCTCGCGTTGGCGATAGACGGCCCGGCTAGGCTGCTCTTAATACGTTGGATGGTGAAGTAATGATCGAGGATCAGGTCATCTGTAGTTGCTTAATTTCAAACTGTATAACTAATGTTAAAAATAACCGTGGTTGGGTGGAGATTACTAACCCTACGTGTAACGACATCATCTTTTCAATGGACCGCCCCGTAGAAGCTGAGTTATTTAACATTGAAGTTGAAGGTACTGCAATTCCATCAAATCGTGTTAATGCCGTACTTTCTCGTCTCAGAACGGAACATTTAAACCCAGAGGAACTTGTTAACTTAAAAACCCTCTGCGCGAACTATGCCGACGTCTTTTATCTCGAAGGCGAATCATTGACATTCACAAATAAAGTGAAACATCGCATCCGAACAACTGATGAAATTCCAGTACACACTAAAACTTATAGATATCCCTATGTCCACAGACAAGAAGTTAGAGATCAAATAGGTAAAATGCTTGATCAAAATATAATACGACCATCAGATTCGGCCTGGAGTTCCCCTATTTGGATCGTACCCAAAAAGGCGGATGCTTCTGGCAAGGTTAAATGGCGACTTGTCGTGGATTTCCGAAAAGTCAACGAGAAAACGATTGATGACAAGTATCCCATACCTAACATTACAGACGTACTAGACAAATTAGGTAAATGTCAATATTTTAGTACCCTGGATTTGGCCAGCGGGTTCTATCAGGTCGAAATGAACCCTGAAGATATACATAAAACGGCGTTCAATGTGGAAAACGGCCATTATGAATTCCTTAGAATGCCGATGGGGCTTAAAAATTCTCCATCTACATTTTAAAGGGTTATGGATAATATCCTTAGAGACCTAAACCACATCTGCCTGGTATATTTGGATGACATTGTAGTGTTCAGTACATCCCTGCAGGAGCATATTAATAACCTGGAAAAAGTATTTAAAAGATTGCGAGAATCTAACTTTAAAATTCAAATGGATAAGTCCGAATTTTTAAAGTTAGAAACTAGCTTTCTAGGCCACATCATTTGCAACGAAGGTGTCAAGCCAAATCCAGACAAAATCAAAGCCATAGAAAACTACCCTCTTCCTAAAACAGCAACAGAAATCAAACGTTTTCTCGGCCTGATCGGCTACTATAGGAAATTTATCCCGGATTTTGCTAAATTAACTAAACCACTAACTCAATGTTTAAAAAAAGGTAGCAAAATAACTTTGGATCAAAAATACATTAATTGCTTTGAGCACTGTAAAAAACTCCTTACTAACGACCCTTTTCTGCAATATCCAGATTTCAATAAAGAGTTCATTCTAACAACCGACGCATCTAACGTTGCGATCGGCGCCGTCCTATCCCAGGGAGTAATAGGCTCAGACAAACCCATAGCGTACGCTTCACGTACTTTAAACTCTAGCGAGTTAAATAACAGTACCATTGAAAAGGAATTGTTAGCAATTGTTTGGGCCACCAAATATTTTAGGCCATATTTATTCGGTAGAAGATTTAAAATAATTACTGACCATAAACCCCTTCAATGGATCATGAACTTGAAGGAACCCAATTCGAGACTCACAAGATGGCGGCTAAAACTGAGTGAATTTGATTTTTCAATAGAATATAAACAAGGCAAATGCAATACTAACGCGGATGCTTTATCACGGCTTGAAATTAATAATGAAGAACTAATGTCTATTGTAGCTAACCCTTCAGAAAATAATCCTGCCCTTGATGACTCTAGAACCATTACGGCTACGGAACCCGCGGAT
The DNA here is from genome assembly GCA_949775005.1 of Orthosia gothica. Taxonomy (NCBI): domain Eukaryota; kingdom Metazoa; phylum Arthropoda; class Insecta; order Lepidoptera; family Noctuidae; genus Orthosia; species Orthosia gothica. Next base: position 9,726,767 of record OX459067.1, on the reverse strand, counting down.
GACTCGGGTACCGCTACAGTCCACACAGATAATGAGAACCCCATCCTAGAGGTTCCCATTTCTGACGATCCATTAAACAAGTTTACGAAACAGATTATTTTTAATATAGTAGGAGATATAAAGGGTCGAACAATTGTAACTAAACCCTTTGACACCCACACACGAATTAATATTCAAGTGTCAGAATCAAATTTAGAGGAGGACGTAGTTAATGCGATAAAAGAGTACGTTCATCCTAAAATTAAAACAGGGCTATTAATAAATCCAACTTTAGGTATGTACTCAATAATTCCCATTATTCAAAAGAACTTTAAAAATTCATCAATGAACTTAACGTTAACCAAAAAAGAATTGGATAACGTTAGAGTGTACTTGAGGCAACAGGAAATTATTAACAAGCATCATGATGGGAAAACCAACCACAGGGGTATTAACGAAACTTACTTAGCTCTATCTCATAAGTACTACTGGCCGAAAATGCGCGAACATATAACGAAATTTATTAACGAATGTACTATTTGTGGTCAGGCAAAGTACGACCGCAATCCAACCAAACAACAATTTAAAGTAGTTCCACCAGCAAGTAAACCATTTGAAATAGTACACCTCGATTTATTAACTATTCAAAGCGAAAAGTTTCTAACGTTAGTAGATTCATTTTCAAAGTATGCTCAGGCGTATTACTTAAGAGATGGAACAGCTATAAGTGTAGTACAAGCATTGCTTAGCTTTTGCACTCACCATGGAATACCATCTACCATCGTTACTGATAACGGGACAGAGTTTACTAACCAACTAATTGCAGAATTCACAAGGTTACACAAGATTCAACACCATAGGGTAGCACCACATACTCCGAATGAAAATGGTATAGTTGAGAGATTCCACGCCACCATATTATAGCACCTTCGCATCCTTAAATTTAGTCAAAAGGGTGAATCCGTGATTAGCCTCATGCCCTACGCCCTCCTAGCTTACAATAGCAGTATCCATAGTTTCACAAAATGTAAACCTATCGAAGTTATTACCGGACATTTTGATCCCCGCGATTCCTTCGACATAGATTTATCCGCTCATTTGCTACAGCAGTATATGACTAGTCATAAAGAGAAAATGACTAGTGCATATAATGCAATTCACGAGCTATGTATCGAAACCCGCAAGGAGTCTACCGATAGTCGTAACCGTCAACGCGAACCAGAAGTCGATTACTCACCTGAACAACAGATTTTTGTAAAGAATCCATTTGCTTCCAGGCAAAAATTAGCTCCTCGATACACTCATGACGTTGTTATGGCGGACCTCCCTATCCACATCTATACAAGGAAGAAACGTGGTCCTGTTGCGAAGTCTAGGCTAAAAAGGGTTCCTAAAACCGCCCGATTGTTACAGGAAGCTCCTGATCCTGCACCTGTTTCTGCGAACAGCTCTGTCTCAAGAAATAAGACTTGAGAGCCTGGACGATGGACCTGGGATTGTACCCTTTAAATTAGGCCCAGCTAAGATCTTATCACACCACCATTCCTTCATACAATACGTTAATTTAGACACTCTACAGGATAAAATAAATTCTATTGATAACCAATTACTAACCAGCAGCCCTAATCTTAATAACCAAACCAAATCATTATTCCAGCCTCATATAGATTATCTAAGATCTAAACTCAATAGCGTATCCGAACAATTAAAGTCTTTCGAGATAACTCGTGCAAAAAGAGGGCTCATAGATGGTCTCGGCAGTGTTGTGAAAAGCATTACAGGAAATTTAGATTATACTGACGCATTACATTATAATAAAGCTATAAAATCTCTCGAAAACGATGAACACAAATTAGTTACTGAATTCAACCAGCATGTTAGTCTAACAAAAGAGATGTCTGCTCAATATTCTAAAATGATTGACAATATTGTAGATAACCAGAAAAAAATGGCAGCCCTACTAAATAGAATTAACGAAAGCAACGCAGATAGAGATCATGATTTGATAAAGTACGCACATTTAGCTCAAATACTTATTATCCTTAGCGATAACGTAGATGCAATTTCACAGGAACTAAACCGGCTACAGAATGTTCTAGCATTTATAAAAACCTCCACAATGCACCATTCTATTCTCAGCATAGACGAAATACGCGCTATACTACATAAATTAACAAGTTTATATAGCAGTGAGAAAATAGTAGACATAGATATAAGAGAATATTATAATATAATTAAGTTAGGTTCATATTATGTGAGCAATAATATAGTTATAGTATATAAGTTTCCAATATTTCTACCGCAAACATACGATCTATATAAATTATCAATAATACCTAACAAATATCATGAAGTCCTCATTCCATCCTCTCCTTTCCTAGCCATCTTCCAGAAAGATTATAAGAACATAGAGGCTGAATGCCCGAAGACCAACAAGTGGTTCATATGCGAGGAGAAACGAAGTCTACAGAGTCATTCCTCTCAAGATTGCATACACGAACTCATCAACACGCAAAAGAAAAGTTCAACATGCAAACCTGTCGCTATCACCTTGGACCAGCCAGCGTACGAGCAACTTGATGATAGACACTACACCATCAGCTTCCCGGTTCCCACGAAGGTTCATCTCTCCTGTGGACAAGACCTGTACAAAGAAGTTCAAGGAAGTTACTTACTCACCATACCGCAGGACTGTTACATAGAGACACCACAGATCACTATCGCCAATAAGAAAAATCGTCTGAAGGGTCACGTATTGAAGATTATGGACCTACCTCTAGAAGACATGGATGATCAGCCTCCAGTCCCAACACTAAAACTGAACTCAATAAACTTGGACCACCTACATGCAGCCAATATGAAAATAATGCAACAACAGCCACATATTCCAGCTACGAATGACTACGGAATCTACCACACTACGATTCCAATGTACATAGCACTAACCGGTGCATGTGCACTCATGGGTTACTTTATCTACCGACGGTACTGGTCAAAATCTAAGAAGACTCCAGACGAGGAACCACAATGTCACCCAAGGCGTCCAGAAAGAATTTACGCTCTTCCAGAACCTAAAGAGAGGATAAGCTGCAACCAACCCCCACCTCAATTTACTACGAAAATCATCGGTGGTGGCTGCTCTTCGGGGGGAGGTGTTACGCGGTGCTAATCTATGAGGATCGCCGAGACAGCATTGACCCAAATCAACACTGCACACGGCTCGACCACGCAGTGCAGCGTCACTGCGTGGTCGAGCCGTCGTCGCGATGACGACAACGGCGGTTTCGCAATATCGGAAACGCGGACCCAGATTCATATTTGATTCACACTTCGAACATTGTCAACCTCTTAGAAATAATTAACTTGTAACTTTTAGTATAATTAAATTTTATTAAATAACCTTTGCTTTTTTTTGGATCCTCCGGTTGTAGCCCACGTAATTTATTCAAAAACACGTATTTCCTAGAACAAGTTTTATGAAATTTTCAAACACAATTTTTCGTTCAATGCTATCGCGTTCTCACTTGCTTGTCAGTCAACAAGGCGTTATGAGGGGCGCGGGGTGACGAGTCGTGCGCGGTCGGGACGAGGGGAACCGGGGGAGTTCAATGAAGATCGGCGCTCGCTCGCTCGGCTAGTAGGTAATGAACTAATGAATGAATTTGTTGAGTACTGCGCGTACGTGAGTGAGTGTGCATCGTATCTATTTCATTTATTTAGCGAATTCTGTTTTACCTTTTACAACGATTTTGCTTTCAAAAAGATTTGGTAGTTTTATAAGAAATGAACCTAGCATTAGTGAATACGGACACCGAATTTATTTTGATGGTAGGTTTTGAAGGTAGGGTAGGTAAGTAGGTAGATAGGTTAGGTACCTAGGTTGGGTAGCTAGGTAAGGATTAAGGTAGTTAGAGTAGGTAAGTAGATAGGGTGGGTAGGTCCTACCTACCTACTCACTCTACCTACCCGGTAGATAGGGTGAGTAGGTAGGTAGGTCGTGTAGGTAAGGTAAGAAGGGCAGGTAGGTAGGTATGTACCTAGGTAGGGACCCTCGAAACACCCGCCAGATGCTCGCAATACTTCTTTGAGTATAGGTATAAAATTATTGATATTTTTATCGCTACTCAGTACTGATTACTAGGTAAGTATGTAAAATGTATGTACGTATTTATGTATCTATTTTAGCATTTTATATTTAGTGCTTCTATTATAACTTATTATTTAATTTTAATATTGCACCAAGTGCAACCCCATGTCGTGTCCAGTCTATCTCTTTCCATTCAGGGTTGCCTGGAAGAGATCGCAGATCGCGATAAGGCCGCCTGTTGTATGTTGTTGTTATTTTAAGGTTTCCGTATGTAATGTTTTTATCTTGGTGTACAATAAAGTATATAATAAATAAATAAATAAAAAAGTATATCAGGCTGCAACGCAACGTTGCGGGCGAACGGCGGCGCGCAAATTTGGCGTGTGACGGAACGGCAACAGTGTGCGGCGTATATTTGATCAATCAAAAGAAAGCATCGCATTCGCAAGTTTCTTGCTACGTGCGTTGAAGTTCCGCGTGACGTCACGTAATCGTCATCTCGATCCCAACTCCTAAGCTTTGACGAGCTTTATCTTTATTAATTTTTAATGATTTAATAAATAAAAAAATACGTGTCCAATATTTTTCGATAATCTAACTGACGGACTAATTAGAATTATTATTTATATCTGACTACACTGAGTTACAGACAAATGGTTATGTTTTGTAAGTACCTATCTACAAAACACAACCATTTTCATTTAAAAAAATACGCGATTACACTAATAATATCTATAGGCCATACAAATATTTTTTCCGTGCGGGAATAGAACCCGCGACACGCAGAGTAGCAGCCGATCGTTCAACCACAACGCCAACTAACACAACAACCATGTGTGTCGTAATTTATGTGGGATACCTACATAAAGTACGAAAAAGTATAGGTACCTGAATAATTTATTCTGGTTATGGAGTAGCACAAGCAGAACACAGTATTATTTATATCTCAGTCGGTATTGACACAGGTATTCAGGAAGCTTAAATTTATAGGAATTACTACTACTAATTACTGACGACTTCCGAAAATAAAGTTTTTTTTGTACTTTTTAGTGTTTTTCTTTCGAAGTCGATTTATTTTTTTGTGAAAATGTTTTTATTTCTCTCTTTATAGTTTTAGTACACCATCACTAAAATGAGTTAGTTCTATAGTAAGGTACCTAAAGGATTGATAAAAAACCTATAACTCAATTTACAAATTCGTGCTGTTTGTCGCTAAGGAGTACGGTTGTATGCTCACTTTTCCCTTATTTGAGAGATACTTAGCATAAAAAGAATGATCACGATCCGACAATTAGTTTCGGAGAAATGCGTGAACAAACATACATACATACAAATATGCAATGAAAATTGGCACACATTTTTAGAAGAATATATAATTATGCTATGTGAATATTGTGCAGTTCCAATAATATTACATAAATACGTGTCGAATTGACGACACGGTTGGCGAAGTGGTTGAGCGATCGACTGCTGTGCTGCGTGTCGCGGGTTCGATTACCGCAAGGAACTAATAAGAGATGTTCCGGGTCTGGGTGTCTTGTGTAGTTGTGTATGTGAGATGTTTGTTAACGCACCCACGATACAGGAAGAATTACATAGAGTGCGACATCGATAAAAAACCCTTCGTTTGCCCCAGGGTGAAATACATCCATAAGGACTTCAAAAGATAAAAAAATAAATGATGTTTGAATGTCTGTTTTCGGAAATCGGAGTCTTCTCGATTTGGTTATGAATTTTTCGATAAGTATAATTAATAAAAATGCCAAACTGTAATCAGACTACTTTATTTGATCAACCGCCTGTACGTCGTAGGTACCTACGTACATTGTAATTGTACCTACTAATGTTAGCTGCCTCAATACTGTTTAGATGAAATAACAATAATGTGTTCTGCTTGTGCTATTCCATAAGCAGAATAAGTGATTTAGGTACCTTTACTTTTTCGTACTTTATGTAGATATCCTACATAAATTACGGCAAAACTAATATAGGTATTTTAAATAATTTACATGCAGTAAAAAATTGCGCACGTACGGTACCTAGATTGGTAAAAATACAAACACGCATCCCCGGGGCCAAGGCAAGGGCTACGTCCGTACCTCCGTACTAAATGTAGCGCGCGATGCGATATTATTATCATGAATTCATAAATGAATGGGTCACTCACTCACTCACACCAGAGGCCAGCCGACCGGCCGCGAGCGCCCGCGACTGAGCGGCGGAAGTTACCTAATAACAACCGAGCGTTCAGGCGCTATCTCTCTCTTTTCGGTTTGCCTCTTTTTCAAGCATTGCGCTGGATGAAACAACAAGCTTTAGGACCGTGCTAACGTTGGCGATAGACGGCCCGGCAAGGCTGCTCTTAAATACTAGTACCGGCGGCGTGAGAAAATTTCGTGACGTTTATTTGGGACTCATCGGGTCTTAATTGCCAATACGGGCGCACCCATTTTGTCACAAATGTCACATTTTGACAAATGATTGAGAAAAATGTATCACTTTCGTTCGGAGGTGGTGATAAAATTGTACAGTTGAAAAAATACATATATTCCTCCTAATTACTGCACCAAATGGCAATAAATTTATTTTGTGTGTGGTGATCAATGCTTATTAATTAGTTGAAATGTTATTTTATATTATTCTTATTTTTAATTATTATTTTTATTTTGATTATTTTTTTTTTATAATAATTTTCTTTTATTCCATATTCTTTTTACTTTCTACATTTTTAAATATTTCTTAAATAAAACTCCCAAAAAACATTTAAAATATAAAAAATAGGGGCCCACCGGTATCGGGAACAGGGTCTAAGCTATTATATTTTTAAGTAATTATGAAAAATTTCACAATAATTATATCTTTCTAACAAACGCTTACTATGTTATCAATCAAACAAAGAAAAATAAAGTGTGCATAAGTCTATGGTCGTGGATCAAATATTAATTTGTGCCCAATAAAATTAAAAAGTTGTTTATTTGTATGAACGGCAAACTTTTGTACGTATTATTTTATTTGGTCGTGTATTCAGATTATGTCGCACTATGAAGTCAGCAACAAGAAAGGCATGTCGCGCCTTTAAACTATGTCACAGGGTTGTCCCGTGCTAGCATTTAAGACAAATTGTAAGACATGACATATTTTATCATAACTTTTTTAAATATTTTCTGTTAAGAATTTGTAGTTCAAGTCGAAAACCATGAAATGTGAAAAAAAAAAAACTTAAATTCATGTTGGGATGCTGCTAGCAAGGGGGTATCAAAGGGTTGGGGCCAAATTTTGATTATTTTTTGTCTAGGATATACCGTTTTTGAGATACCATTTTGGAAATATAGAGCGTTTTAAACAAAATAAAATAAGATTCGGAGGCCCATAATTCGGAAACAGTGCGTCTTAGGGCTATGCTTCTCCGAAACTAAAAGGTTTTTATGACCAAGAATAAACCGAAACTGCAATAAAATTGGAAAAATTCCGAAAAAGAAAAAAAAAAAACGTCAACAAGTTATGCCACAAGTCAAGAAAATATCTCACGCCGCCGTGCTAGCATTTATGACAAAATGGCTTTATCGCCCAAACTGTGATAAAAAGTGTGACTTAAGCCATGTCACAGTAGGCCATGCTCGCCGGGCTGTATTCTGGCGAACATAACAAAAAAAGAATTATTCAAATCGGTCCACCCGTTTTTGAGTTTTAGCGAGACTTACAAATAGCAATTGATTTTTATAAAGTAGAAAGAAGCTAGTATAAATAATTCTGAAGACACCAACTTAATACAAATAATAATGATAACACGAACAATAAACCAACTTATATTAAACAGGGCATAGGTCGCACTGTTCTAGATAACTTCAGTTTCGTCATTACAGAGATAACCTATAGACACAGCGATACTACGAAATGGATTCGGCGCACAATGCGATCACGACCAGGTTGCCTGGAAGAGATCGAGGAAAGCGATAAGGCCGCCCGTTGTATATTTTTTTTAGTTTTAAGTTTCTTTTTAACAGACTTACCAAAAAGGAGCAGGTTCTATGTTCGACTTTACGGTTGTTTGTTTTTTTTTTTTTTTCGTGTATGTTCACCGATATCTCCGTCAATTATTTTTTTGTTTAAAAGAATATATTTTGAAATTGGTCCCATTTTAATTTGGTGAAGGTTTAATGAAGAACTTTGGAGATATACAACAGAACTCTTCAATAAATAACGGCAAAACTCTCGGGATTGCTGAATCGCATGTCTGTTTATTGTTTATACCATTTCATAAAATAACATCACGCCAGTACGCTCTAAAGGGGTACGCAGATCTCTCATTTCACCGGTTATGTTCAAGTTTCATGTTATTCGGGTTATCTATTCTGGCGTTATAGGGACCTTACTAAAGAACTTGCCTATTAGGTAGGTAATACTAAAAAGCGAGAAATAAAAAACTTTTTAGCAAAAAAATACTACCGACTTCCAAATGAAAAACTACAAAGTGAAAAATAACTTAATTTTTGGCAGTCGGTGTCCATATCGCAAAAAAATTGTGCCTACGAAAGACGCCTACTGTCAAAAATTAAGTTATTTTTCACTTTGTAGTTTTTCATTTGGAAGTCGGTAGTATTTTTTTGCAAAAAAGTTTTTTATGTTCCTGTATTTTCTGGTGTACAATAAAGTATAAATAAATAAATAATGACAAATTCGCAAAATTTCATTTCGTAATTTCGCAAAATGACATATACTGAAAACGTCCCATCGCAAAACGTCACACAAGCAAATTTTTCGCAAATTGCCATTTTCGCATAATGTCCAATTCTCCAAACCTGTTACGACTAAACGAACATAATATACGTATGTATCTATTAAGACATTCGAATGCATGCGACATCCACCAGCCTGCACTGGGCCCACGTAATGGTTTACGGCCCATTCCCTCTCAGAGAGAGGAGGCCTGTGACCCAGCAGTGGGCACATTAAAAAGGCTTATGATGATGATTACAAAAATTTGTGATATCCAAAATTACTTCCATGTTTGAGCTGTGCAAACCAAAGAACAACTAATGCCCTCGAAGGCTGGCATCACCGCATTAACAGTCATATCCCTAAAAAACCTTAACTATGTCTATTTGTACATAAATTGCTACAAGAAAGTAAATACTGGGACAAAAGTGTAGTTTACTGAAAATTTGTTTTTTTGTCCGTCAGGTAGATTAATAAAAAATATTGAACATGTATTTTTTTTAAGACACGTAAACATAAATTGATGACGATATAATTCGTTGAAATACTGTGTGACGTCACGCCGCTAGTACACTTTATACTGCTTTAGTGACGTCACAAGCCCCCACTCCTGAACTTTGTCATTTTTCATTGATTTGGTAAAGCAAAAAGTACGTGTTATTTAATAATCTCACTGAAGGACTAAATAGAACTATTATTTTCTATCCCGTATTTATTTCACAAGTGCCGGCAGGATCGGTATATTGCGATATTTTATTATTGCAGTCTTTCCGATCTGGCATTTATCAGTAACAACGTGACGCATTGTTTACATGACCCCTTCCGGTCACCTACCTATCTATACTTATATAATATTAAAAAGCTGAAGAGTTTGTTTGTGTGTTTGTTTGAACGCGCTAATCTCAGGAACTACTGGTTAGAATTAAAAAAATATTGTTGTGTTGGATAGTCCATTTATTGAGGAAGGTTATAGGCTATTTATCATCACGCTACGACTATTATGAACGGTGCATAAACAAAAAATGTTGCAAAAACGGGAAAAATTATTCCTTTTTGAGGGGTTGCGTTGCGTGCGCTGCGTAAACGGTTTAAGTTACGCAACAATCATGTATGTAGGGTAGGTAGGGTAGGACAGGTAGGTAGCCAGTAGACGGGAGCGAAGCCGCGTGGGACAGCTAGTCTGTAATAATGAGGAGTGTTGGTTATCAGAGAGTCTTTCTTATCAACGACCAATGCCTAAAATTCATGTATATATGTCGAAACAAGCCAGTTCTTTGTATTAATATTCCAAGAGTGATCACCAGCAATGGTCACACCGTCTACATTTGAATAAATAACTTGGACATCTGAAGAACAATAATATGTGTAGGGCACAGTTCGTTCTGGTGTTTGTTGCGTGGTACGTCGGAGCGGCGCATTCTTGGGGTAAGTGTGGTCTACCTCTTGCATTCGCCTATTTTGGTTTTAGTCATCATCTGCCTAGCCTTTTACCAATAATGTTGGGGTCAGCTTCCAGTCTTACCGGATTCAGCTGAGTACCAGTGTTTTACATGGAGAAACTGCCTGTCTGACCTCCATAACCCAGTAACTGGGTAACACGGTACCCCTTGGCAAGACTGGTGTCAGATCTCAGGCTTCTGACTACCCGTACGACTGTCAAAGATCTTTAAAATGGCAGCCGGGACCAACGGCTTAACGTGCTTTCCGAGGCACGAAGGAAACTCGGTTTGTGGAAATGGTCACCCATCCACGGACCGACCACGTCAAGCGTTGCTTAACCATGAAGATCGACCCGTGCGGCTGTTATTATTTAGCCACGAGCTTTTTTTGGTTTTAGTATTTTTATTAATCAATACTATTACTATATTTAACTATATCTATACTAATATAATAAAGAGGAAAGATTTGTATATTTGTATGTAACGAATAAACTTAAAAACTACTGAACCGATTTCAAAAATTCTTACACCATTGGGAAGCTACACTATACCCGGGTGACATAGACTACTTTTTATCTCTGTATTCCCACAGAAACGGGAACTACGCGGGCGAAACCGCGAGACGTCAACTTATATTAAATATTTTAACTGGTTCCTTATTATGAAGGGTGACCAATAGTTTCTAAAAGAAAAAGAGAATAACAGATTAAGAGCAGTTACAATTTATTCTTATTATTTTTAAAACAAAACTTGTTGCGACTTTTTCTTGTTTTTAACCGACTGCCCAAAAAAGGGGAGGTTTCTCAATTCACCGTTTTTTTTAATGTGTTTTCGCGGATAATTTCGTCATTTATGTACCGTACCGATTTTGATGATTTTTTTTATGGAAAGGAGATATCCCAAGAATGGTACCATGCTAAGGAAACCAGGATCTGATGATGGAATCCTAGAGAAATCGAGGGAACTCCTCAAATATTATAGGCATACATATAGCGATTTGAGTGGGTGAAGAATGAAAAGTGGATCTTAAAATGAACATGGACAAAACCAAGGACATGGTGAATGCCCATGCCTCAGAATTTTTTACTAGGTGAACCGATTTTGATGATTATTTTTTATTTGAAAGCTGTAAAATGTGATAAAGATCTTTTGTAGAACTTCGAAGATAAACAACAGAACTCTTAATAAATGACGGCAAATCTCTCGGGATTGCTGCAATCGCTTAACATAACATCACGGCGGTACGCTCTAACTAAGGTACGCAGATGTCAGACATTACGCAGACATTATAATTTTACCGGTTTTGTTCAAGATTCATGTTATTCGGTTAATCTATTCTGGCATAACTGTGGGCATTATAGATACGTACCACAACAAAAAAGTAAAAATAAAAAACAAATACAACCGACTACCAAATACAAACTACCAAATAATAACACTACAATGTGAAAAATAACTTCAATTTCGGAATTCGGTGTCAGAAACTAAAACAATAACTAAAAAAAGAAATTGAAGTTATTTTTCACTTTGTAGTATTTTTATTTGGAAGTCGGTTGTATTTTTGTAAGAAAGTTTTCTACTGTCATCAAGTTTTTTAATGTTCTTATTCTGAGTTCTACGTATTTAATGAGGCTTATCTGCAACGATGCACTGCTCGAGTCAGTACTTCAACAGAAGTCGGTGACTTCTGAAATTGAAGTTATTTTTCACTTTGTAGTGTTCTTATTTGGAAGGCGGTTGAGTTTTTGTAAAACAGCTTTTTATTCTTCACTTTATAGTGGTACTTATCGGACAAGTTCTATAGTTTATATAATAAAACGATAATTATAAATAATGTAAGAAAAATAATAAAAGGGAATGGTGCTATACATGCAGTTGTGACCAGCAAGTCGATGTCTCCGGAAGCATGACTCACCGTTCATAACAGCGTGCTGGTGCCTACACTTATGTATGGAAGTGAAGGTTGGGTATGGCAAAAAAGACATGAAAGTAGGACTGCATTACAGTAGAAATTCGCTCTTTGCGGAGTATGTGTGGTGTAACTTTAAATTATAGATTGAAGAATGAGGTAATTAGACAACGTTGTGGATTAAAAGAAGATGTAGTGACTAAAATTGAAAAGAGTATGTTAAGATGGTTTGGCCATGTTGAGAGGATGAATGAAAGGCGACTAACAATATATATTTACAAGGCAGACGTGAATGAAAACGCCGGGAGGGGACGGCCTAGAAAGACATACATAGACAGGTGATGTTCTTCAGAAAGGCCAAGTGCGCAGTACCCATAACCGGCGTGTGTGTATGACTAGATGTATGAATGTGTGTGAAGCAAAAGAAGTATGTAAGGATCGTAGTAGGTGTCGTTCTGTAGTTTCTGCCTATCCTCATGGGAAAAAGGTGTGAGTTTATATATGTATGCAAAATAATAATATTATAAAATTGTACCTATAATGCCAAACAGTGATGCCTGAATAGGTTACCCGGAAAACATTGCCGTCATTTATTGAAGAGTATGGGGGTTGACCATAAGCTCTTAGTGTAAGGTTATTTTGCGTGTGCGTAAGGGACACATGTATTTTAAGTCATATACATCTGTCCCTTACACACACTCAAAGTAACCTTACTCTAAGTGCATATTATGGTCACCCCCCTGTTGTATATCTCCGAAGTTCTTAATCAGATATTTAGCAAACTTAAATGGGACCATATCGGAATAAACATCTTTCGAACAAAAATTATTTTGCGAAGCCAGTTATATATATTATAAACATATATATATAATATTATAAACATCTGCATTGAGAACCTCGTCCTTCTTGGGAAGTCGGTTAAAAAAACTGTTATTAGGAAAATCTGTTATTGGCGAAAATAAGTGATTATTATCATATAAGAAACATTCATTTTTCCAGATTGTGAAAGGTACCAATGTTAAAATTAATTTATATTGTATGAAAAAGGGCTCACAACAAGGTGGATTTTAACTTAAAAAGGGTCAAAGTCATCCCTTTTGCGCTATATATGAAATTCATATTTTAATAGCTGCACTACAAAATATAATAGTATATACACTAGTCTAGTATATGTACTAGTTTAGAAGAATGGGTAACTATAGTATCTACCGCTCTCAATGAGACTACACCCGTCTAATGCTGAACAAAGACATCACCCAAGTGACACCACGGGAGCCTGCCGTTTTGCCGAAAAGATATTGACAAAATTTCACTAACCAAACAAATTTTAGCAACTTTTTTTATACCAATGCAATATTTGGAATGATTTTAGTACGCTCATTTTCATTTTGTCCAATTTTTACTTGGCAGAATATTACCAAAGATTCTTTATCTTTAAACAAAAGATTTATTACAGCAAACAATCTTTAGACAATAAACATTTGGTCAAATGATTTGGTATGACAAAAAAATATAAACGCATAAATTAGATTTTTTGGAAATTATATAATTTAAAATGCAATTTTATTTTAATGTAATCATTTATTTAAAACAAAATATTTGTAACTTGCAATTTTTTTTTGCATTGGACAGTAACAATTTTGCAGTGGCAGCGGCCGCCGAGCGCCAGCGGCCACCGTTTGCCAGATTTCCTCTTATGCAATGCAAATATGCATGGTAGATTAATGGCAATTCGATAATTATGGTCAATGAATTAGTCCAAAAGCGAGCGAAGCGAACTCCGGAGCTTAGGGCACCCTGACACGGATAGGTTAGGTTCGAAGGAAATGATGGGAGCTGAAGTGAGCGACCAAAGCGAGCGAACTCAGCTTCCGTCATCTCCTTCATGTTAGGTTACTTTAGACCCTTCAGACAGAAATACGACGCAGCCCCGCTGCGTCGACTTTGTTGCTTAAATAGTAATCGTACTTACACACAAACTTGTACAAACTTACAAACTTGTATATTCTGTGCATCTGACTTAAAGATGCATTTTTTTTTTCATTGACTAAGCAATTGACTGAATAGAAATGGTAAATTGAAAACTGACGATACTAAAAATTTGATTTATTTATTTTGCGTAAAATGTGTTATTCCAACTGAAATATTTGACTAGATAAAAATTGGTAAAAGTTGGTAAACAAGTTATTGTTTAAACGTTCACTTGCCAAACATTAGGTTTGCGTTACAATTATTTGTGAAGAGATTTGAGATAATTTGGCAAATTTAATTATGCGGCAAATGTTTGGGAAGTGATAATTTGTCAATTTCTTTTCGATGAAACAAGAGTAACCCGTGTTACCACATTGACCGGTCTCCGCGTCTCGCATCCAGCGGATTACTCGGTCCTCCTAGGACATAGGACTATTAGTAAAACGCTTTTCTTTTGTTTCAGACTTTGCCGTAAGCTTAGGAGATCAACTTATATTCATCACTAGCGACGGAACCAAAACTGATACCGTGCATTTTGAGTCTCATAACGTCACTGCAATAACGTACGATGAAGTTCACAACAGAATGTTATACGTCAACAAACAGAGCGACAACGACACCATATGTGGATACTACATTTCATCCAAAGAAAACAAATGTTTCCTGAAGAGTTTCGGTCGTAATATTCGTAGCATCGCCTACGATCCAGCAACGGAAAAAATCTTCTTCATTGAAACCAATAAAAAAAACATTAATTGGATTTCATTAAAACCCGGAATTGATACCAATGTTAACGATTTAATCGAGACGGATAATCAGATCCCTAGTGATATTGCCATCGACAGCTGTAGAGGGTACGTTCCCAGTGGTGGTTTCAAACAAAAAATTGGATCACAACAAGATCATTTATGAAGTGGTTATCATACTTATCATTCTTAACTAAGAACTACACACAGTCAACTTATCTGTACATCACGTTGACGTCACGCTGTCGTTCGACTGTCGCTATAGGCGCACGAGGCGAAAGCGGGGCATATCACAATAATCTTTTTCTCGTGAAAATTTGTGAGCTGGATCGATACTTAAATTGTTTTTATTTTCAATTGATTAATCGAGCTGAATCGGCAATAAATAAATGACAGATTCCCGAGGTTTACAGTTCACAGAACCACTAGTTAATATAAGTTTCTGCTCCATTGGTGTAATTGCTGCGAGGCATTGCAGTGCGAGAATAAGTTAATAAATAAATAAAAATCACGAAACCTCTGTCTATTTCGTAATATTTAACTTACAGGTACATTTACTGGTGCTACGGAAACAATATGAAGAGAGTTCGTCTTAATAGTTCCGTAAGAGAGAACGTGCACAATTCTTATAGCTCGGAATGGACGGTTTATAACTTAGCTATCGACACACAAACTCAAAAAATATACTTTATAGATCATAATGATCGTAGATCCGACTTCAATTATGCAGATCTGGATGGACATAACAATCATATATCTGAAATTGGTATTAACACTGAAAGAAAAGAGATGACCGTCTCAAAAGATTACATCTACTGGTCGAACAGTAACGGACACGCTGTTTGGCAATATATAAAGAACATAAGAGGGAGTGCTAAAAAACCCAAAGAGATAATAAAGTTCTCTGACAGTATACTCGGTTTAACCGCACACTATAAAATAGATGACCAAATCAAGGGAATTCACGATTGCGATGCTCTGTCGAGTCTGTTACCAATCACTGAAGCTCCTGCTACAACCCAGCGGAGCGATGTCTCTGTATGTGACAACTACTGTCTGCAAGGTTCCTGCAGCGTTAATGATGAGGGGCATCCTAAATGCAGGTAAAACAGACATCCTTTTTCTTTTTATCTTATAATATCACACTTCACACTTAATGGATATTTATTTATTGTTTATTATATTCTTTATTTTACACCACAAAAATATATATACAGGTCAAAAAATCATAAAAACAAGTGTACAATGGATGGTGGTGGTGTATATATATATTACTAGCTGACCCGGCAAACTTTGTTTTGCCATTAAAACACCATATTATTAATCTACCCTACCTACCCTACCCTACCTATCCTACCCTACCTACCCTACACTACCTACCCTACCCTCCCTACCCTCCCTACCCTCCCTACCCTACCTACCCTACCTATCCTACCCTACCTACCCTACACTACCTACCCTACCCTCCCTACCCTCCCTACCCTACCTACCCTACCTACCCTACCCTACCTACCCTACCCTACCCTACCATACCTACCTACCCTACGCTACCTACCCTACCCTACGCTACCTACCCTACCCTACCCTACCTATAAAAAAATTGATAGTAGCCGATTCTTAGACCTCCCTAGCTGTCCCAGGCGGCTTCGCTCCCGTCAACTGGCTACCTACCTACCCTACATACATGAATCCGCTACACTATATGCATTTAAAATTTCATAAAAATCGGTCAAGCCGTTTTGGAGGAGTGTGGTAACTAACATTGTGACACGAGAATTTTATATATAAGATATATATATTATAAAGACGAGTGTGTGTGTGTGTTTTTGTATGTTTGTTACTTCTTCGCACTCAAACGGCTGGACGGATCTGAATGAAATTTGGCACAAAGATAGATTATAATCAGGAATAAATGACACGTAAGTATGATACTTTTCGTACCACTTGCTCAAAAAAGTGACATTCTATGCCACAAAAAGCGAACATAACAATAGTCATTTCTAATCTGTTAAAAACAGGGAAAGAAAATTGTACTGAATTTCATTCATCTTCTAGGGGGAGAATGTGATTTAAATTTGGAATACTTACCGAAATTTATACTGAACTACATCTGTGTTTACACCATTGAGTTTGTATATAAAGCATTAAACATCTTTTTGAAAAAGGAATACCATTTATTATGCAGTTAGGATTATTAAATAAAATTACGAAAACCGACGAGGCCGTATGAGCTTGATGCCTTTGCTTTTCCGTCAATTTGCCGCGTTTTTGTTTTCTTCAAATACATAAACGTTAAGTTTATTTTAATTTATTTTACTTTTAATTGTCATTATTTTTAATAAATGCTTATCTTATATTATTATTGTGTAAATTTTTTCGCAAATGGTACGAAAAGTAGAGTATTTTCCTCGGTGATAAAGCTGTCTTAGTCTTGGGTGAACTTAAATCCCTCGCTACACTCAGGACTCGTCTTAAATCCCTCGCTTCGCTCGTGATTTAAGTTTTTAACACCCTCGCTACGCTCGGGAGTAAACCTCGAGTCCTTCGTTACGCTCGCGATTTAAATCGTCACCCGCGACAGAAGACACTGCTTTATCCCCTTGGTTAATAATCGACTATTTTATCCCAGGAATATATTCCCTTGGGATAATTGTCGACAATCACGCGGGCGAAACCACTTGCAGAAGCAAGTAACATATAATACACTAATATTATAAAGGCGAAAGTTTGTGAGTGTGTTTGTTAATTCTTCACTCTCAAACATATCTGGATGAAATTTGGCACAGATATAGATTATAGTCTAAAATAGCACATACCCATTTTATCCTGGGAACATGTTCCCTTGTCACGCGAGCGAAGCCGCTAGCAGATGCTAGTATTCGATATTTGTGCCCCTTGTGTTGATCTCCTTGTTTCTCAATAATTGTAAGGTCACATGTTCTGCCTAGCATTTTCACAACTATGTTGGGGTCGGCTTCCAGTCATAGGGTCAATTCATACTAGCGCAGAGTCGAAGCGCATCGAAGCGTCAATCTGAACTGTAAATAGCAAATTAACCCTTATTTACACAAAGTAATACAAATATTTCTTCTGAGATAAAAAAGAAGACGCAAACGAATTCGCGCGTCTGATCACGTCCAACACTGATATTACGCGAACGTTTGCGTCGTCACTCGTCAGTCGGAATCGTAAACTTCCCTGAGTCGGCATCGAGCGTGCGAGCAAATTCACGCTCACGGAAGCGTCAAATTGTGAAGAATTTGACGCTTCCATGCGCTTTGACTCTGCACTAGTATGAATTGACTCTAACCGGATTCAGCTGAGTACCAATACTTTACATGGAGCGACTTAATGTCTGACCTCCACAACCCAGTAACTAATTAATACGATACCACTTGGCAAGACTCGATTCAGATTTCAGGCTTCTGACTACCCGTAACGACAGTAAAAGGTGTTCAGATGACTGCTGCGACCAACATAACCACGGCTTAACGTGCTTTCCGAGGCACGGAGGAAACTCGTTATGTAAATTTGGTCACCCGTTCACGGACCGACCTCAGCAACTGTTGCTTAACCTTGGAGAGCAACCCGTGTGGCTGTTATTATTTAGCCACGATCTCGTCTATTATATATACGATTTCCTTCCATATACCGTCGGTATTGTGGGCTTATCGTGGGTAATGCGAGCTCAAGGCGGGTAACTTATGCCGTTTTAGAGATATTCCATTGTCTAATTCTAGTAGCAAGTTGACGCGCCAATTTGTAATCACTTTCACTAGCCTGATACTTTTAGACGCAACTCCACCGGCACCAATAATGCCACTCATCACACTTAATCGCGATACGGTCTCCAGTTCTTTCTACTCAAGTCAACCCCGCGAACCCGCGTCTCACTCCAAATTGTGTGTCACGTGTCACCTTCCTCTAGGATTTAAATCCTTTACTAGCATTGGACACTGGAGAAAACTAAGTGTTGCCAATCGAATAAAATCTAATTGAAATTTGAATCAGAAGCTACATGTTGCCAATTAAACAAAACTGAATTAATAAGTTTACAAGCGATATTTCTTCGTTCCCAACTATTAATCATTTACCTTCCTCCGATATATATATATATCTCTCTCTTTAAACAATGTTAAATACACTAAATTTTATCGATAAAAACGTGAGAAATTTTCTTTAAAAATTCTCTTTCATGGCTCAATACAAAAATATCTTAGCTTTTGTGCGTTAGTTGAATATTTTTTAGTTTGTCTGTGTTGTGACCTTAAACATGAGATTATTTTGACGTCTCTGTGAGACAAAATCCAAAGTTATGGTCGTTGAATATGTGGATATCGTCATAACTAAGTCAAAACTAAAATTGCTCTATCTTTGAAAGTGTTCAGATTGTACGATCCCTTAAAGGAGGTTTTTATCTATGAAATAAAGTGTATTTAACGACCTTAAACTTTTATTACTAAATGCACGGCAACATTGTATAAATAATTCTAAGGACACATTATGATTATTTCAGTTGTAATGCTGGTTACACCGGGCCAAGATGTCAAGTCGACGTGTGTCTTGGCTATTGTTCCAACAACGGTGACTGTTCCTTGAATAAGAACCACGAGCCAGTCTGTCAGTGCAAAGGAGATTATTTAGGACACAGATGCGAGATATCTGACTGTCTGAACTATTGCATGCACGGCAACTGTAGTCTTAGTGATGAGGGACACCCTAAATGCAGGTAAAACATACTCTACTTCTTCTGATGGTCTTCTTGTTGAATGTTAGGTATCATCATCAGACTTTTAATGTTCCCACTGCTGGGACACAGGCATTTTCTCTGAGTGAGGGAATAGGCCGTAATCCACCACACGGGTTCAATGCGGGTTGATGGATGTCATATGTCTTCGAATTTTTGGTCCTAGAACATTCCAGTTTCCTCATGATGTTTTCCTGCACCGTCAAATGTAGTTAAGTTTAATATTTTCATTATTTCAGCTGTGACGCTGGTTACTCAGGAGAAAGATGCGAGGTCGCCGCGTGTCATGGCTACTGTCTGAACGACGGTGAATGTTCTCTTAATGAGGAGGATGAGCCAAGCTGCCAATGTGTTGGAAACCACGAGGGATCAAGATGTGAAGCCGATATAAACGGAACTACCGCTACGTACGAATTAACGAAAATAAACCCCACTCTAGCTGATTTATTGTCTACTTGGCGAAATACATCGTCAATTATTTATTTAACTGTCAATATTAACAGTAGCGTTACAATAGCGGGGCAAAACATGCAAAATTTCATGGTTCCCCAACCTGACGGGGCCCAAACACCCGTGAGCACCGGAGGACACTAATATTTAATACAAAATTTTGAATATCCTTTTAATTTTATATTCATTAAATACAAAAACCTACCACCTATTATACAAATAAATGATCAATGTTGATATCAAGATTATAAAGTTAAATACTAAAATAATAATTGCTCTATCTCTAAGAGTTTTGGGTTGTTTTTATCGATTAAATTATGTGATTATACTGAACTTAAAGTTTTATTACTACAAACCCATATATATATATACACCCATATATTGTTCGCGACGAAGCGTCACCATAGCTCATAAGCTAGCATAAGAAATGTTTAGTAAAATAAAAAAATATTATAAAGGCTGAGGTAGCGGGCGGCGCAATCCACTGACGCTCCACTCTTGAATACTTATTTCCCAATTTAGTTTGTAAAGAAACACAAACTAGGTGTTCCAACTTATTTACCCTATGTCTATGACTATGATCAGTACATAATGACAGTCAATAGCGAAAGCTAATAGAATCTTATCCTGGAACGGTAAATACAAGCACATTTTCCTTAAATAAGTGTTCAGTAATCATGTTATTGTTGTCATAGCCCTTCCAGGTAACCTACACTTGTACATAGACACTGTATTTAGATTAAAGTCATGTAGTTCTAATATATAAACACCACTTAGTTGAGATAGTGTGTTTGTACGAACCAGTACAGAGGTTTCTATATGCGTCTTAGCGGACTGGCCGCTTTCAGGGACACTTGGTGCCTGAAAGATTATAGATATTAAAGCATTACCTCTCGGGACCCTGCTGGCACGCAGTCAGAACCATCCATGGATGATGAACATCGCCTGGATGGTTTAAGTAGAAACCAACTTATAAGATGGTGGGATCGCGCAATCTTGCAAAATTAGTCGCTTTCAGGTGCCCTAAGTATCTGAAAGCTTACGGATGTACCTTTTGAAGTACTCAATAGCCCGTTTGCCTGTCTTCCCAACCATATTTCAGCAGGCATCCTCCACCAGTTACCTCCACGCTCACCAACCACGACGAAAGGAACAGAACAGTCGCCATTGCCACAAAGCCCACCTACTCCGCTGAGGGTCGAAGACGTAACAGTACAGGAACATACAGAACAACCAACCACTAGCAGGAAGGGAACGAGACTGGAAAGCGCTTCAGATAGAACACTGAAGCATTCCGATAGAACAGAGAGGGTAACAGATAGAACATTTAACGAGCCGAGCCATGTCGATGACTACCAGGGGTGACACCCGTATCGAACATAGCAGGCCACCGTCAACAAACAAGACGACCCGGTCACATAGAAAAATTTTAAGAGCATGCGAAGACTTATTGAAAATTAAGTTGGAGCTTGCTAAGTTAGCACTTCAGAAGGCCGGAGAAGAAGTTTCCGACGCCGAATATATGGATGATCATGACCTGATCAACGCTGAGCTGTTGCGATTGCGGACCAAAAAGCTGATGAAATCAGGCTTGCGGTAGCTCGCCGTTCGATAAGGACCAGGCCCGAGTTGACGGCGCATAGTGTTCCACGCGCGCCTCAAAGAGATGTCAGCAAAACTGACGGGGTCCGCTATGGCCAATGCCTGTCTGGGTCGCGGATAAATTTGAAAGAGAGTTACCGCGGCCCCGGCACAAGCAACTGAAGGAACACAGGTGGGTTTTAGTCAGTAAAAGTCTGACACGCCCTTCCACTTCACCCAGAGCGGGAGAAGTCATTGGATGATTTCCCACGCCAATAAAAAAGCAGGGAAACGCATCATGCAAAGGACGCATACAGCTACCGACAAGCCGGTAATCAAGTGTCGAGTCTGTGACAAAGAAGGTCACTACGCCTCTGACTGCACAAAATTCAGAGACGTGTCCAGGGACAAGAGATGGGCTAGCTCCCATCTCTTGTCACTGGACACGTCTCAAGAAACTCAGTTTGTGTTTTCGCTGCCTGAGATATCGTATTTAGTATCGGCCACACATGCAAACAGAAGCAGTGTGGCATCAAGGCGTGTACAGCCACGCACCATCGACTTCTTCACCACAATAAGAAGCCTGTGACAGAGAGATTCAAGAAGCCCAATGTCCCAGAAGCGAAGAAAATATCCAGAAGTCTCAGGAGACGGTGGCCAGTTCGCAAACAACATCGAGTCATGCCTACTTCAAGATGATACCGGTTTGCGTCATCGGACCAGTGGGAGAAACATCGACATTCGCACTCCTAGATGACGGATTAACGACTCACTGAAGATAGGTGCCATTGGTGACACCATGATCGAAACTCCTTTTTCGAGAAGAATAACAGTCACTTTCGCAAGCCAGCTGAAGAATAGGGTACCCTTCTAGGCGCGCACCATATCGAAGCTCAACCTAGCTCCACAGATAGTCAACAAAGAACACGTCGCACGATGCAAGCACAACAAGATTTGAAATCACAGCTGATTTACGACACTGGCGTGCCAAAGATCCTCGTTGGCCAAGATAACTGGCATCTATTATTGGCCAGCGAGATCCGTTGAGGACCGAAGAACCAGCCTATTGCATCGTTAACTACGATGGGCTGGACATTGCACGGCGAGTACACCAGCGGCGGTTTTTGGGATGGCTACCGAGTCGTCTTTGGTAGGTAGAAATCCCTCAGATAGTTTAAGTACAAATTAACTTTGAGGGTTGTAAATTTGCACTTTTTCGTCGAACTGACGCTTTCAGGCAGTTACGCGCCTGAAGGATGTAAATGTAACTCTAGATGTATCTCTTAATGTATCTGAATGTATTTATATAGCCTTATAGAAGGACTACGAGGTCCATGTAATAGAATAGATGAAAATATTATAGTTTTGAAGGAAAATAGCTTCTTAGTTGAAAAATCAACAAAACAAAATTAACCTTATTGCTAGGAAAATAAAGATCAATAAAATAAGCTGGCTGGCGAGTATCATACGAGTCTGCCGTGAAAATTGAATAAATATTAAAATTATGTCTGGTTCTATGCGACTGCCACATATAAGAACACAGTAGGTGACATATTTTTTTATTGTGCTAATGTACGTTGGTCAGTATTACTGAAAAAAAAAATTGAAGGTCACGGTATTGTATTTTAGTAGTGTTCGTAATTTTTGTTACAGGTAAAGCTGGCATGTCCCATAAACCAAACAATGTGTTATCTGACTATTGTGGAAATGTAATAATGTAATGTACTTATACAAATTATGACGTGCGGCG
The DNA here is from genome assembly GCA_949775005.1 of Orthosia gothica. Taxonomy (NCBI): domain Eukaryota; kingdom Metazoa; phylum Arthropoda; class Insecta; order Lepidoptera; family Noctuidae; genus Orthosia; species Orthosia gothica. The sequence goes on along the minus strand of OX459067.1, from coordinate 9,703,392 downwards.
TCAATCTATCTTTCTAAAACCCCTCTCCTCCCTGGTTTTTTAGTCGTGTCTCAGAGCAAAACTAAAGGCAAAATCTATAATATAAAGATTCAAAGAAGTGGCACGGTAATACAATTCGTGATGAAAGTTCTTATATGGTATTAATTCACAGTTTAACAATAATTCAATAGGACGAACCCACTCGCTATGAGGTCTGTTCGCGACTAGGGCAGTCGCGCACAGTCGCGTCCTGTGATTCCATTTAACTTCCTCCCGACCCCCGTCCTATTTTCCCCGTCGGAAAAAGAGGGGTGTTATAAGTTTCACGTGTGTTGCTGTGTATCTGTGTGTCTGTCTGTGGCATCATAGCGCCTAAACGGATGAACCGATTTTAATTTAGTTTTTTTTTGTTTGAAAGGTGATTCTGTCGTGAGTGTTCTTAGCTATGTTTGAATAAAATCGGTTTAGCAGTTCAAAAGTTATGGGCGTTTTACTGTTTGAATCGGGGTGTTTTCGCAAGATAAATGTGTCAGGGGTTTTTTAAATTATGAAATTTTACTTGTCACACATTATTTTTGATCACCTAATTTCATCATTACATTGTAAACTCAGACCAACTAAAAAAGATAGACAGCGCGCCGTGAACATCAAAAGTGAAGCCACATTTTTATCTATGTGTGTTTGGAAGGGTTGCCATTTGTTAACTTTTTTCCCTATAAAATGGGCAATAATATTATTGTGTGTAGGATAATATTGTTCGAGTAAGATATTGTTGAGTATGGTATTGTACCTCAATTGTTTAGATAAACAACAATTTCTAAAAAATAAGCATATTTTGTTACATCTCAAAATTTATTTAAAATAAAATACAATTAGAAAGTGGCTTTACATAATTATGATTTGGAGATCAACTTTTATGCAAAGCCTTGCTTGTGTTAGGAGACTTCACTCTTCCGCTTATCATTTATTTGCAATTGAATGCAAAACAAAATACAAATATAAATAGATCAGTTTTAAATAATAGAAAAAGCAAACTATAATCTCTTATAGTTACAAGCGTAATACAGAGAAAAAAAATACGCGTATTTGTGTGATGTGTGGGGGTATAGGTGACAGTGCGCTAATGTGTGAGGGTGTGTAGTGTGTATGAGTTAAAATTTGCATATTTAGTTCCACTTTTGGGTAAATGTTTAGGTGCAAGTTAGCCCTGCTTGTGACAGTGTCTTGGGATCGGAAGAAGTGAAATACAGCTGCTTCCTATAACCATGCTCATAGAAATTCTATTATAGGTTATAAGGTTGCTGAAGCGTAAATCATAACATCGTCAAGTGTATGAGTCATTATGTAAATTGTTTTGAAATAATATAGGTAATTATATTTTCAATCAACTTTATTAAATTCAAAAATACCACCATAACAAAATCACTGACTCCAAAAAGTAATACAAATATAAATGATAAAATGGTGACGAACAAAAAACCTATGTTTCATTAAGAATCATTCCGACTATTTCTTATAGGAAACCAGCCCGTTTTAACCTAACCTAACCTATAGCTACTATCTTTTTGTTTCTGGGAATTGGAATCTAAAATATTAAATACATAAAAAAAGGAAACAGGAATATAACTCGAAGTAAGAAATCATATTAAATTTGTTTTGAATGGGAAAATTTTAAATCTCATTATGGCAACCCTCACGCTTTATGTCACTGCTTTCGTTCGTTGAGGTTTTTTGTTCCAAGTAACCTAAAATTAATAGTGTATTTAATAAATAAACGATGTTATTTCAAGTTACATGTGAAAAGTGATTCCGAGTGAGTGTTTTGCTGTTGTTTTTACAAGTTTTTACTACACATGAAGGTATAATTAAATTTATAAATATATGTTAACTGGACGACGACTCGTAACGTACTAAGAGCGATGAGCATAGTTTTAGTGTAGGTGTGTGCGTGAGCGCGTATATTTACTCGGAGGAGCATAGTTTTGTGGCTTCACTTATGATGTTCGCGCCGCGCCGTCTATCTTTTTTTGTTGGTCTGAGATTGTAAAGCTATATTTTACAACTAAACTAGACTACATTGTAACACAACTCATCTATTGTACAGTACGACGATGAGTCGTGGCCTCTCTGAATATAGGCTTTGCGAACTTTCACGCATGTACACATGTGCACTCGTGGAAAAAAAACAGCCATTTGGTTCGTAAAGTATGTTGTTGCCACCGAAAGTGACGAAGGCGAACGAAGTGAGCCGTAGGAAGCGACAGGTGGGGTGGAATGCCCAATAATATACTTCTTATGTGTGTGTACATTAATAGTTTCATAAATAAACAATATTTTTATGCGGTCGCGTGGCGGCGAATCGACCGCTCTAAACACTCCATTATATTTTCGCGTCTCCCGAGGGGCACAGAAAGTCTTTTATTCAGTCTCGACGCAAGCATCGAAAAGACTACGCGCCTGCCCTATAATATTTACCTTGAAGAGAAGACTGATTTTGAAGATAACTGGACCTAAGTTCATTACGTACCTTTTTTCACTATTATTTGTGTCTTTAATTTGATTTCAACAATTATATAAAAATATATATCAAAATAATAGTGAAAAAAAGGAAGTGCAAAATTGGTTCCTGATCCAGGGAAAGTTGTGTAAATCTAAGATTTGTTATTTAATTTAAAAGAAATTATTGTTATCACAAAAATAGATCATGTGTGAATATAAATAAGTTTTGCCATATTTATTTAAAACTTCATGCAACATACAGGTACATAGGGGTACTTAATGTCTGAGGCATTCTCTACCAGTCAACCAAAGGTGGTGAAGAGAAAACATGGCAGATACATAAAAGATTAAATAATTATTGAAGTAAAGATAAAGATAATTTATTTGCCATAACATGTGTTTACATACCTTATGCATGCAAGATGCTGACTTAATTTGTAGCACATACATGTTTTGCCTATCGAGGCGTACAAATATAAAGTTTAAAATACGTGGGACACTCAGAAAGTTTTGCGAAACTAAAAAAAATTGTTCTATACGTACATATATTTTTATTAAATCTTTTCAAAGTACTTTCCACCAGCCTCTATACAAAGATTCATGCGCCTAAACCAGTTTTCAAAACACTTTTTCCAGTCCGCCGCAGACACCTCGTTTACAGCCTGCTCGAACGCAGCCAGCGCATCTTCCGGCGACGAAAATTGTATCCCTTTGAGCTGATTTTTTATTTTTGGGAATAAAAAGAAGTCACACGGTGCTAGATCAGGGCTGTAAGGAGGGTGACCCAGGAGTTTGACTGGCGTGCTGTCCAGGAAGTCCCTCGTTTTGAGTGCGGTGTGCGCAGGTGCATTGTCGTGGTGGAGCAGTAGCCCGCGGAGCACTGTGTTTGGTCGCTTGTTGCTTATAACAGAGAAAACTTCTGGCAAACATTTGGTAGTATACCATTCGGCATTAATGCTTCTTTGATCCCGTAAGGGAATTGATACCAAGTGGCCAGTCAAATTAAAAAAGCTAGCGATCAAAATCTTACCCCCGCTTCTAGATCGCTTCACTTTGGTAGGCGTTGGCTCATTTTGAAACACCCAAACAGTCGACTGGCGCTTGGTTTCTGGGTCGTATTGATAAATCCAGGACTCATCACCTGTAACGATGTCGTAAACACGCCGAGACGAGCCTGCTTCAAATTTGTTAAGCATATCACGGCACCATTCCACCCGGGCCTGCTTCTGAGCATCGGTGAGGTTGTGCGGCACCCAGCGTGATACTATCCTCCTCACGCGAAGATGGCTGTGTAGAATCTCGTGAACGCTTCCCGATCCAATCTTCAATATGTGTTAAATCTCCTGATATGTAATTCGCCTATTGTCTTGGATTAAATTTTTCACTGCTAGCACGTTTTCTTCGGTAACAGCCGTCAAAGGGCGACCGCTTCTTTCGTCATCCCCCAAAGTTGGTCGACCGCGCTTGAATTCGTTATACCAACGATACACGGTTGCCTTGGAAGGGCCTTCATCCATGAATGCCATTTGAAGTCTATCGTACGATTCATCCGGTTTCAGGCGACACTTGAAATCGTATAAAATCATAGCTCTAAAATGTTCCCGGCGCAGATCCATATTTCAGTGAGACACAATACTTTGAATTAACTCGCAAAAAATGTGGAGGGAAATTTTGAAATTGGAACTTACTTATTTTTACTTATAAATAATCATATTTTCGAAAAACATTATAACTGGCCAGTCTCCCATATATAAAAACTTTTTTTCGCAATACTTTCTGAGGGGCCTGGTAGTTATTTATGCTACAAGTGCGGAAGGTAGGTGATTTCCGATGAGTGGCAATTTAATTCACGAGCAAGCGAAGCGAGTGAGTGGATAAATCGACACGAGTCGGAAATCATCTTACGTACGTGTATCATACAACATTTTACTAAGCATTGAGCGAGGAAATAAATAAATTAATAAAATTAAATTAATAAAATGGCGGGCTTATTCAAGCGCATTCAGCATATCCACAGATTAACTAATAGTTCCTCGGGCATATCTACTGCGCATGTGCGAATAGCTGTCACATCGTAACGCAAGAAGGCACGAGCAAAATATACGTTCTGCCAAACATATTTAATGAATATTTAAAATTAATTTATTGATCAAAATCTAAATCTAGAGTAGTATTAGTTTTATTGTACCTTTTATATGAATGATAATCTGTACATAACTAATTTTTAAATCTTTTCTCAAATAATAAAAACTCTATGCGCCGGGCTGACGTTGGAGTTAAAAATTAAAAAAGTACAGGAAAGTAAAAAGCACTAGTGAAAAAAAGTGACACTTACCGCACAGTTTGGCTGCATGGAAAACCGCTCTTTTCGAGGACATGCATTGTAAAATTATTTATATTAATTAAATCGTTATAAAGAACATTTGGATTATAAATTTTAAACAAAAACAATAAATTGATCGCAAGTGAATGTCAGAAAAATCAAAAGAAATTACAATAGATCATCTTTATCAAAATATCATAAATAATCAAATTCAAATAAAAAATAAAAAATGTCAGAGAGGTATAATCAAATCATAAAATGTCGCTAAGCTCCTGTATCCGTGAGTAATTTTCACCGATAGATATGTTTGGAAGACTATTAGAGCTGCCATCTATCGTCAGGTTAGGTGTTTTCGAAATATCTGTCATTAATTTGGTGCGGTGTTTCGTCCGCAATTATTATAATAAATCCTTATTATGTATTATTAATATGGGTGTTGAGTATGTGAGTTTATATGTTTGTAAACGCACTCACGATACAGGAAGGAATTCCTAGAGTGAGGCAAAGTTTTTTGAAAAAAAAATAAAAAATAAATTTAAGAAGCTTGCCAAAAGTCCTGCTCGCTTAGCTGGGATTTGAGCTCGCATCAAACGAAGCAGCTTTATAAAAGCATCGTTCTTATCCACGAGGCCAACTGGTTATTCACAGTGGTAGTTCAAATTGGTCACTTGTTTATATGTAGATTTTATAACTTTGCACTTTTATTCGAATGACGGTGGACTGACAAAGTTAAATGACTTTTATTTTACGACGATAATAACCGTCACTAGAACATTTTGATTTTTCTAAGTTTAATATTATTGCAGAAAGTTACTTGGAGATAGATAATGTTTTATTGTCACACTTTTGATTACTATTCGCGTTAGTCACAGTAGCATTTAATTTGACACTGATTTCGACAAGCCATTACTGATTTTCGTTTTGATGTTTAACTCCGGTGTTCACGTTCAGAATCCTTTGCGAACACTTTCACAGCGATACTGGAAAACACTTTTACTGTTGCGTTAGTTTTTTGCACGATAAATAAAACATTTGTAAACAATAATAAAATACGGAGCCGATGTTGTCGTCGGCAGTGCTCGTCTACTAATATCTTATAAAGTATCTATAGTAAAATTGGATAAAACATATTTATTTATAGTTAAAGTAAACATACATATATATTTACTATAGTAAATACCTTTATAAATATACATATATAAATTAATATAAAGGTGATTGAGACGACTCTGCTAATGGTTTAGAAAATAATGCCGCAACTTAATCGACGCTCTAAATCCCTGAAAAAATCCATAAGTCCTTTTGGTTACGCGCGACCGCTGCCGTTTCAAATGAGAACGTGCCAGCTTGAAGGTTAACTATTAGTTATACGCCTCAATGGCCTGGATCGTATGCCATGTCCTAGTATGGGACTGTCTCACCTGACTCTTGGTCTTCAGGACCCTGCACATGATCGAGTGGAAGCCATTCTGCGAACATGCTAAAAGCACTGCAATAACGCGGCAACCCCACCAATACCTGGAATTAAGGAAATGGAAAGACCCATATTAACCAACATTACTGACAAAATATAAAATTTCAATATCTTATACTTATACTTCATAAAAGATAGCTTGATCTCTGCGACAGCTGTCAGTATCAATACAGTAACAATAGCGCTTGACAGGCTAACAATAACGTATACGTCACTTTGACATATGTCGCAGAGATCAAGCTATCTTTTATGAAAATAAAATAAAAAAGCAAATAAAATTTCGTCTACTCACTCTCACTCACACACATACATTACTGACTTTCACCCAATCTCACTCACATTCACACATTCTCATTCACAAACTCTATAACGTACCCACGCATACACATCTATCTAATATTAATTAATTGAATGAAAGGTCTGTTTTTTTTTTTTTTAATTTTGTTGATTTTAGTTTAGATTCTATTTTTTTTATAAGTGATTTTTATTCTTGATTAAGTTTCTTAAATTTTGTGTTTTGTTTTAATTTTATTTATTGATTATCATTTTTATTCCGCTCGTTTTTTGTGTTTGTTTTAGATTTTAATTTTTAATGATTGAATGTTCACTTGAAATTTTGTTTTAATTTTATTTTTTTTATTTTTTTGACTTTATTATTTTATAGGTAATTGAATGTTAATTTGTTATTTAATTTTAATTGAATTCTTAATGATTGGTACTCAATGTAATTCTAAATTTTGACTAGTATTTTAATTAATTGATTTTTAATTTTATTCTCATTTTTATTTATTTTTACTTGTGATTTATTACTTCAATTTTAATTTGTACATAATTTGGAACGTTGCGTCTCCCTTCTGGAGGTGGGCGTTAATGGCTGCGACACAGTTCCACTAATGCAGCTATTTCCGTACACAATTAAATAATTGTATATGTGTTTTTATTGTTCCAATAAAGATTATTATTATTATTTATTTATAGTATAAGTAGTCTTAAATAGTTTAATAAACTATCTTCAGTTTGCCCTCAAACATTGAAGTTCAACTATATTCGCTAACTTACCATAACTTAGCAAGTTAAAGCAAGCCGCTGAGAATTTTCACGCTCACGACTACTCTTACTAAGTAGATTATAAGTAGGTTAATTTATGAATTTTAAGTTATTTTCCTGGCTTTACGTGCCTGTATTATTAAGCAGTAGTGATAAGAGGCCACTAGGTGGACCGATGACCTGGTTAAGTTTGTGGAAATCAGCTGGATGCGAGACGCACGGGATCGGTCAATGTGGCGACGCCTGCGGTAGGCCTATGTCCAGCAGTGGCCGTCATTCGGCTGAAATGATGATGTTGATAATAAATACAAAATGGGGTCTTATAGACTCGTATGACACATAATGTGAGTGCGGTGCCCCTGTGGAGTATATGACACACATGCTGGAGTGCCCCAAGTGTCCACATGCTTGCACTTTGGAGGACCTAATGAACGCCACTGATGCTGCTATAATTGGTGTGGCTTCCTATTGGTTCCAAAATATCTAAAGAGTTTTCCATCGACTCGAAAAGAAGAAGAAGAGGCTCTAGACTAGACAAATGCTATTCAATGACAGCGATGGCGATTGTCGATATGTCAAAACGTAAGGGATTGCGTGACCTTTCGACGTTTCACATTCCCATATATTTTCGTAATTTTTTCGACTTGCTGTCACCACGATTTCGTTGATATAATGCCAATTGTCTACAGTCTAAGGGCGGTAACGCAATTGATCCGATCCGTATCCGTGAAATTTTGGTTACTTAGTAGCTGTAGTACTTCTTGTAGGGAAGCTTCCGCACTACATCCAAACTCTATCTGTCATAATCTGTCATAACTCAGAACATTTTGAACTTGGAACTCAAATCACGAACATGCAGTGCGTAACCCACGTAACCGTAAGGACACATGTCTCAGTGAATATCATGATCAGCTGTATTAAAGAAAACAGCTGAAGAAACCTTCGCACTGTGTTTACGTTTATAAACAAACTAGCTAACCCGGCAAACTTTGTTTTGCCATAAAAACACCAAACATTTATCTACCCTACCTACCCTACCTTACACTACCTACTAGTGTAGGGTAGGGTAGGGTAGGGTAGGGCCCTACCTACCTACCCTACCTACCTATCCTACCTACCTATCCTACCTACCTATCCTACCTACCTATCCTACCTACCCTACCCTACCCTACCCTACCCTACCTACCTACCCTACCCTACCCTACCTACCCTACCCTACCCTACCCTACCCTACCCTACCTACCTACTTACCTACCCTACCCTACCCTACCTTACCTACCCTACCCTACCTACCCTACCCTACCAACCCTTTTTTTGTTTTTAAACCTTCCCTGTATTCTGGCGAACATAAGAAAAAAAGAATTATTCAAATCGGTCCAGCCGTTTTTGAGTTTTAGCGAGACTAACGAACAGCAATTGATTTTTGTATATATAGATAGATAGATATAGATACTTGGTTCTTTAAAGTAAAATCGCTCAATGATAATACAAAATTATCAAATTCACCAGATAATTACAATGACATAATGTTCATGTTGACGCCAATACAAACCCTTAATTTCATAATTTCTGATTTGAACCTATATAACCCAAAAATACATCCACACAACAATTTTCAACTGCATAAGTTACCTGAAAGTAAGTAGACGAAACTTTTGATGAGTGAGTGAGTTAAAGTCAGTGATAAAAAAATTTGGAAGTAATTTTTTCGGGTTCCGTACCCAAAGGGTAAAAGCTGGACCTTATTACTAAGACTTCACTGGCCGTCTGTCTGTCTGTCACCAGGCTGTATCTCATGAATCGTGATAGCTACTATATTTGATTATGTATTTCTGTTGCCGCTACAACAAATTCTAAAAACAGAATCAAATAAATATTTAAGTTGGGCTCCCTTACAACTAACGTGAGTTTTGTCGAACCCTTCGTGCGCGAGTCCGACTCGCAGTAGGCCGGTTTTTTTTTTAAATTTAGCAGTTAATTTTAGCCCCTTGAGTGCCTTTTGGCAAATTTGGTTCTCAAGACAATTGTTTTTTCTATTATGTCTTCTAATTAGCACTCAAGGGATTGGAAGAGGATCTTACTAGACATGCAAAATTAAAAATGCGTAGGTCTAATAAATTTGTAGTTATGGGGGATTGAAAGTGGCTCAAAATGGTTCGTGTAATTTAACCCTCGGCCAGCGTGCCATTCTTCCTTCCTTTCAAATATTACCTTAAAATTTACCTCTTTATAATATTACTTTCGATTGAATTCGTTTTCCATCCTGAGTACTAACAAGTTATTATAATACTTGTTATATATGCTGTTTTGTGGCAGAAATTGAATTGGTAGTGAATCTTATCCGAAAGAGCTCCTCAATGAAATAACTCCTAAGAAACTCTGCTTTAACAAGCTACAAACAAACTTCTCACACTCTTCTTATCTTTGCAAAAAAAAAACTTAATTAAAAAAATCAAAAAACCCGACTGCTCCAAAAGCAAACTAAAAGGTCGTAAACAAGGAAAAAATCATGCTGTGCAGTCGGAGGATACATATTCGCGGGCTGGCTGACCAAAATCTAGTGTATCCTCCGCCTGCACAGCATGATTTTTTTCTTGTTTACGACCTTTTAGTTTGCTTTTGGAGCAGTCGGGTTTTTTGATTTTTTTAATTAAGTTTTTTTATTTATAACTTTTTAGTTAGTTTTTTTTCGAATTAGATACATTTAAACATATAAGTGTTATATATTTTTGAAATGACCTCTTAAAACTCTTTATTTTGATACCCCACACGATGGGTTTGGAAGAAAAAAAAAATCAGGCTCCCACAATATGGCACCCAAAATCCGCCATTTTTCTATTGTCCAATTTTAATGTAGCCTATGACACTCGCAGGGTTAAGACGCATCGATTGACGTATGAATCGTCAAAATCGGCCAACGCGTTTGGTCTCTGGAACGCCATATAGGAACAAACATACATACATACATACATACTTACATACATAGACTGATAAAAACATTACCCTCCTTCGGCAGTCGGGTAAAAATACACTGTTTCACATTTTGTACTAGTTTGAGTAGTCTCTCTACGACTCAAGAAGTTAAGTTGTCTACGACTAACTTTGTTGTTGAAGAGAAAGACTTTCGAGGGACTTTGAAGTTTAGTTCGAAACTTAAAAGTTCATTCTACAGATAAAATACAATGAACTGAGAGAAAACATTGATGCGGTGGCGTGAGACTTGTTGTTTATTAGGGTACCGTACCCGAAGGGTCCAAACGGACTCCTATTGGTGTCACTCGGGTATCCGTCTGTCTGTCGTTTATCACACAGGTTTTACGGTTAGAACTAGAGTCTTCAAATTTTCACAGTTTAAGCAACTGGTTGACCCAAAACCATACAAATGATCAAAAAATATGTTTACAGGTTTATAAGAGGGGCTCAAGTACAGGGCGAAAAGAAAATTGATCATCGAGTGGGTTAAGGTTGTTTAGAACTCGTTGAGAAGATAAATGCTGTATTTTTTGTTTTTAAAAATATTGGTAAACAAAGGAATGAGAAGCCACCAAAGTAAGCTTTTAAATCGACTTCCTTTTACAAAACTTTGTTCTGAAGAATTGTTTAACTTTTAATTGACTTTTAAACTTAACATTTGGTGATAATTTTTAGTATTACGAATATTTTACTAACAAATACTAATATATTGATAAATCAGATTTTTTTGATAGATCAGATTTTTCTTCGAAATTCTCAAATTTTTCCTATTAAAACCAACTTATTTTTTCGGTTTGGTACGGAACCTGCGAAGTCCGACACGCACTTAGCCGGTTTTTTTTAATTTTTATTTCAAATATCTTGTAAAAAGATTTGGACGTAGCAAAATGATTTTGCGAGAGTCTTAAACTCTGAAGGAACAGACAGATTAATTCAGAAACATCAAAACACTCGCAATAGGTATGTAGGTACTGTGAGGGGGTAGCTTAACGAGTTCAAATAATACGCAAAAATTACTTTTAACTTATATTGAATCAACAACGTGCCTGCCCTAAACGGCTTTTACAGAACTGCCAAGCGAAGCTTAACAAAAACTTCTTTAAATTTTTCCTAACGTTCTGATTTCAACCACCTTAAAAAGCTAAATAGTTATCTGTTGCCAGTTTTATAATAGGCAAGGAGGCTGCCTCTAAATAGGTGAGAAGTACTCACAGTACATATCTACCTTCTTCTTTTCGTGACAATTTACTCAAAATGAAATTCTGTCCAACCAGTATTTATCTATCGAAAGACGTCCACTGATGACAATAGGACTCCCCAAACGCCACCACATTTACCGATCATGGATCATTGCTTTATATTCAGATTTGATTAGTTCGTCAAGCAAGGATGACAACACTTCCGAGTAAATTGAAACTTCACTGATGTTGCTGGTATATTAGATAAACAGACGTCACTTGTGGCAAATGACATTCTTCCTAAAGGCTATAAAAACATATCTGCCTTTCTTTACTAACGAAGCCAGAGCCAGTCGCACCGTTCGATCTTTGAGGTTCAGCGACGCTTGCCGAGTTTGGTCCGTGGATGGGCCGCAGAAAAATTAGGTTAAGCTGTTCGTCCCCGCTGTCATCTAGCAGATCTTTGACGGTCGTTACAGACTATCGGCAACCCGATAATCTGACACCAGTCTTGCCACGGAGTACCATGTTACCAAGTTACTGGGTTGTGGAGGTCAGGTAAGTAGTCACTCCATGTAAAATTTTCTTCTTCTTCTTCGTTTCGTCCGATCACTGGTTTTCTTGTCACTCGCCTCACGACCTCTCTCCATTTGGCTCTGTTAGATGAAAGTTTTGGCGCATTCATTTACTGGACCTCCCACCGCAGATTTGATTTAGTGGGTCCACCTCATCGATGATCTCCCGCGTGGCCTGTTACCATCCACTCTGCTCTGCACCACCAGGCACTCAATGGAGCCATGTAAAATACTAAAGGCAAATTGGTTATTTCTCTACGAAAATCTCTGCGGATCTTGAAATACTCGCTCTGTGTTAAATATTGAACTAAGTATTTCGGCAAACATTAATTAACGCAGTATTAATTATAAAGTTTAGACTGCACTTCGAAGTTTGCGATGAGAACTTCCGAGACTATCGTGTTAGAGGTTTCCCGTCAGGAGCATACATACTTGAGCATAACTTGGTTCGTGATTAAAATTAAATTATGAATTCGATATCTTGCTTATGAGAAGAAGCAATCTTATTATTATGTTTGAATCTATACTTCCATACGAATAATAAATGCGAAAGTAACTGTGCCTGTTTTGTTTGTTACCTTTTGATGCCTTAACGAAAAATGTGAACACAGAAACATAAATAGAACCAGAATCTTGAAAAAAATTGATACAAACAAAGTTAGGATACCTAAATATTAGTCATCAGTTTCCTAATTTAGGAATAAAATTATAAAGTTGGCAATATAAACTAACGTTGGAGTAGAAAACGGGCGGATAATGGGTGACCCCTGCCAGTCTTTAATTTGACACCCACGTTAGATATCGTTGAGATTTCTTGAGGAACTTCAGGAGTTTGTTTAGTTAATAACACACGTAAGGATGTACATATAAGCAATGTAAAAAAAAAGGAAAGCAAATTTGTTAATTTGGGACCACACAGGAGACAAGAGAGGAAAAAAAGTAAATAAAAATTAGCTTTTAGCATTCTCAGCATGTGCAGCGCTATATAAAAATAAATTAATAAAGGAAGTTTGACTGGATTGTTGGTCTAGTGGTTGGAAGCGCTATTGCTGAGATCCTGGGTTCAATTTCCAGATCGCGAAAATTGATGTTTTTTTTACTGCTGCAGTCCGGGGATTGAATTTGATCCTATATAAAAGCAATATGCTCGGCCTCTATTCCATTTATGACCTAACCTACTATATGTGTACTATAGGTACAGTTTTAACTCGCCAGTGTATACAGGCATATTATATTTTGTATAAAAGAAGTTCTTGGCAGAAACACTATCCAAACTAAGGCCCATAAGTTACAGGCTTTATTTCCATAATCATCACGTTTTACCAACCAATCCCTGTAAGTATTTCTGACAGTACTAAAATATAACTGTTAGTAGCCAAAACGAGGACCCTGCTACCCATTTTTATGCCATAATCCATAAAGGTTGACTTCCGAACAACGCGGCCTCGGCGTCACTGATGCTATGACACTGGAAATGTATGGGGCGCCATTGGAGCGTAGCAACATTATCCCGGCGATATTAACAGTGGTTTGACAATAGCGCTTATTACACGGTGTTTAGGACCATAATTCCAAGATTTTCCAGTGGCGCAACAAAAAGTGGACCAGGCACACAAACAAGCTTGTGTTTTTCATCGAAACGCTATGAAGAAGAATTGCCGCCGCAGAAGTTTTCCTTGGAAGTCTATCATAAGGTACCATTTACGACTCCTACATTTGACGACAGGACAGCCCATTACTTGCCGGAATAGAGACCCTTGCGCCTTTGAGGAGGGCGAGATCTTTTGAGCCACCCAAAATGGTGTTTAAACAGAATATGAAAACAATGACAGCCTCTAATGAAAGTTGCCGAAAACCTACTCAGTTTTGTGGTGATCTGAAGCAAAGAAGATGTGTTGACAGGCTGTCGCCACATGAAATCAATGACGACCTCGTAGTAAAGGTTCCTAATATCTTCTGCAAAAACTATTGTGAAAATAAAACTAAATTGGACCAATGACCCGTACCAACTTCTACTAAGGAAATTTTAGCTCACAGGACTCCTAAAACTTTATCATGTAATTCCTCACACCATTTAATTGTATACCTTGCTATAGCCTATTTCACGTTAAATCTTCGCTATTGGCAATTTTGAATTATGCCCTTGATTTAAGAGTAGGCTAGGTCAAGAGGAAAGGAAGGCCTGTGCCCTGCAGTGGGACAATACAGGCTGAATAATAATAGGTCAAGGTGAAAAATAGTATTTGTGTGGTATTTAAAACCATGCTTTGTTCCGCATTCGCCCCAATTTTTCGCCAATTTTTTGATTTATAAAAAGGTTATTATTTTTGATATTCGGAAGTGCAGCGAAAAATTGGGTCTGTGAAGGTGAAACAATTTGTTTAGTTTCTAGTGTGCGAACTATTTTAAAGACACGTAACATGCATGTAACACTGTCTTTTCACAACTCTTTACATGCATGAACCAACTAATAAAGTACAATATGACCATCGAAGAAAGAAGATTGTCTACAGCAATTAATTTTAAACTAACTTTATTACCTTGGTTCTCCCGCACCTTAACGATACATCGTGAGGCAGCCATGTTGTTTAAGTGCTTAGAGCGGGCTCATTTGATATCCTCATTTTCTTACATATTTCCTTGTTAATTGTGTTACTTACACATGATGCATTAAGTGTTGTTTGTTTGCTTTTGTTTTTGTGTTTAGAGATAGGAGTTTTACATAATAATATTACAACAAGGTCATGGTAGCATTAAATGAACAAGAATGAAAAATAACATAACATCATGCCTGTGTTCTCTGAAGGGATTAGGCAAAGTTATAGTTTTAGGTATATTACAGATATACTGTCGTCGGTATATTTTCACGACATGGTGGGCGTCACAGATATAAATCTAACTAGACAATGCGATTGTATGTAATTCGCGTGTCAAAAAACGGACAATTCTTCTCCTATCGTTCAGTCCATCCAAAGGATGTCTGTAAGAGATTGCCTAATGCGATAAGACCGCCCATTGTACACTGTTATTGTGAACGTTTGTCCTGTATGTTTTTTTTTTGTGTACAATAAAGTATATGGTAAACAAATAAATTAATAAAATTACGATTAATGATCATAATTTGAGCTTTTCATTTAGTATTATCGGCACCGGGAATACACCGAAATCTAGACAAATGCCTTTTTATGCCACATTGAGCTGTAAAGATTGTATAGAAAATGTATTTTTTTCATTGGTAAGTAAATTTGTTTTTAAATTGTGTGTGAAAAAGTGGCACGCTTCGTTTTCATACAGATGGAGGTTGAACTTGCGTTATCTAGATAGATTTATGTCTGTGGTTGGCGTTGTGGTTGAGCGATCGACAGCTGTGCCGCGTGTCGCGGGTTCGATTGCAGCATGGAACAAATATTTGTAGGCCTAGGGATAGTTGTTTCGGATCTGGGTGTCTTGTATATGTGAGTTTAAATGTTTGTATAAGCACCCACGATACAGAAATAAATGCCTAGAATGGGGCAAATGGGGGGGGGGGAGGGGGGCGGTAAGTAGGGGGGTGCCTACAAGCGGGCACAAGTCCAAATCGCCGGCTAGTTATGAAATAGCACAAAGCTCTAGACATGATTACTTAAAGACTATTAATTATGATTATGAAGATATGAAAATAACTAAAACCTGAAGTTACTTTGCTCTCATTCTTCTCAAATGAAATTAAAATAATGCATTTTGATTAGTTTAAGAGTAACAAAATAAGATTTGACAGAAGGTCTAAAACCCTAAATATCGAAGCCTTTTTACCCAATTGCCGATGGAGGGTTATGTATCGTTTTTATTTTATGTTATTTTTTAAATATCGATCTTGCCATTTTGATGTCCTGTCAGTTCACCAAAAAATTATTTACATATTTTACTTGATAATAACGATTGGCAAAACATAATTTGCCATTTCATCATTATCAAATAATAAACTTGTGAAAATAATTATCCATTAAACTTTTTTTAGTTACGTTTTACTTGAGTTACAATTAATTTAATTTCATTTTATCTCATAAAAAAAACGTTTGGCATAAAAACGAATGAGTTTTATTTTTTGGAAATTGTGTAATATTAAGTCAATATGTAAATATTAACTGAAAAATAAAAATAAAAAAAAAAAATTGAATTTTTTTATTTAATAAATATTAAATATTGACTTAATATTACACAATTTCCAAAAAATAAAACTCATTCAACAGGTCAAAAATAGGCATTAAGTTAGTCATTTATTTTAGTACAAAGTGTAAATAGTTTTTACTTCACGTAGTCTTTTGGTTGCTACCCCAAGAGTGTGTATAAAAAACCGGAGGCGTGAAGGTAGAGCAAACCCTGCCCATTAAAACAAAGCATGGACCCGTGCGAGCCGAAGCTGAGGCGGTGAGGTGGAGGTGGGTATGGTATGGTATGGTGGCTATTCTTTGTTGCGTAAGGGCTAAATAAATATAATAATGGTGATCTTCTCAGACGTAAACTAGAAATAAGGTTGATTAAACTTCTGTTATATTTTTCACCCGTCTGGTCCTATTTGAAATGCAAGAGCTCGTGCCAAAAGATTGTATTTTAAACACCCCGTGTTGCCACGATTAAGTCAGTTTTGTTATTCAAATTGGCAACACTAGAATACTTATTTTTTACACCGTAGCAGTACATTAGTATAAGCGGTATGGAAATAGTTTGTTTTTGTTTTCACTTATTTATTAAATGGGCGAAAATAAAAACAATGTTTTGGTTTCAGAATAGAACAGCGATCACAGAGTTATATTGTCATTGCCTCGTTGTTCTTGTAATAGTAAGCGCTATTGCTGGATCAGGAAAAGTATTAGTAGGGATTCACAACTATAATTTTTATATATTTATATTATTATTATTATAGAACATAACATAACTGGAGAATTGGGGTTTGCTAGATAAGTAGATCTCAGTTTAATCCCTTCGGGGAGTACAGGAATGATGTCTTATAATCATTGTAGCCCTTCTAGATGCTTGTTTACATTTGTTAACATTTTATCTCGTTTTAATATATAAACTTTTTTTTTTAGGTTCTTACGACTTATTGTCGGGCCTAAGTTGTCCCCCCATCTAATTACTAATGCTGTAACATGAAAATATTGTAAAACCAATCAATTTTTTAAAAGAGTAACCGTGTAACCAACCCGAACCGTGCACCTTTTGTCGACGTTTTGTAAGCGCCCATGTAGGCCTGTGTGAAATAAAATAATATGATTTATATTTTTTTATTTTATGTTGAACTTATAGACCATTTTTAGACCAGTCAACATTACGTTTGAATTGAAGGCTTATAATATCATGAAGACTACACCCACTAACGTATGCATACTCCTAGAACACGGTATCAAACAGCGTCTATCGGCTATAGTTCAGGCTCTAATACTTCAGGTTTTTCGACGAGGCAATGACTCTATTTAACGGCTTGTGGTCCAGGGCAGAGTGGAAGGGACAAGATCGCGCGGCAGTTTTACCATGCGATGGACCAACCAGATCAGGTCTGCAGCGGGCGGACCATTGAATGAGTGTACCCGAGTAACAGCCGACAAAGAGAACAGGCATCTTCAAGGAATCGGCCCTATACCCGTAAAGAAACTGTTACAAAATCACGCGTTAATCCATGGGATCTTCATGATGACACAACGCAATTTAAATTGCGGCGAATTGGTGGTAGCGTGCAAGTATTTTCAAAGAAAATTATATAGAAAGACAGAAAAATATTTATTTGTGACCCGCACAGGAGACACTAGTTAAGCAAAACACAAATAAAAATAACAAAAATAAAATAAATAACCCCGTGCGAGACCAAAAAGCCTCCTATCTCAGCATGTGCAACGAATTTAAAAATATAATAAGAATTTTTAAGTGCAAATCGGTCGAATTTCATCGCCTTGCGTCCGCGTGAACGTACTTGCAATAATTTCGCGTGATAAAAATCGCTTATCCATGTGATAATCGAATGGCGTCGAGCCAACAGGAAGGTCAGTATGTCTGGCATTGTAGCGATGCGCCTAGTTTAAATACGAGAAACAATGAACGCGTTTAGTTTCAAGTAAGCTATTCGATTTTCAAAACCATACCATAGACTCTAGACAAGTGATATTCTATTAGCAATACTTTTTTCTCGTTCTAATTCTAAGTTCTAATTCTATTATCTCGTTTTCCTTTTTTTTTATCGTTTGTTTATTTATTATGTAATGTTTTTTTTAGTTTCTTACGACTTATTGTCGGGCCTGCGTTGTCCGCCCATCTAAGTACTGCTGTAACATGCAAATATTGTAAAACCAAACAATTTTTTAAAAGAGTAACCAAGGAGTTTCTTGCCGGTTCTTCTCCATAGGAAATGACCAACCCGAACCGTGCACCTTTTGTCGACGTTTTATAAGTGCCCATGTGAGGCCTATGTGTAATAAAAATTCTTGTTTTTTTTATGATTTTTGAATAAAAGAAAAAAATTATAACGTTCGTCAAAAAGTACACAATGTCTGATTGTCACCCGTTACCAAATCTATCACTTTTCGGTCCTTTACATACAAATTGACTTTTCAATATTTTTTTATTCATGATGATCGATACAAAAAGATCCTTGCTTGCACTGCTAATTTTTTTCAAAAACAAGACAGCTCTTTGTCTATCTAACAGTTCATGCTAAACGGTTTTTGATCGATGTGACCTTATAATTTAATGTTACCCCATAGCGTTAAATCGACGAGAAAGACTTGACAAATGGGGCATCGTCCGATAAGCCTCAGTGAGCGTGTCACAGCTTATATTATCCATAATCGGGGATTTCGGGTGATATTTTCCCCCTAATCGCTTCGTTAAGCAAATACGTACTGGTTCGGTAATCTGTCACTAACGGGGTGTTCCTTACATCAGAAAGCTGTGTTTAAGTAGATGTTAAATGTATGAGTTGCTGTGCTTTGATTTATTTTCTTCTTCTTCGTCGTCAGAACATTCTTGACAGAGTGGTCGAAGTCGTCATGTTGCAGTGAGACTTTAGCCTATAACATGATTCGCATCACGATGCGATGCCTGTTCTCTTTTTCGGCTGTTACTCGGGTACACTCATTCAATGGACCGCCCGCTGCAGACCTGATCTGGTTGGTCCATCGCATGGTAAAACTGCCGCGCGATCTTGTCCCTTCCACTCTGCCCTGGACCACAAGCCGTTAAATAGAGTCATTGCCTCGTCGAAAAACCTGAAGTATTAGAGCCTGAACTATAGCCGATAGACGCTGTTTGATACCGTGTTCTAGGAGTATGCATACGTTAGTGGGTGTAGTCTTCATGATATTATAAGCCTTCAATTCAAACGTAATGTTGACTGGTCTAAAAATGGTCTATAAGTTCAACATAAAATAAAAAAATATAAATCATATTATTTTATTTCACACAGGCCTACATGGGCGCTTACAAAACGTCGACAAAAGGTGCACGGTTCGGGTTGGTTACACGTTTACTCTTTTAAAAAATTGATTGGTTTTACAATATTTTCATGTTACAGCATTAGTACTTAGATGGGGGGACAACTTAGTAACCGACAATAAGTCGTAAGAACCTAAAAAAAGAAGTTGATATATTAAAACGAGATAAAATGTTAACAAATGTAAACAAGCATCTAGAAGGGCTACAATGATTATAAGACATCATTCCTGTACTCCCCGAAGGGATTAAACTGAGATCTACTTATCTAGCAAACCCCAATTCTCCAGTTATGTTATGTTCTATAATAATAATAATATAAATATATAAAAATTATAGTTGTGAATCCCTACTAATACTTTTCCTGATCCAGCAATAGCGCTTACTATTACAAGAACAACGAGGCAATGACAATATAACTCTGTGATCGCTGTTCTATTCTGAAACCAAAACATTGTTTTTATTTTCGCCCATTTAATAAATAAGTGAAAACAAAAACAAACTGTTTCCATACTGCTTATACTAATGTACTGCTACGGTGTAAAAAATAAGTATTCTAGTGTTGCCAATTTGAATAACAAAACTGACTTAATCGTGGCAACACGGGGTGTTTAAAATACAATCTTTTGGCACGAGCTCTTGCATTTCAAATAGGACCAGACGGGTGAAAAATATAACAGAAGTTTAATCAACCTTATTTCTAGTTTACGTCTGAGAAGATCACCATTATTATATTTATTTAGCCCTTACGCAACAAAGAATAGCCACCATACCATACCATACCCACCTCCACCTCACCGCCTCAGCTTCGGCTCGCACGGGTCCATGCTTTGTTTTAATGGGCAGGGTTTGCTCTACCTTCACGCCTCCGGTTTTTTATACACACTCTTGGGGTAGCAACCAAAAGACTACGTGAAGTAAAAACTATTTACAATATGTACTAAATTAAATGACTAACTTAATTCCTTTTTTTGACCTGTTGAAAGAGTTTTATTTTTTGGAAATTGTGTAATATTATTAAGTCAATATGTAAAACGTTTTTATGACAAACGTTTTTTTTATGAAATAAAATGAAAAAAAATATACAATTCATATTTTTTTTCACTCAAGTAAAACGTAACTAAAAAAAGTTTATCGGATAATTATTTTCACAAGTGAATTATTTGGTAATGATAAAATGGTAAATTATGTTTTGCCAATCGTTATTATCAAGTAAAATATGTAAATAAATTTTTGGTGAACTGACAGGACACCAAAATGGCAAGATCGATATTTAAAAAATTACATAAAATAAAAAACGATAATACATAACCCTCCATCGGCAATTGGGTAAAAAGGCTTCGATATTTAGGGTTTTGGACCTTCTGTAAAATCTTATTTTGTTACACTACTACTACACTAATCAAAATTCATTATTTTAATTTCATTTGAGAAGAATGAGAGCAAAGTAACTTCAGGTTTTAGTTATTTTCATATCTTCATATTCATAATTAATAGTCCTTTAAGTAATCATGTCTAGAGCTTTGTGCTATTTCATAACTGGCCGGCGATTTGGACTTGTGCCCGCTTGTAGGCACCTCCCTACTTACCGCCCTCCCCATTTGCCCCATTCTAGGCATTTATTTCTGTATCGTGGGTGCTTTTACAAACATTTAAACTCACATACACAAGACATCCAGATCCGGAACAACTATCCGTAGGCCATACAAATATTTGTTCCATGCGGCAATCGAACCCGCGACACGCGGCACCACAGACATAAATCTATCTAGATAACGCAAGTTCAACCTCCATCTGTATGAAAACCAAGCGTGCCACTTTTTCACACACAATTTAAAAACAAATTTACTTACCAATGAAAGACAACATTTCCAAAGCCTCGGCCAAGTTTTTCTATACAGTCTTTACATCTCAATATGTCATAAAAAGGCATTTTTCTAGATTTCGGTGAATTCCCGGTGCCGATAATGCTAAATGAAAAGCTCAAAATACGATCATTAATCGTAATTTTATTAATTTATTTATTTACTATATACATTATTGTACACAACAAAAAAAACATACAGGACAAACGTTCACAATAACAAGTGTACAATGGGCGGTCTTATCGCACTAGGCAATCTCTTACAGACAACCTTTGGATGGACTAAACGATCGCTGAAGAATTTTCACACGAATTACATACAATCGCATTATCTAGTTAGATTTATATCTGTGACGCCAACCGTGTCGTCAAAATATACCGTCGACGGTATATTACTGTCGTCAAAATAAACTATAATAATATACCTAAAACTATAACTTTGCCTAATCCCTTCAGAGAACACAGGCGTGGTGTTATGTTATTTTTCATCCTTATTCAGTTATTGTTACCATGACCTTGTTGTAATATTATCCTGTAAAATTCCTATCTCTAAACACAAAAACAAAAGCAAACAAACAACACTTAACGCATCATGTGTAAGTAACACAATTAACAAGGAAATATGTAAGAAAATGAGGATATGAAATGAGCCCGCTCTAAGCACTTAAACAACATGGCTGCCTCACGATGTAACGTTAAGATACGGGAGAAGCAAGGTAATAAAGTTAGTTTAAAATTAATTGCTGTAGACTACCTTTTTTCTTCGATGGTCGTATTCTACTTTGTTAGTTGGTTCATGCATGTAGAGAGTTGTGAAAAGACAGTGTTACATGAATGTTACGTGTCTTTCAAATAGTTCGCACACTAGAAACTTAACAAATTGTTTCACCTTCACCGACCCAATTTTTCGCTGCACTTCCGAATAACAAAAATAATAACCTTTTTTTTAAATTAAAATCTTGGCGAAAAATTGGAGCGAATGCGGAAAAAAGCAGGGTTTTAAATTTTAAATACCATGTATGTATTCTTCAAGTATCCCAAGACGTGTCACACGAATACTATTTTTACCTTGACCTATTATTATTATAATATTATTATTTTCAGTCTGTATTGTCCGACTGCAGGGCAAAGGCCTTCCTTTGCTCTTGACCTAGCCTACTCTCAAATCAAGGGCATAATTCAAAACTGCCAATAGCGAAGATTTAACATGAAATATGCTATAGCAAGTTATACAATTGAATGGTTTGAGGAAATTTTAGGAGACCTATGAGCAAACATTTCGGTAGAGGTCATAGGTCCAATTTAGTTTTATTTTCATAATATTTTTTTGCAGAAGATATTAGAATAGAATAGAATAGAAATATATTTATTCGACACAGGCACAACACAACAGCAACAAACATGGAGTAAAAGACAAAAAAGAAGTGCAAAGACAAATTGCGCTGAACGTGCCCATACCGAAAGGGCTACCATCTCAGCATTAGCTGGGCGTCAGACTCCCAGCGCTGGTTTTCAGTTGGCACCCGCAGCGACACAGCGCACACGGACGTGGTTAACGAAATAAAACCTTATTACCTTTACCTTTTATTAGAAACCTTTACTACGAGGTCGTCATGGTTTTCATGGCGTGAAAGCCTTTGTACAAACCTTCTTTGCTTCAGATCTCCGCAAGTATATTTTCGGTAACTTTTACTATGAGACTATCATTGTTTTCCTATTCTGTTCAAACACCATTTTGGGTGGCTCAAAAGATCTCGCCCTCCTCAAAGGCGCAAGGGTCTCTATTCCGGCAAGTAATGGGCTGTCCTGTCGTCAAATGTAGGAGTCGTAAATGGTACCTTATGATAGACTTCCAAGGAAAACTTCTGCGGCGGCAATTCTTCTTCATAGCGTTTCGATGAAAAACACAAGCTTGTTTGTGTGCCTGGTCCACTCTTTGTTGCGCCCCTGGAAAATCTTGGAATTATGGTCCTATACACCGTGTAATGAGTCAAACCACTGTTACTATCACCGGGATAGTGTTACCGTGCTCCAATAGCACCCCTTACATTGCCAGTGTCATTGCATCAGTGACGCCGAGGCCGCTTTGTTCGGAAGTCTACCTTTGAGGATTATGGCATAAGAATGGGTAGCAGGGTCCTTGTCTTGGCTAATAACAGTTATATTTTAGTACTGTCAGGAATACTTACAGGGATTGGTTGGTAAAACGTGATGATTATGGAAATAAAGCCTGTAACTTATGGGCCTTTGTTTGGATAATGTTTCTGCCAAGAACTTTTTTTTACAAAATGTAATATGCCTGTATACCCTGGCGAGTTAAAACTGTACCTATAGTACACATATACTAGGTTAGGTCATAAATGGAATGGAGGCCGAGCATATTGCTTTTAACCGGGATCAAATTCAATCCCCGGGCTGCAACAGACAAAAAATACAACAATTTTCCCGATCTGGAAATTGAACCCAGGATCTCAGCAATTGCGCTTCCAACCACTAGACCAACAATCCAGACGAACATCCTTTATCGATTTATTTTTAAATATCGTTGCACAAGCTGAGAATGCTAAGAGCTAATTTTTGTTTATTTTTTTTTCTCTTTTGTCTCCTGGTCCCAAATTAACAATTTTTCTTTCCTTTTTTTTACATTGCTTATATGTACATCCTTACGTGTGTTATTAACTAAACAAACTCTGACCTAAATTCAAGTTGTATCAAGTTCCTCAAGAAATCTCAACGATACCTAACGTGGGCGTCAAATTAAAGACTGGCAGGGGTCGCCCATTATCCGCCCGTTTTCTACTCCTACGCTAGTTTATATTGCCAACTTTATAATTTTATTCCTAAATTTGGAAACTGATGACTAATATTTAGGTATCCTAACTTTGTTTGTATCAATTTTTTTCAAGATTCTGGTTCTATTTATGTTTCTGTGTTCACATTTTTCGTTAAGGCATCAAAAGTTAACAAACAAACAGACACAGTTACTTTCGCATTTATTATTCGTATGGAAGTATAGATTCAAACATAAATATAAGATTGCTTCTTCTCATAAGCAAGATATCGAATTCATAATTTAATTTTAATCACGAACCAAGTTATGCTCTAGTATGTATGCTCCTGACGGGAAACCTCTAACACGATAGCCTCGGAAGTTCTCATCGCGAACTTCGAAGTGCAGTCTAAACTTGATAATTAATACTGCGTTAATTAATGTTTGACGAAATACTTAGTTCAATATTTAACACAGCGCGGGTATTTGAAGATCCGCAGAGATTTTCGTAGAGAAATAACAAATTTGCCTTCAGTATTTTCCATGGCTCCATTGAGTGCCTGGTGGTGCAGAGCAGAGTGGATGGTAACAGGCCACGCGGGAGATCACCGATGAGGTGGACCCACTAAATCAAATCTGCGGTGGGAGGTCCAGTAAATGAATGCGCCAAAACTTTCATCTAACAGAGCCAAATGGAGAGAGGTCGTGAGGCGAGTGACAAGAAAACCAGTGATCGGACGAAACGAAGAAGAAGAAGAAAATTTTACATGGACTGACTACTTACCTGACCTCCACAACCCAGTAACTGGGTAACATGGTACTCCTTGGCAAGACTGGTGTCAAATTGTCTGGATGCCGGCATTCTGTAACGACCGTCAAAGATCTGCAAATGACAGCGGGGACCAACAGCTTAACCTAATTTTTCTGCGGCCCATCCACCTCGGCAAGCGTCGCTTAACCTCAAAGATCAAATCGTGCGACTGGCTCTGGTTTCGTTAGTAAATAAATCAGTAGTTTTTCAAAGCCTTAAGGAAGAATATCATTTGCCAAAAGTCACGTCTGTTACAGTAAATCTAATATGTCAGCAACATCAGTGAAGTTTTAATTTACCTACTCGGGATTGTTGTCAACCATAGATATAATAAACTATTCCTATGTTGTCAACCTTGCTTGACGAACTGACTAAATCGGCCTGAATACGAAGCAATAATCCATGATGGGTCAATGTGACGACGCCTGTTGTGAACAGCGTACGTCTCTTGGTAGCAAAATACTGGTTGGAAAGAATTTTATTTTGAGTAAATTGTCTCAAAAAGATGAAGATGGATATTGTCGAGGCGGGGGGCTCAGTAACCGTGGCTTGGTCACCCACGGTGAAGCGAAGAGGAACCCGAGGAGGGGCCGCTCGTCAGAGCTTTTACCGATAAGCCGACGACGTACCGGCCAACATGTAGTTTGTGGTTTTGCCTGGGTGACGTCGCAACTTAGGCGGGTCGCGATGTCGGGGCCTCCCAAACCCATATAATATCGTAGCTGAGGGTTGGAGGCCGCGGCGAGAGACGAGTGCCTGTATTGCGGTGCGCCGCTCACCCTACCTTGCGCGGCCTGGACGAGGTCGCCACCTTCTGATTGCGTATGCGGTGGGGCCGCAGGGGAGGAGGAGTGTTGGTATAGCGTTGGTAGCTCTCTCTATGCATCTGAAAAATGGTAGGTAATGGTAGGGGCCTTTGACCTTGACCCTTCACAAGTGGACCAAGGGTGCCAAATACACGGGGTCGTCTGGCGCCCCTATGCTGGTTTGGTCCCTGGGGTGGTCAAGGCGCACAGTGTGTTGTGGTGCACCGGTGATGGGGGTACTTCCCAGAGGAGGTTCCGGTGACGGACCACCGCGGCTGGTTCGCGGTGAGTGCTATCGCGTGCCCGTGTTCCCGCCATAAGCGCCACAGAAGAACACCGTGGCGTTTTAGTGGGTTGGAGTCCCACATAACTGCGCTATCTTCTCGTGGTAGTGCAGTAGCATGAGCATTTCTCCACGCTAAAAAAATAAATAAAAAAGATATGTACTGTGAAGACTTCTCACTTATCTAGAGGCATCCTCCTTGCTTATTATAAAACTGGCAACAGATAATTATTTAGCTTATGAAGGTGATTGAAATTAAGAAAAATTAAGATGTTTTTGTTAAGCTTTGCTTGGCAATTCTGTAAAAGCCGTTTAGGGCAGGCACGTTGTTGATTCAATGCAAGTTTAAAGGTAATTTTTGCTTATTATTTGAGCTCCCTGAGCCACCCCCTTACAGTACCTAAATACCTACTGCGAGTGTTTTGATGTTTCTGGATTAATCTGTCTTTTCCTTCAGACTTTAACAGTCTCGCAAAATCATTTTGCTACGTCAAAATCCTATAACAAGATATTCGGAATAAAAATAAAAAACCTGCCAAGTGCGTGTCGGACTTCGCACATTTATGGTTCCGTACTAAGCAAGTTGGTTTTAATAGGAAAAAATAAAAAAAAAAAAACAAAAAACTCTGATTTATCAATATATTAGTATTTGTTAGTGAAATATACGTAATAATAAGCATTATCACCAAATGTAAAGTTCAAAGATCAATTGGAACTAAAAAAAAACTTTATGTAAAGAGCTGACTATGGTGGCTTCTCATTCCTTTATTTTTCCAATATTTTTTAAAACACAAAATACAGCAATTATTTACTTAACGAGTTCCAAACAACGATAGATCCCTCTCGATGGTTATTTTTACTTTGCTCTTCATGGGAGGCCCTTTATAAACTTGTAAAAATATTTGTGACAATTTGTATGGCTTTGGGTCAACAAGATGCTTCTACTGTGAAAATTTGAAGACTGTAGCTCCAACCGTTTGGCTGTAAAACCTGTGTGACAGACGACGGACAGACGTATACCTGAGAGACAGCAATAGGGCTCCGTTTGGACCCTTCGGGTACGGTACCCTAATAAACAACAAGTCTCACCACGCCATCGCAACTAGTTTTTCTCTCAGTTCATTGTATTTTATCTTTTGAATGAACTTTTAAGTTTCGAACTAAACTTCAAAGTCCCTCGAAAGTCTTTCTGTTCAACACCAAAGTTAATCGTAGGTACGGATTAGTTCTACAACTTTACTTCTTGAGTCGTAGAGAGACTACTCGTTCAAGTACAAAATGTGAAACAGTGTGTTTTTACCAAGATAAGAAGAGTGTGAGAAGTTTGTTTGTAGCTTGTTAAAGCAGAGATTCTTAGGAGTAATTTAATTGAGGAGCTCTTTCGGATTTTTATGATATCAAGTGTTATAATAATAATTAGTACTTAGGATGGAAAACAAATCCAATCGAAAGTAATATTATAAATAAAGAGGAAAATTTGTTGGAAATACTTGAAAGAAAGGAAATGTGTCAGCTAAGATCGCAAAGCAGAAGAATGATACACTGGTCGAGGGTTTAATTACATGAAGCCTTTTGAGCCACTTTGGACCCCTGTTAACGCCCAGACTACTTCTCAGAAACGGGAATTTAGGTTTGTATTCACAGGAACGGTTCTCAGGAACGGGAATATTGTATTATTTCTTTTCAGGAACGGTTCACAGGAACGGGACTATGGTCTTCTTTTTCAAAGAAACAGTTCACAGGAACGGGAATACGGTCTTATTTACCTTCTGAGGAACGGTTCACAGAAACGCAACTTCTTCTTGGTTCTTCAAATAAATGTTCAACAAATTCATCGTAGTCTTCCTGGATCAGCCCTCAGCGATGATCCCTCAGGCTTCAGGGTTCTTGAATACTTGGCTCGAACGGACCAACAAATGTACTGGACGGACGAGATTGCCGGGCACTGTGTACGGGAGGTTGTAAGTCTCCAGTCCTAGCGCGTTGCCACCCTGTACCTATAGTTCAGTTTCAAGAGTCCTGGAGTGTTGATTGATAGCTGCTGCTATGTGTTGAGAGGTAAAAGCTTCTTACGTAGGAAATAAGAGACTTGATTCTTCATGACTATTTGAAGCAGTTCTGCAGGACCCCAATGTACCAGGCCCCTCAGAAAGTATTGCGAAAAAAAGTTTTTATATATGGGAGACTGGCCAGTTATAATGTTTTTCGAAAATATGATTATTTATAAGTAAAAATAAGTAAGTTCCAATTTCAAAATTTCCCTCCACATTTTTTGCGAGTTAATTCAAAGTATTGTGTCTCACTGAAATATGGATCTGCGCCGGGAACATTTTAGAGCTATGATTTTATACGATTTCAAGTGTCGCCTGAAACCGGATGAATCGTACGATAGACTTCAAATGGCATTCATGGATGAAGGCCCTTCCAAGGCAACCGTGTATCGTTGGTATAACGAATTCAAGCGCGGTCGACCAACTTTGGGGGATGACGAAAGAAGCGGTCGCCCTTTGACGGCTGTTACCGAAGAAAACGTGCTAGCAGTGAAAAATTTAATCCAAGACAATAGGCGAATTACATATCAGGAGATTCAACACATATTGAAGATTGGATCGGGAAGCGTTCACGAGATTCTACACAGCCATCTTCGCGTGAGGAGGATAGTATCACGCTGGGTGCCGCACAACCTCACCGATGCTCAGAAGCAGGCCCGGGTGGAATGGTGCCGTGATATGCTTAACAAATTTGAAGCAGGCTCGTCTCGGCGTGTTTACGACATCGTTACAGGTGATGAGTCCTGGATTTATCAATACGACCCAGAAACCAAGCGCCAGTCGACTGTTTGGGTGTTTCAAAATGAGCCAACGCCTACCAAAGTGAAGCGATCTAGAAGCGGGGGTAAGATTTTGATCGCTAGCTTTTTTAATTTGACTGGCCACTTGGTATCAATTCCCTTACGGGATCAAAGAAGCATTAATGCCGAATGGTATACTACCAAATGTTTGCCAGAAGTTTTCTCTGTTATAAGCAACAAGCGACCAAACACAGGGCTCCGCGGGCTACTGCTCCACCACGACAATGCACCTGCGCACACCGCACTCAAAACGAGGTACTTCCTGGACAGCACGCCAGTCAAACTCCTGGGTCACCCTCCTTACAGCCCTGATCTAGCACCGTGTGACTTCTTTTTATTCCCAAAAATAAAAAATCAGCTCAAAGGGATACAATTTTCGTCGCCGGAAGATGCGCTGGCTGCGTTCGAGCAGGCTGTAAACGAGGTGTCTGCGGCGGACTGGAAAAAGTGTTTTGAAAACTGGTTTAGGCGCATGAATCTTTGTATAGAGGCTGGTGGAAAGTACTTTGAAAAGATTTAATAAAAATATATGTACGTATAGAACAATTTTTTTTAGTTTCGCAAAACTTTCTGAGTGTCCCACGGGACACTCAGAAAGTTTGCAGAAAGGCTGCTCGAACGCAGCCAGCGCATCTTCCGGCGACGAAAAGTGTATCCCTTTGAGCTGATTTTTTATTTTTGGGAATAAAAAGAAGTCACACGGTGCTAGATCAGGGCTGTAAGGAGGGTGACCCAGGAGTTTGACTGGCGTGCTGTCCAGGAAGTCCCTCGTTTTGAGTGCGGTGTGCGCAGGTGCATTGTCGTGGTGGAGCAGTAGCCCGCGGAGCCCTGTGTTTGGTCGCTTGTTGCTTATAACAGAGAAAACTTCTGGCAAACATTTGGTAGTATACCATTCGGCATTAATGCTTCTTTGATCCCGTAAGGGAATTGATACCAAGTGGCCAGTCAAATTAAAAAAGCTAGCGATCAAAATCTTACCCCCGCTTCTAGATCGCTTCACTTTGGTAGGCGTTGGCTCATTTTGAAACACCCAAACAGTCGACTGGCGCTTGGTTTCTGGGTCGTATTGATAAATCCAGGACTCATCACCTGTAACGATGTCGTAAGTACGCCGAGACGAGCCTGCTTCAAATTTGTTAAGCATATCACGGCACCATTCCACCCGGGCCTGCTTCTGAGCATCGGTGAGGTTGTGCGGCACCCAGCGTGATACTATCCTCCTCACGCGAAGATGGCTGTGTAGAATCTCGTGAACGCTTCCCGATCCAATCTTCAATATGTGTTGAATCTCCTGATATGTAATTCGCCTATTGTCTTGGATTAAATTTTTCACTGCTAGCACGTTTTCTTCGGTAACAGCCGTCAAAGGGCGACCGCTTCTTTCGTCATCCCCCAAAGTTGGTCGACCGCGCTTGAATTCGTTATACCAACGATACACGGTTGCCTTGGAAGGGCCTTCATCCATGAATGCCATTTGAAGTCTATCGTACGATTCATCCGGTTTCAGGTGACACTTGAAATCGTATAAAATCATAGCTCTAAAATGTTCCCGGCGCAGATCCATATTTCAGTGAGACACAATACTTTGAATTAACTCGCAAAAAATGTGGAGGGAAATTTTGAAATTGGAACTTACTTATTTTTACTTATAAATAATCATATTTTCGAAAAACATTATAACTGGCCAGTCTCCCATATATAAAAACTTTTTTTCGCAATACTTTCTGAGGGGCCTGGTATATATGGGCGTGTGCGCCTTGAAGTCCTCTGTCCAGCGACGAGCTTGCTTGCGGGCAGAATACAATTACTTTTAGGCTTTAAGATCTTCCCTTCTGAACAAAGTATTTCTAACAAATAAATATTTTGATTTGATTTCAAAACATCCAGGTTCGTGGCTATATACCCTGAACAGATTCTCCAGGATGAGTGATGGATGAAGGGAAACTTTGTTGTTTTATCAACTATACAATTTATATCTGTTCTATTACATGGACCTTGTAGCCCTTCTACAAGGCTATAGTAATACATTACATCTACATCGTTCAGGCGCGTAACTGCTTGAAAGCGTCAGTTGACGAAAAAGTGCAAATTTACAACATTAAAGTTAATTTGTACTTAAACTATCTTAGGGATTTCGATTCATTAAAGACGACCCAGTAGCTATCCCGACAGGCTATCTCGGGGTAGTACTTTAGTAGATGCAACTATAACCCTCGAGCGCGTACCCTTCCTGTCAACGGGTCAATGTTATGAAAATTTGTGTGATCCCGCAATCTTGCAAGCTGACTATCTCCCAAAACATCAAAGCTATCTTCACTCTAGAAATATGGTTGGGAAGACAGACAAACGGGCTATTGAGTGGTTGTACGTCAAAAGGTACATCCGTAAGCTTTTAGATACTTAGGGCACGTGAAAGCGGCTAATTTTGCTAGATTGCGCAATCCCACCATATTATAAGTTGGTTTCTACTTAAACCATCCAGGCGATGTTCATTATCCATGGAAGGTTCTGACTGCGTGCCAGCAGGCTCCCGAGAGCTAATGCTTTAGAAAGCATATCTATAATCTTTCAGACACCAAGTGTCCTTGTAAGCGGCCAGTCCGCTAAGACGCATATAGAAACCTCTGTACTGGTTCGTACAAACACACTATCTCAAATAAATTGTGTTTATATATTAGAACTACATGACTTTAATCGAAATACAGGGTCAACAAGTGTAGGTTACCTGGAAGGGCTATGACAACAATAACATGATTATATACTAACCACTTATTTAAGGTAAATGTGCCTGTATTTACCGTTCCAGGATCAGATTATATTAGCTTTCGCTATTGACTGTCATTATGTACTGATCATAGTCATAGACATAGGGTATATAAGTTAGAACACCTAGTTTGTGTTTCCTAACAAACTAAATAGGGAAATAAATATTAAAGAGTGGCGCGTCAGTGGATTGCGCCGCCCGCTACCTCAGCCTTTATAATATTTTTTTATTTTACTTAACATTTCTTATGCTAGCTTATGAGCTATGGTGACGCTTCGTCGCGAACAATACATATGGGTTTGTAGTAATAAAACTTTAAGTTCAGTATAATCACTTAATTTTATCGATAAAAAAAACAACTCAAAACTCTTAAAGATGGAGCAATTATTATTTTAGTATCCGACTTTATAATTTTGATATCAACATAGGTTATTACATTGATCATTTATTTGTATAATAGGTGTATTTAATGAATACAATATTAAAATAAAAGAATATTCAAAATGTTGTATTAAATATTAGTGCCCGCCGGCGCTCACGGGTGTTTGGGCCCCGTAATTTTGGGGAACCATGAAATTTTGCATGTTTTGCCCCGTAACGCTACTGTTAATATTGACAGTTAAATAAATATTTGACGATGTATTTCGCCAAGCAAACAATAAATCAGCTAGAGTGGGGTTTATTTTCGTTAATTCGTACGTAGCGGTAGTTCCGTTTATATCGGCTTCACATCTTGATCCCTCGTGGTTTCCAACACATTGGCAGATTGGCTCATCCTCCTCATTAAGAGAACATTCACCGTCGTTCAGACAGTAGCCATGACACGCGGAGACCTCACATCTTTCTCCTAAGTAAGCGGCGTCACAGCTGAAATAATGAAAATATTAAACTTAACTATACGTACATTTGACGGTGCAGGAAAACATCATGAGGAAACTGGAATGTTCCAGGACCAAAAATTCGAAGGCATATGACATCCATCAACCCGCATTGGACCCATGTGGTGGATTACGGCCTATTTCCTCACACAGAGAAAATGCCTGTGTCCCAGCAGTGGGAACATTAAAAGTCTGATGATGATACCTAACATTCAACAAGAAGACCATCAGAAGAAGTAGAGTATGTTTTACCTGCATTTAGGGTGTCCCTCATCACTAAGACTACAGTTGCCGTGCATGCAATAGTTCAGACAGTCAGATATCTCGCATCTGTGTCCTAAATAATCTCCTTTGCACTGACAGACTGGCTCGTGGTTCTTATTCAAGGAACAGTCACCGTTGTTGGAACAATAGCCAAGACACACGTCGACTTGACATCTTGGCCCGGTGTAACCAGCATTACAACTGAAATAATCATAATGTGTTCTTAGAATTATTTATACAATGTTTCCGTGCATGCAGTAATAAAAGTTTAAGGTCGTTAAATACACTTTATTTCATAGATAAAAACCTCCTTTAAAGGATCGTCCAATCTCAACACTTTCAAAGATAGAGCAATTTTAGTTTTGACTTAGTTATGACGATATCCACATAATCAAAGACCATAACTTTGGATTTTGTCTCACAGAGACGTCAATTTAATCTTATGTTTAAGGTCACAACACAGACAAACTAAAATAGTTATTTATGCTACAAGTGTAGAAGGTAGATGATTTCCGATGAGTGGCATTTTTATTCACGAGCGAGCGAAGCGAGTGAGTGGATAAATCGACACAAGTCGGAAATCATCTTACGTACGTGTATCATACAACATTTTACTATGCATTGTGCGAGGAAATAAATAAATTAATAAAATAAAATTAATAAAATGGCGGACTTATTCAAGCGCGTTCAGCATATCCACAGATTAACTAATAGTTCCTCCGGCATATCTTCTGCGCATGTGCAAATAGCTGTCACATCGTAACGCAATAAGGCACGAGCAAAATATACGTTCTGCCAAACATATTTAATGAATATTTTATTTTATTATTATTATTTTATATTATTTATTTATTTTATTAAAATTAATTTATTGATCAAAATCTAAATCTAGAGTAATTAAAAACGCCTAAAATAAAGTATTAGTTTTATTTTACCTTTTATATGAATGGTAATCTGTACATAACGAATTTTTAAAACTTTTCTCAAATAATAAATACTCTATGCGTCGGGCTGACGTTGGAGTTAAAATGTATAATAAATATTATATTATTATTTATAATTAAATTATTTATTTATTTTATTAAAATTAATTTATTGATCAAAATCTAAATCTAGAGTAATTAAAAACGCCTAAAATAAAGTATTAGTTTTATTTTACCTTTTATATGAATGGTAATCTGTACATAACGAATTTTTTAAACTTTTCTCAAATAATAAAAACTCTATGCGTTCGGCTGACGTTGGAGTTAAAAATTAAAAAAAGTACAGGAAAGTAAAAAGCACTAGTGAAAAAAGTGACACTTTCCGCACAGTTTGCCTGCTTGGAAAACCGCTCTTTTCGAGGACATGCATTGTAAAATATTTAACTAACGCACAAAAGCTAAGATATTTTTGTATTGAGCCATGAAAGAGAATTTTTAAAGAAAATTTCTCACGTTTTCTATCTTCTATCTAAACATATAAAAGAAGAAAGTGACTGACTGACTGACTGACTGACTGACTCACTCACTGACCATCAACGCACAGCCCAAACGGCTAAAGCTTCTGTTCGCGACGATACGTCACCATTTAGATAGGTAGTCGTATGTAAAATGTAAATAGTATTGACAGACACACGTCTGCTCACCCCAGAGCGCCATCGCATACTAAGCGATGTCGGTAGGTGAAAAAACCTTTTATAGTAAAGCTCGTAACTAATTTTGTTCATGTTTTTGAGACACTAAAATTATATTTTATGTGTCTATCAGTATGTAATAGAGTCATATAGTTTAATAACAATAAATTAGAAGCATTAATATGCATACTGATTGTGTTATTACGGAAAGAAACAAGTATTTAACTCCGTAAATACAACCGCTGCCCATGGCTGATTAGTTCACAATGACCCGTCAGATGGCGGCGCCTTATATTTATACTAAAACCAGTTATTGTAGAATTTTGATAACTTTAAACTCATGTTTTAGGGGCTTTTACATAGTTTATAGTGTGCATATAGCGCTTATGTGTTAGAATTATACATAAGGTACCTTAGTTATATGATAGATGTATAGGTTTAAGGAAATAAAAATATTTTGTTTACTTATTTTAGACCCCCCGTTTTGAGCAGGGTATCAGGTGGTGCTATAGGTATTCTATTCACCAACCAATCAGATTGCTTCCTTACACATAATTGTTTTGTTAGGAAACACCATCTAGGTGTTCTAGATAGGATGGCTGGATGCCATGACTGAGAAATTATACATAATAGCAGTACATGGCCAGTCTTAATACATTTTCACTCTAAAAAGGGAAAAATACATACATTTTACTCAAGTAAGTGTTTAGAAAATTCGATACAAGCCATTTTAGCGCTTCTAGGTGACCTAGAATTTTATCTAGGCCCTATAAATAGACAGCACCTATGTAATTCTAGTACATAGACATCACTTGCTTGAAGTGATGTGTCTGTGTATGCCGGCATGGACGTTTCTATACGTCTGCCGACGAGTCACTACATCCAGGGACACTTGGTGCCTGGTCAGACCATAGATATGCTGTCTGAAGCATTACCTTCGTGGACCCTCAGGCAGGCGCCTTGATTCAGTCATGACACAGAGCTAGTATATAGGTGTATATAACGCACACAGACACATTGAAACTGTGAGACGACGTAAGATTTCGTATTCGGCCGCTTCCCGGCACCTTAAGCTGCAGAAAGGCTGGTGGTACACCCATCAGGGTACCGCCATTAGACAGCCTGGTCTTCCAGCTACCCAACCACACTTCCGCAAGGAGCTTAGCTCTGGTGGTTGAGGAGTTAAGCGACCCGACATGGTGCGAGGTTACATGGATTTGCTATGTAAACAAACTTGTAACAAAGGCTAACTAATCGGGGTTTGGACATGTAGCCACCGGACTTCTACCTTGGGATAGCCCATCACGAGGGCTACCCGGGGGTGAATGTTACTCGAAAATCCACCCAGCAGTCTGAGTAGGAATCGAGTTTGTACGCCAAAATCAGGGGCATAAGCTAGCTTCTCGCACCATTTCGCGGCTGTACGCCTGAAGGTTTCAAACACAACCTTGACACTTGTGTGTGGCGACGGCCCAGGGGGAGGGCTCCAAGTCCCTCGCTGGTACCCTATAGCTAACGTATCTAGTTTTAGGAGAAACTCGATTGTAAAGCTTCAAACTGGCGGGAATTCCCTTTCTTTGACGTTCTCCTTACGAGAACTCCCTGATGGTAGGGGCTAGGGACCTGGATCAAAGACCGGAGGGAAGGTCTCCTCGAGACCTATCCAAAGGTGCAAATTTCACCAGAATCGGTCTAGTGGAAGGGTAGTTCCTGTCAGTTTGAAGCTACGAGTCTTAGCTTATAATTTTTTGAAAATAAAAGTTTTTGCGGTCGGAATGTTGTGGTCCTCGTCGCAGTCGAGTTCGCCTCTTTAATAGTGCGCAGGCGCGTGAACATTTCGTAGCCATTATTTCACTTAAAGTATTTCCACGCATCATTGCGCATCGAGGACCATGAAGGAACGTCGCGTCTGGCCATAAACAAATAGTTTTTTATTTAACCTGGACATCTCGTTTTCACCTCAACCTACTTGGCAGCCTTCAAGTGTCTACAAGGTCCATAGTTACCAGATGACAACTGAACAATAGGTGCAAGGGGCGTCAACGCGTTCAAGCAGGAGCCTTACAACCTCCTGATTGCCTGTCGGTCTTGGACGATCACGTCCGTCCCGTACAGCTTCAATCATGAAACTTGGCATGTAGATTTCTTTAGTAGTGTAGGTGAGCACTAAGAAAGGATTTTTGGAGATTCCACTCCTAAGGGCGTGAAATAGGGGATGAAAGTTTGTATGAAAATCCGTCAGTTTTACAGTCAGGATCTTCATATTTTGGGTTTAGGCTGAAAATTAAAAAATAATGTTCATGTTTCTCAGGGATTTTGAAAATTCCACCCCCATGAGGGTGAAAAGGGGGATGAAGTCATGGGAATAATGAAATCGTCTAGAGATTTGAAATTTTGCACATGGATACTTTATACTGTGCAGGTATCCACTAGAAAGGATTTCTGTGAATTCCACCCCTAAGGGGCTGAAATAGGGGATGAAAGTTTGTATGAAAGTCGGTCAGGATTGAAGTTTGGATCTTCGAATTTTGGGTTTGGGCTGAAGATTAAAATCTAATATAAACATCTAAACATACTATCTTCTTCATCTATTATCTATCCATCTAAACATATAAAAGAAGAAAGTGACTGACTGACTGACTGACTCACTCACTGACCATCAACGCACAGCCCAAACGGCTAAAGCTTCAATCATGAAACTTGGCATGTAGATT
The DNA here is from genome assembly GCA_949775005.1 of Orthosia gothica. NCBI lineage: Eukaryota > Metazoa > Arthropoda > Insecta > Lepidoptera > Noctuidae > Orthosia > Orthosia gothica. The sequence continues at coordinate 9,666,263 of OX459067.1, read as the reverse complement.
TCTTTGGTAGTGTAGGCGAGCACTAAGAAAGGATTTTTGGAGATTCCACTCCTAAGGGCGTGAAATAGGGGATGAAAGTTTGTATGAAAATCCGTCAGTTTTAAAGTCAGGATCTTCATATTTTGGGTTTAGGCTGAAAATTAAAAAATAATGTTCATGTTTCTCACGGATTTTGAAAATTCCACCCCCATGAGGGTGAAAAGGGGGATGAAGTCATGGGAATAATGAAATCGTCTAGAGATTTGAAATTTTGCACATGGATACTTTATACTGTGCAGGTATCCACTAGAAAGGATTTCTGTGAATTCCACCCCTAAGGGGCTGAAATAGGGGATGAAAGTTTGTATGAAAGTCGGTCAGGATTGATGTTCGGATCTTCGAATTTTGGGTTTGGGCTGAAGATTAAAATCTTATATAAACATCTAAACATATTAATATCTTCTTCATCTATTATCTATCCATCTAAACATATTATTATCTTTCTCCTGAGTAAGCGGCGTCACAGCTGAAATAATGAAAATATTAAACTTAACTATACGTACATTTGACGGTGCAGGAAAACATCATGAGGAAACTGGAATGTTCCAGGACCAAAAATTCGAAGGCATATGACATCCATCAACCCGCATTGGACCCGTGTTGTGGATTACGGCCTATTTCCTCACGCAGAGAAAATGCCTGTGTCCCAGCAGTGGGAACATTAAAAGTCTGATGATGATACCTAACATTCAACAAGAAGACCATCAGAAGAAGTAGAGTATGTTTTACCTGCATTTAGGGTGTCCCTCATCACTAAGACTACAGTTGCCGTGCATGCAATAGTTCAGACAGTCAGATATCTCGCATCTGTGTCCTAAATAATCTCCTTTGCACTGACAGACTGGCTCGTGGTTCTTATTCAAGGAACAGTCACCGTTGTTGGAACAATAGCCAAGACACACGTCGACTTGACATCTCGGCCCGGTGTAACCAGCATTACAACTGAAATAATCATAATGTATCCATAGAATTATTTATACAATGTTTCCGTACATTTAGTAATAAAAGTTTAAGATCGTTAAATGCACTTTATTTCATAGATAAAAACCTCCTTTAAAGGATCGTCCAATCTCAACACTTTCAAAGATAGAGCAATTTTAGTTTTGACTTAGTTATGACGATATCCACATATTCAACGACCATAACTTTGGATTTTGTCTCACAGAGACGTCAATTTAATGTTATTTTTACGGTCATAACACAGAAAAACTAAAAAATAAAATTTCTCACGTTTTTATCGATATAATTAAGTGTATTTTGGCCTTAAAATTGTATTACTACTTGCAGACACATTGTTTAAAGAGAGATATATATAATAGAGGAGAGCGTGGCTAAAAAATAACAGCCACACAGGTCACTCTCCAAGGTTAAGCAACGGTTAATTTAACAAGGTTAAGCAACGGCTCCAAGGTTAATTTAAATACACGCAGTAAACACGAAATTGTATTACCCAAATTCAGATTAACGAAAACTAGCAAGTCTTTTCTTATAAACAGTATACGCTTGTATAACAAGTTGCCAAAGTCAGTTATAGAACTAACCGATGGAAAGTTCAAAAATCACATCAAACGTGTCCTTATTAAAAAAGCATATTATAAAATCAAGGACTACGTTGAAGATAAAAATATTTGGTTTTAGCTCCTTCTGCACATGCGGCTTCCCTGGTAACTCATAAACGGCACAAATATGTGGTCTCTAACTATTCTCAATCTAATTTTTCTTCATTTAATAAGACTTTTTACAATGGTTTTCAATTATCTTTATAGCCCTTTGCTAAGAATATTTACAGCACTGATAACAACATTTGTGCCACATGTTAAATTTAGTCTTGTTATACTTTGTATAGATTATTTTACCGATTGGTTTGTAAATGTGTGAACATTGTAGGCCTTCTAGATTTCCAGATTGTTAACATTTTATCTCGTTTTACTTTTTTTAATATTTTGTTTATATATTATATAATCATTTCTTGTTTTAGTTTCTTACGACTTATTATCGGGCCTGCGTTGTCCCCCCATCTAAGTACTGATGTGACATGGAAATATTGTAAAATCAAACAATTTTTTAAAAGAGTAACCATGGAGTTTCTTGCCGGTTCTTCTCCATAGGAATCGACCAACCCGAACCGTGCACATTGTCGACGTTTTATAAGTGTCTGTAATGTAGGCCTGTGTGAAATAAAAATTATTGATTTGATTTGATTTGGTTGCCGAGGTCGGTCCGTGGATGGCTGACCAACTTTACATAATAAGTTTCCTCCATACCTCGGGAAGCACGTTAAGCCGTTGGTCGCAGCAGTCATTTGAACACCTTTTACAGTCGTTACGGGTAGTCAGAAGCCTGAAATCTGACACCAGTCTTGCCAAGTGGTATCGTATTAATTAGTTACTGGGTTGTGGAGGTCAGATATGCTCCATGTAAAGTATTGGTACTCAGCTGAATCCGCTTAGGGTCAATTCATACTAGCGCATGGAAGCGTCAAATTCATCACAATTTGACGCTTACATGCGCGTGAATTCGCTCGCACGCTCAATGGCGACTCAGGTAAGTTTACGATTCCGACTGACGACTCATCATACGTTCGCGTAATATCAGCGTTGGACGTGATCAGACGCGCGAATTCTTTTACGTCTTCTCTTTTATCTCAGAAGAAATATGTGCATTACGTTGTGTAGATACGGGTTAATTTGCTATGTACAGTTCAGATTGTCGCTTCGATGCGCTTCGACTCTGCGCTAGTATGAATTGACCCTATGACTGGAAGCCGACCCCAACATAGCTGTGAAAAGGCTAGGCGGAACATGTGACCTTACAATTATTGAAACAAGGAGATCAACACAAGGGGTACAAATATCGAATACTAGCATCTGCTAGCGGCTTCGCTCGCGTGATAAGTGTTCTATCATCCCAAGGGAACATATTCCCAGGGTAAAAAGGGTATGTGCTATTTTAGACTATAATCTATATCTGTGCCAAATTTTATCCAGATATGTCCAGCTGTTTGAGAGTGAAGAAGTAACAAACAACCTCACAAACTTTCGCCTTTATAATATTAGTGTATTATATATTATGTAACTAGCTTCTGCTAGTGGCTTCGCCCGCGTGATTGTCGACAATTATCCCAAGGGGACATATTCCTGGGATAAAAAGTTTCATACCTACATCGTATCATCGTATCATTTATTCCTGATTATAATCCATCTTTGTGCCAAATTTCATTCAGATCCGTCCAGCCGTTTGAGTGCGAAGAAGTAACAAACATACAAAAACACACACACACACTCGCCTTTATAAAATGTATATCTTATATGTAAAATTCTCGTGTCACAATGTTAGTTACCATACTCCTCCAAAACGGCTTGACCGATTTTTATGAAATTTTAAATGCATATTTAGGAGGTCTAAGAATCGGCTACTATCAATTTTTTTATAGGTAGGGTAGGGTAGGTAGCGTAGGGTAGGTAGCGTAGGGTAGGTAGCGTAGGGTAGGTAGGTATGGTAGGATAGGGTAGGTAGAGTAGGGTAGGTAGGGTCGGTAGGGTAGGGTAGGTAGGGTAGGGTAGGGTAGGCAGGGTAGGGTAGGGTAGGGTAGGTAAGGTAGGGAGGGTAGGGAGTGTAGGGAGGGTAGGGAGGGTAGGGTAGGTAGGGTAGGATAGGGTGTTTTAATGGCAAAACAAAGTTTGCTGGGTCAGCTAGTAATATATATATACACCACCACCATCCATTGTACACTTGTTTTTATGATTTTTTGTCCTGTATATATATTTTTGTGGTGTAAAATAAAGAATATAATAAATAATAAATAAATATACATTAAGTGTAGTGTGATATTATAAGATAAGAAGAAAATGTTTTACCTGCATTTAGGATGCCCCTCATCATTAACGCTGCAGGAACCTTGCAGACAGTAGTTGTCACATACAGAGACATCGCTCCGCTGGGTTGTAGCAGGAGCTTCAGTGATTGGTAACAGACTCGACAGAGCATCGCAATCGTGAATTCCCTTGATTTGGTCATCTATTTTATAGTATGCGGTTAAACCGAGTATACTGTCAGAGAACTTTATTATCTCTTTGGGTTGTTTATCACTCCCTAAGTTCTTTAGATATTGCCAAACAGCGCGTCCGTTACTGCTCGACCAGTAGATGTAATCTTTTGAGACGGTCATCTCTTTTCTTTCAGTGTTTATATTATCTTCAGGGTGATGACTGTTATGTCTATTCAGATCTGCATAATTGAAGTCGGATCTACGACTACTACCATCTATATAGTATATTTTTTGTGTTTGTGTATCGATAGCTAAGTTATAAACCATCCATTCCTGGTTATAAGGATTGTGCAGGTTCTCTCTTACGGAACTATTAAGACGAACTCTCTTGATATTTCGTCCGTAGCACCAGTAAATGTACCTGTAAGTTAAATATCACTTATAAATATTACGAAATAGACAGAGGTTTCATTATTTTTATTTATTTATTCACTTATTGAAAATAAAAACAATTTAAGTATCGATCCAACCACCACTGGGAACGTACCCTCTACAGCTGTCGATGGCAATATCACTAGGGATCTGATTATCCGTCTCGATTAAATCGTCAACATTGGTATCAATTCCGGGTTTTAATGAAATCCAATTAATGTTTTTTTTATTGGTTTCAGTGAAGAAGATTTTTTCCGTAGCTGGATCGTAGGCGATGCTACGAATATTACGACCGAAACTCTTCAGGAAACATTTGTTTTCTTTGGATGAAATGTAGTATCCACATATGGTGTCGTTGTCGCTCTGTTTGTTGACGTATAACATTCTGTTGTGAACTTCATCGTACGTTATTGCAGTGACGTTATGAGACTCAAAAAGCACGGTATCAGTTTTGGTTCCGTCGCTAGTGATGAATATAAGTTGATCTCCTAAGCTTACGGCAAAGTCTGAAACAAAAGAAAAGCGTTTTACTAATAGTCCTATGTCCTAGGAGGACCGAGTAATCCGCTGGATGCGAGACGCGGAGACCGGTCAATGTGGTAACACGGGTTACTCTTGTTTCATCGAAAAGAAATTGACAAATTATCACTTCCCAAACATTTTGCCGCATAATTTAATTTGCCAAATTATCTCAAATCTCTTCACAAATAATTGTAACGCAAACCTAATGTTTGGTAAGTGAACGTTTAAACAATAACATGTTTACCAACTTTTACCAAATTTTATGTAGTCAAATATTTCAGTTGGAATAACACATTTTACGCAAAATAAATAAACCAAATATTTAGTATCGTCAGCTTTCAATTTACCATTTCTATTCAGTCAATTGCTTAGTCAATGAAAAAAAAATTGCATCTTTAAGTCAGATGCACAGAATAAATAAATAAAGTTACTCAGCGGGGCTCCGTCGTATTTCTGTCTGAAGGGTCTAAAGTAACCTAACAAGAAGGAGATGACGGGAGCTGAGTTCGCTCGCTTTGGTCGCTCACTTCAGTTCCCATCATTGCCTTCAAACCTAACCTATCCGTGTCAGGGTGCCCTAAGCTCCCGAGTTCGCTTCGCTCGCTCTTGGACTAATTCATTGACCATAATTATCGAATTGCCATTAATGCATATTTGCATTGCATAAGAGGAAATCTGGCAAACGGTGGCCGCTGGCGCTCGGCGGCCGCTGCCACTGCAAAATTGTTACTGTCCAATGCAAAAAAGGCAGAAACTACAGAACGACACCTACTACGATCCTTACATACTTCTTTTGCTTCACACACATTCATACATCTAGTCATACACACACGCCGGTTATGGGTACTGCGCACTTGGCCTTTCTGAAGAACATCACCTGTCTATGTAAATCTTTCTAGGGCGTCCCCTCCCGGCGTTTTCATTCACGTCTGCCTTGTAAATACATATTGTTAGTCGCCTTTCATTCATCCTCTCAACAAGCCCAAACCATCTTAACATACTCTTTTAAATTTTAGTCACTACATCTTCTTTTAATCAACAACGTTGTCTAATTACCTCATTCCTCAATCTATAATTTAAAGTTACACCACACATACTCCGCAAGGAGCGCATTTCTACTATAATGCAGTCCTACTTTCATGTCTTTTTTGCCATACCCAACTTTCACTTCCATACATAAGTGTAGGCACCAGCACGCTGTTATGAACGGTGAGACGAGCTTCCGGAGACATCGACTTGCTGGTCACAACTGCATGTATAGCACCATTCCCTTTTATTATTTTTCATACATTATTTACAAATATTATTTTATTATATATATATATATATATATATAAACTATAGAACTTGTCCGATAAGTACCACTATAAAGTGAAGAATAAAAAGCTGTTTTACAAAAAAAATCCCCCGCCTTCCAAATAAGAATACTACAAAGTGAAAAATAACTTTAATTTAAGAAGTCACCGACTTCTGTTGAAGTTATGACTCGAGCAGTGCATCGTTGCAGATAAGCCTCTTTAAATAAATTAAATATGTAGAACTCAGAATAAGAACATTACAAAACTTGATGACAGTAGCAAACTTTCTTAAAAAAAATACAACCGACTTCCAAATAAAAACACTACAAAGTGAAAAATAACTTCAATATCGTAAGTCTGTGTTCTTGTTTTGGTTTCTTTTTTTTTTTGACACCGAATTCCGAAATTGAAGTTATACTTCACATTGTAGTGTTATTATTTGGTAGTTTGTATTTGGTATTTGGAAATCGGTTGTATTTGTTTTTTATTTTTACTTTTTTGTTGTGGTCCGTATCTATAATGCTAACAGTTATGCCAGAATAGATTAACCGAATAACATGAATCTTGAACAAAACCGGTAAAATTATAATGTACCAGGGTGAACTGTACACATCTGCGTACCTTAGTTAGAGCGTACCGCCGTGATGTTATGTTATGAAATGATGTAAACAATAAACAGACAAGCGATTGCAGCAATCCCGAGAGATTTGCCGTCATTTATTAAAAGTTCTGTTGTATATCTTCGAAGTTCTACACAAAGAGTTCTACAGAAAGATCTTTATCACATTTTACAGCTTTCAAATAAAAAAATAATCATCTAAATCGGTTCACCTAGTAAAAATTCTGAGGCATGGGCTTTCACCATGTCCTTGGTTTTGTCCATGATCATTTTAAGATCCACTCTTAATTCTTCACCCACTCAAATCGCTATATGTATGCCTATAATATTTGAGAAGTTCCCTCGATTTCTCTAGGATTCCATCATCAGATCCTGGTTTCCTTATCATGGTACTATTCTTGGGATATCTCCTTTCCATAAAAAAAAATCATCAAAATCGGTACGGTACATAAATGAAGAAATTATCCGCGAAAACACATTAAACAAAAAACGGCGAATTGAGAAACCTCCTCCTTTTTGGTCAGTCGGTTAAAAACAAGAAAAAGTGGCTAAAGTTTTGTTTTAAAAATAATAAGAATAAATTGTAACTGATCTTAATCTGTTATTCTCTTTTTCTTTTAGAAACTATTGGTCACCCTTCATAATAAGGAACCAGTTAAAATCTAAACATATAAAAGAAGAAAGTGACTGACTGACTGACTCACTCACTGACCATCAACGCACAGCCCAAACGGCTGAAGCTTCAATCATGAAACTTGGCATGTAGGTTCCTTTGGTAGTGTAGGTGAGCACTAAGAAAGGATTTTTGAAAATTCCACCCCTAAGGGCGTGAAATAGGGGATGAAAGTTTGTATGAAAATCCGTCAGTTTTAAAGTCAGGATCTTCATATTTTGGGTTTAGGCTGAAGATTAAAACATATTTTTTACGTTTCTCAGGGATTTTGAAAATTCCACCCCCATGAGGGTGAAAAGGGGGGTGAAGTCATGGGAATAATGAAATCGTCTAGAGACGTGAAATTTTGCACATAGATACTTTATGCTGTGCAGGCATCCACTAAGAAAGGATTTCTGTGAATTCCACCTCTAAGGGGCTGAAATAGGGGATGATAGTTTGTATGAAAGTCGGTCAGGATTGAAGTTCGGATCTTCGAATTTTGGGTTTCGGCTGAAGATTGAAATGTTATATAAACATCTAAACATATTAATATCTTCTTCTTCTATTATTATTATTAATCTTCTAAACATATAAAAGAAGAAAGTGACTGACTGACTGACTCACTCACTCACTGACCATCAACGCACAGAGTGGTATTTATTAAAGATCTACTTACGTTTCATAACACTCCACAATCCATCTTCACATCTTTTGATATCGCATCAATTTGTGTAACTCATTTTTATATATATATTTTTTGTATTATTACATCTGGAAAGCATATTTAGTTATCTCTGACTGTTTTAAATATCTAAAATTAAATTATATTCGTAATTTATAATTCTTCTTCTAATATTTTTCTACTGTGACGTTTTATCTGACATGACATATGTCTGTCTATTTTATTTTCTTAAAGCCATAGACATACCATAGGTACCATGGACTATAATACCTACACCTTTCCTTAAGCTAGTTGTACATTATTGTAAGGTCAGAGCAGACTGACCCGCCTTTGTAAAGCCGTTTTTATTCGCTCTGTTCTGATTGAGATTTGAATTTGAAATTGAGAAGAGATGGCGGATCGAATGAAAAACGGGCTTCAGCTTTTTTCAGTCTTGGAACTGGTCTGAACGCTGAAAGTCGGTGGAATATTTAAGATTACCAATTTTACGATTGTATCAGCAAACTCTTTATACTATATAAGCGGCCTGTGAATTGTGTGTGTATCAAACCTTTGTAGTGCAATAAATATTAATAATTGAGTGTGATACTTATAAATGTGTGCATCTTTACTGGTACATAATCCTCCTCAGTCGTCACGATGTATCAAAGGGCTCGCTGTTTGGCGTATTGAGCCATAGCCGGCCTCCACACCCCTCGGAGCCTACGTACTTACCCGTGGGCCTGTTTATCCATCCTGCTATCCATTCTGCTGTTATTCTACTGCCTACCTGCCTGATTGCCTGCCTGGACCACCTACCCGTGGTGTCTGATGACCTGCCTACCTGCCCGATTGCCTGCATGTCCGTCGTAGCTGCCTGATCACCTACCTACCTCGGGCATTCCACGACTTCTTGCCCGAGCTGCTACCTGGATAGCTGCCCACGTCGTGCGAAGCTGACCATAGTTCTGCTCTCTATATCCTTTTATTTTCATAATTTAATTTAATTTTAACCTTTTATCTTAATTTTAATAACGTGGCTTACGTATAGCTCCCCGGCGCTATACGTAACGCTACAACAGCCCAAACGGCTGAAGCTTCAATCATGAAACTTGGCATGTAGGTTCCTTTGGTGTAGGTGAGCACTAAGAAAGGATTTTCGGAAATTCCACCCCTAAGGGAGTGAAATAGGGAATGAAAGTTTGGATGTTTGTTTGTTTGTGTTGTGTTGTTGTTTGGGTTTGGAAGTATGCTGGTGTTGATTTGAGGGAGAATTGCTTTTCCCATGGACAGTTCTATGTAGCGTATTCACGTGTTAGCTCATCAAATAGTCTGGTGATATTGGCGCCGACTTCCAAAATGGTTAAAAATGTTGTTTACAAGGAAATACTATAATTTAATTACTTACTTATGAATATGATTACATATTATTGGTCATGGATAAACACAGAAATAATGAAGGGATAGGGACATGACAAGGATAGAGCGTATTGATTTAAAGTAGGTAAGTATAAGTCTGTCCTAAGAAAAACTTTCATTTTACATTATTTTTATCATAATATTTTTTTATTTTTACTCTACATACTGTTAAAATGAGAGCAGTGGTGGCTCAGTGGTATCGGCCGTGACTTACAAATTGTAGGTCATGGGTTCGAGCCCAGGCAGGCGCTTTACTTTGTGTAAATTATTTCTTCACCACTGCTCTCAAAACGGTGAAGGAAAACATCGTGAGGAAACCGGCATGTCCTAGAACCAAAAATTCGAAGACATGTGACATCCACCAATCCGCACTGGGCCCGCGTGGTGGATTACGGCCCATTCCCTCTCATAGAGAGGAGGCCTGCGTCCCAGCAGTGGGAACATTAATAGGCTGATGATGTGTGATTCTGTTAAAATATGGTAAGGAGAAGCATGTAGTCTACGCGTGCGAAGCCGCGGGCAAAAGCTAGTATTTAATATAAGTTGACGCCTCGCGGTTTCGCCCGCTTAGTTCCCGTTCCCGTGGGAATACAGAGATAAAAAGTAGCCTATGTCAACCCGGAATTGAAAGAATTTTTGAAATCGGTCCAGTAGTTTTTAAGTTTATTCGTTACATACAAATATACAAATCTTATCTCTTTATTATATTAGTATAGATATAGTTAAATATAGTAATAGGATAGATTAATAAATGTACTAAAACCAAAAAAAGCTCGTGGCTAAATAATAACAGCCGCACGGGTCGATCTTCATGGTTAAGCAACGCTTGACGAGGTCGGTCCGTGGATGGGTGACCATTTCAACATACCGAGTTTCTTCCGTGCCACGGAAAGCACGTTAAGCTGTTGGTCCCGGCTGTCATTTTGAAGATCTTTGACAGTCGTTACGGGTAGTCAGAAGCCTGAGATCTGACACCAGTCTTGCCAAGGGGTACCGTGTTACCCAGTTACTGGGTTGTGGAGGTCAGATAGGCAGTCGCTCCATGTAAAACACTGGTACTCAGCTGAATCCGGTAAGACTGGAAGTCGACAGCAACATAATTGGGAAAAGGCTAGGCAGATGATGACTAAAACCAAAATAGGCGAATGCAAGAGGTAGACCACACTTACCCCAAGAATGCGCCGCTCCGACGTACCACGCAACAAACACCAGAACGAACTGTGCCTTACACATATTATTGTTCTTCAGATGTCCAAGTTATTTATTCAAATGTAGACGGTGTGACCACTGCTGGTGATCACTCTTGGAATATTAATACAAAGAACTGGCTTGTTTCGACATATATACATGAATTTTAGGCATTGGTCGTTGATAAGAAAGACTCTCTGATAACCAACACTTCTCATTATTACAGACTAGCTGTCCCACGCGGCTTCGCACCCGTCTACTGGCTACCTACCTACCTACCCTACCTACCCTACATACATGATTGTTGCGTAACTTAAACCGTTTACGCAGCGCACGCAACGCAACCCCTCAAAAAGGAATAATTTTTCCTGTTTTTGCAACATTTTTTGTTTATGCACCGTTCATAATAGTCGTAGCGTGATGATAAATAGCCTATAACCTTCCTCAATAAATTCACTATCCAACACAACAATAATTTTTCAATTCTAAGCAGTAGTTCCTGAGAATAGCGCGTTCAAACAAACACGCAAACAAACTCTTCAGCTTTTTAATATTATATAAGTATATAGATAGGTAGGTGACCGGGAGGGGTCATGTAAACAATGTGTCACGTTGTTACTGATAAATGCCAGATCGGAAAGACTGCAATAATAAAATATCCCAATATACCGATTCTGCCGGCACTGGTGAAATAAATACTGTTGATATATAAAAGTGATGTTTCCTGGGTAGAAAATAATAGTTCTATTTAGTCCTTCAGTGAGATTATCAAATAACACGTACGTTTTGCTTCATCATATCAGCCGAAAGACGTCCACTGCTGGACATAGGCCTCCCCCAAGCGTCGCCACATTGACCGGTCCCGTGCATCTCGTAAGCAGCGGATCTCCGCAATCTTCACCAGGTCATTGGTCCACCTGGTGGGAGGCCTTCCAACGCAACGTCTTCCGGTTCGCGGTCGCCATTCCAGAACCTTTCTGCCCCATCGGCCATCCGTTCTTCGAGCAATGTGCCCTGCCCACTGCCACTTAAGTTTGGCAATTCTTCGGGCTATGTCGGTAACCCTGGTTCTCTTGCGGATCTCTACGTTTCTGATTCGATCACGCAAGGAAACTCCGAGCATAGCCCTCTCCATTTCCCTTTGAGTGACTGTAAGCTTTCTGATAAGGCCCATTGTAAGCGACCACGTCTCAGAGCCATATGTCATCACTGGCAACACACACTGGTCATAGACTTTCGTCTTGAGACACTGCGGTAAGTTGGACGAGAAGATACCGCGCAACTTCCCAAACGCTGCCCAGCCGAGTCGCATTCGACGGTTGACCTCTTTCTCGAAGTTGGCCCTACCCATTGGATCGTTTGTCCCAGGTACACATAGTCGCCCACAACTTCGAGTGTAGAGTCTCCAATCTTGATAGGAGTGGGTGTAACATGGGCATTCAACATCAACTTAGTTTTGCCCATGTTCATCCTAAGACCCACTCTTTCGGAAGCTCTACTGAAATCATCGAGCATTGTACTGAGGTCCTCCATGGTCTCAGCCATAACCACTATATCGTCGGCAAACCGAAGGTGAGTGATGTACTCGCCATTGACGTTGATGCCTAGCCCCCTCCAGTCCAGAACCTTGAAGACATCCTCCAGTGCAGCGGTAAAGAGCTTCGGAGATATTACGTCTCCCTGTCTCACACCTCGCTGCAGAAGGACGGGTTCCGAGGTCTGATCCTGAAGTCGAACTGACATTGTGGCGTTTTTGTATAAACACTTCAACACTTCGATGTACCGGTAGTCAATTTGGCACCGTTGGAGAGACTGCAGTACAGCCCAAGTCTCGATCGAATCGAAGGCTTTCTCGTAGTCCACAAACGCTAAACAGAGAGGCAGGTTGTACTCTTCGATCTTCTGTATAACCTGCCGCAGCGTATGTATGTGGTCTACGGTGCTGAAGCCTTTACGGAATCCGGCTTGTTCGGGAGGCTGGAAATCGTCAAACCTGCGTGAAAATATAAATAGAATATAATATAAATAGAACTTATTTGTAAACTATTTCTAAAATATTTTATCACAACTACAAGATTATTAAAAAAAAAATGTTTTTTTTTTTGTAGGGATTGCGCGATTTAGGTTCTTTCAAACCTGTGTTTCAGGCCATTACTTTACTTAGAGCAATAATTAGGCCAGTTAAATTATTGAATACAATTAGTCTATTAACAAACATAAGAATACATAAATTGGTAAAAAACACAAAAAAAAACAGATAATAAAAGAACAAAATATATATATAAATTTAAGTAAGTATGTACAAGTAGATATGAGGGCTTATCTTCAAACAACAATTTCTAGAAGTTTTTCTGTGTCGCTGTAATTGAGTGTCCCTAAATAATCTGTTAAGGTAAAGCAACATCTTTTAATGTCAAGCTATAAACATCGAGTAACCTGTTGAGTCTATTATACAGAAAAGATCCTTAAAACACGTAAAACCGATTAATAAAAGCATGTCTGGTTTGTGGCATTGTGCATACCAGATCCTTCCTTACTTTATCTTAGGCACTAGACAATTGTCATTTGATGTCAGCGACGGCGATGCTCAAAATGCCATTAGGTGACACGTGACATTTCCATAGCGATTGAAAATCCCGAACACTTTTGACGTATTTCCAATCGCTACGCTTTCTCTTATTGTCACTTTAATCGTCTAGAGTATCTGGGAAGCGCACTTGTAAACTCATTGTTGTGTATCAGCAAGCTACATGAAAGAAAGAAAAGAAAAAAAGAAAGAAAGAAAAAGTGTTTATTTGTCACAAAACGACATACAAACAATAATAAATACCCTTAAACAATAGTATTAGTAGTACTTAAATTAAGTTAGTAAAGAGGAGAAATAAATCAAACAATAATTACATATACTAGCTACATTTTGTTTTTAACAGAAAAGAAATAGGGTGAAAAATATGTCAGGCAGATGCATGTCGTGATTGTGGCAAGAAGGCTTCCACTCAGCATTATGCTGTGCCGTGGGGGACCCACAGCACAAAGCTGATTTTCAGTGGTCGCCTAGGACGTGACGTACGGAAACCAATTCTCTCGTGTATGTTAAAATAGAACAAAGAACATAAAATAAATACAGTAAGATAAAAATAAACAACAACAAACAACATGCGCATCTGCGAACATTCCTGACGCTCTACAGAAGTGGGGCAGTCCCATCAGTATCCTAAAAGTCTTGTTATACCTACCTACTAAACAAGGAAAGAGTGTAGACTCAATAAATTGATAGAGTGATTCCTGGAAACCAAAATAATAATTCTATCTAATACGTCAGTTAGCTTATCAAAAAATTTTGGACACGTATTTCAAGCTTTATCAAAAAAAAACAAAGATAAAGCGTATTAAAGGTTAGGAGTTCAGGCTCTTTATTTGCTGTTTACGTGACAAAATAATGAATGCGTGTCCAATGTTTTTTATTAATTTTCCTGTTAGGCTAAAAATCTATTTTTAGCATCCCTATCTGTTAATAGATTTTTTTCAACCACTACGGTAATTTTTATATTTCCCTCTGGTAAGTAGTGCGTAGAAGTAGTGGTAATAGTGACTACCAACACATTGACAGGCTGGCTCAACCTCCTCGTTTACGGAACCCGTCACCATTGTTTAGGCGTAGGTACTGGAACATCACACCTTTCGCCTAAGTACTCTCCTTTGCATTCACATACTGCCTCATCCTCATCGTTTAAAGAACAGCTGTTGTTCAAGCGGTAACCGTAACACAGATTCACTTCACAACGTTCCCCGGTATAACCAGCATTACATCTGTAATAGAAAAATTGTGAAGTACCTATTCCAAAATAAATAAGACCAAAATAAGATTTAGTGGAATAGGATAGGCGGGGGGAGGGGGGGGGGGGAGGACAGGTATAGAGTATGTTTTACCTGCTTTTAGGAAGTCCATCTTCAGTGGTACTATAGTCGCATCGCTCACCGATATACCATGAAATGTTTTGTACCATGAAAACAAAACGGACCTTCACATTCAAGTTCCTAATTACATTCCGAAATCCCCTGAAATTGATCTTTCAATTTATAATTGGGCCACCATATGGAAGACGTTTTTAGTAAGTACCTTGTAAACAGATTGTGATAACGGCTTTGATGTTCTCAAAACTACCAGCCAGCTTGCTTGCTTGCTTGGGTTGGCTTCCAGTCTTAACTGGAAGCCAACCCTCATAACAATTGGGAAAAGGCTAGGCAGATGAGGCAGATGATGACACCATTCCGTTACACACTGTGTCTAACAAAATCAATTGCCGTGCGTTAGTCTCGCACAAACTAGAAAATAGGTCGACTAATTATAGTCCAGACAAGGTTTGTTTAAATGATTCACATTTTTTTTGTAAATTCGCTGAAATTAATTACACATTACACCGGTGCGAATGGCTAGTTTCAAATAATTTAAGGCTGTTGTGTGGATATAGAATTCTTCTTTAAGTGACTAAAATTAACTGAACGGTGCGTTGCTGCGTTGTTGTAACCTTAGAGTACATAGGTATAGGAGTATTATATTATCTGTGGTATAGGTAATAAAGTCGAAGTGGTGTCAAAACAGTACACATTTTTTTAAAGAATTGTTGCTTAACAGAGTAATTAAGAACTTAACTTACTTCGATGTCTGACTCGCCGGATTTTGAAATTGAAATATTAAATTCACTTATTGTAGACAAGGCCCAGTCTCAACCGCTGACAGATTACCGTGCTAGAAGCATGATCTTTGTACAAAATACCACAGTATTACAATACAGTCTTACCGGATTCAGCTGAGTACCAGTGCTTTACATGGAGCGATTGCCTGTCTGACCTTCATAAGCCAGTAACTGGGTAACACCATACCCCTTGGCAAGACTGTAATAATCAAAGAAAAACTGCTACTGCTTATGAGCTCGAAGTAAGTCTCCAAGAACGTCAAAGGTACGTAAAACTAACTACTAACAAAAAAATAGGTTTTTAAAATATGGATATTCCATACAAAGTGGTCGTCAGATGACCAAAATTTGTATGAGATTTATTTTATGTGAATTGACTTTGACTCCTTTGAAGAAAAATGTTCATTTTCATGTGCAGAACCAGTTTTCAAAATGTGATCACGTTTTTCTATTACAGCCTGTATAGAAGTTTCAGGGATTGAAAATAGAAAATAGACAAAAAGTAAATTATAGCGTTGAAGTAATTTAACAAAACAATCCAAAAAATACGCGACTAAATAAAACCAATCACAACTGTATAAAATATTGCAAAATTAACGAAAATTATAGACAAAGTTAGTTAATTTAATAGCCACAAATTCACATTGAGTGCCACTGAAGTATTTTATTATTGTAATATAAGCACTAAAACATGGCGATTTCCACGGTCCCTGAATCTATTTTACTCATACGCAGTTTAACAGCGTTCTCGCTATAAAACGTTAACTTTTCCAGTTAAAATATAATTTAAACTAACGACTGGTGTGGTGGTATTAACAGCTACTAGATTTTTTCATTTTCACGCTATTACGCAATGTTTCTCAATGTTTTGTTAGGATGTGTGGAGAAAATTAACGTTGATATACGAATTATTTATATTTTATTAGGTTTTTCATTCATCATCATCATCATTTCAGCCGAAAGACGTCCACTGCTGGACATAGGCCTCCCCCAGGCGTCGCCACATTGACCGATCCCGTGCGTCTCGCATCCAGCGCCTGCCCGCAACCTTAACCAGGTCATCGGTCCACCTAGTGAGAGGCCTTCTAACGTATCGTCTTCCAGTTCGCGGTCGCCATTCCAGAACTTTTCGGCCCTATCGGCCATCCGTTCTGCGAGCAATGTGCCCTGCCCACTGCCACTTAAGTTTGGCAATTCTTCGGGCTATGTCGGTAACTTTGGTTCTCCTGCGGATATCATCATTTCTGACGTGATCACGCAAGGAAATTCCGAGCATAGCCCTCTCCATTGCCCTTTGGGTTTTTCATTCAATTGTTTTTAATAGCATACATTCAAATAAAAGTGCCAACATTTACGTAATGAGACCTTGCACCGCCTGCCCTGTTGCCTGTTCTCGTAAGGACCTTATGGTTGCGTCGGCGGACGGCGCGGCGTTGCCGTGGCCGAATACTGGGCCAGCCAAGGCATTAAGCTGAGTTTTTTTTTATCGACAGGCTAAGAAAAATACCAAGTAATATCATCTGCCTTATTCCCTTTGAAAAGTTGAAAATAAAAATGTTAATAATAGGTTAGTTGACAAAACATATCTAGTTAGATTTTTTCTTTTGCCACGTAAACCAAAAATTACAACGATACAGTGCGTTGAAATATCGAGTGACGTCACGGTGTGCTACAGTTTATACCGACAAAATGACGTCACTAGCCCCCGCTCCTGAAATTTGATGCGCTTTATCTTTGTCAATTATTATTTATTTGATAAAGCAAAAAATACAGGTCCTATATTATTTGATAATCTCACTGACGGACTTAATAGAATTATCATTTTGCTACCCAGGAAACATCCCTATTCTAATGAACATAATAATTATCTACAATTCATGTCATCAGTGTAACTACATAGCTATGAAAATTCTTTAATCATAAAGGTCTTTTCTTCCCATCTTTTAATTTCACAATTTTGTAGGTACTTAATTTAATAAAACACCGTTTCTCTATTATAAATTGTTATTAGTTTCTTCCTAGACATATTATGAAACGTAGAAATTGAGAACCACGGCCGTATCAACGGGGGGTGTAGTTGTAACAGTGTTATTAAAAATATAAAAGGACTAAAGCGACATGACTTCAAAAATTTACAGAAGGCCAGCTACATACTCTTTTATTTCAATCGGTCCCTCATTGCTGAGGATCGTGGTCACTGGACCCCTTTAATTAGACAATCTGGCTCCATCGACTCCGTTTCGAAGTTGCCATCACTACCTGCTGAAACTTGTTTGACGACGTAGCTTCTTTTACTTAGTCCGACCATCGTGTTGGCGACCGGCCTCGTTATCTCATTCCTTCGTTATTGCCAACAATGACCAGCTTTTCAAGGCTTCTCCCCTTCGCATTATGTGGCTGAAAGAAGACTATATCTATTTTTTGCAAGCCCTTATTAAAAGCTACATAAAACGAAAGAAAACGAGAAGTGAGTGACATGAATGAGACGCGTACGTACGGCGATCTCAAACAAATGCCGATCAATAGTGCTATTGCACTCGCTGTAAATGAACCGTATCTATATCTATCTATCTATATCTGTGCGTGCGTATGATTTCGGTAGTTGTTTGTAGCTGGCCTTCTGTATTCATTCTGATTCAAGTCTTGTTGTATAGAGCCGACCTTCTGTGTCTATCTATTCTGTGTAAGACTCAAGGTTTAATTAAATTGCTTTAATATTGCTGGGAATTATGATGTAAATGTTGCTTTTGAGGAAGAGCAAAAGCTTGTTCAGATTAAAAGCTGTTGTGATTTGTTTTATATTTTTAAAACTGTTTTCCAATGTAGCAGACCGTTTTAACAAAGCATTAGTTAACTCACCTAATGATTCGATATGGTATTTTATGGTGAAAGTTAAAGTTTTGAATTATAAGAGAAATAACTATTATGAACCACTGTAACGCTTAGATACAAAAATAGTATAAATTGGTAAACTATGTGACTAAAGGCGGTTCCCCGAGCAAAACGCCGCGCAAGCCGTTTTTTGTGCTGTTTTTAGGAGCTATCTACTCGTTATTTAAAAAGAAATATCAATTAATAAAAATACATTAAATTTCTACATAATATTGATTCTAAAATGGTAGATTTAGTTTTGTTTTAAATGTTGTATATATTTCACCAATCTACTTCCAAAAAAACATAAAATTGAGAAATAATTATTGATATTATGCATCTCCTCGTAAAGTGTTCATTGATTATTTTTTGTACTAACACTAATGGATAGACAATTTAATAACGAACATTTTTGTAGAATTATTTTTTTCAAAAGACCTAAATTCGATTTTATAAAGATTTTATTCTAAAATCTGGGCGTATTCACTACTGTAATTCATGCGCCACCAGTGCCGCTAGACCAATAGGAACGCTCATATCTCATGGCGATTTTTTGGTCAGGGTACCGTCTTAAATGTATGGTAAAAATGGCTATGGTGTTGTTTACAGTACGTGGAGTCTCTGACGAGATCTAAACGCGAACTGGCCAACGTTTTGGTAATCGAGCGAATGTGCATTCTTGCGTTCGATGCAATCTTTATTAATACAAAAAGTTATTTTTTTATTTAAGCAGAAGGCTCCAAATAACTTTCAAAGAAAACCTTACCTACACCTCCACCTTTTGCTTATATTCGTAACTAGCTGACCCCCGCGGCTTCGCTCCAGTCAAAATTATAGCCTATGTTACTCGGAAATAAAGTAGCTATCTATAGCTGAAAGAAATTTTAAAATCGGTCCAGTAGTTTCGGAGCCTATTCGGTACAAACAAAAAACAAACAAACAAAAAAATCTTTCGTCTTTATAATATTGGTATGGTATAGATTATATAATAATTCTAGATGAAACCGGCGGCTTCGCTCGCATCAAAATTATAGCCTATGTTACTCGGGAATAATGTAGCTTTCCATAGGTGAAAGAATTTTTTAAATCGGTCCCGTAGTTTTGGAGCCTATTCGGTACAAACAGACAAACAAAAAAATCTTTCCTCTTTATAGTATAGAAGATGTAAATCTTTCAAGTAAATGACCAAAATTTTACGATTGTAGGTAACCTCCCTTTAAAAGTCTAAACAATACCGATTCAAGGAAAGAAAAGTATATTAGCGTTAGATATGACAAGTAAATTTCCTGTCGGCGGACCCCAGTCACAAACGGGAATCCTAATATATTTTCTTAATATCCGAATATAATTTGATATGGATAAACGTCACATTCACTGTAACATGACGTAAATAACTATGGCGGCCAGCGCTTGACGATAATAACTATCTGAACTGCGCCGGACGGAACCGGACGTCTCTAGAGGACGCATAATGCTTTTTCGTAAAGTGACGATTTCTACCAGGCAACTCTTACCGCAAGTTACTTTGTCCAAAAAAAAACAAAAAGATAACAAATAAATTACTTTAATAATATAAATAAGGAAAATATGCGTCCAACCGCAAAAAAATAAGGATTGTCCAATTATCCTTATCCGACCCCTATTATGAAATTCAAAAGAGTTCATCAAAACAATCTTGCATATGGAAATTAATTTGGGATAATTTAGACTGACTTCCGTGTATTGATCGCGTATCTATATGATTTTTGCCCATTCTTTTTTGGGCTCTGTAGGAACTTAAGAAGTGCAAACGAGCTTAGTATAAAGCCAACGACATTTACACGGTCAAACTAATTAACGTATTAAATGCCGCAAAAAGTTGTTTTCCTACTTATTATTATTAACTACTACTTGTTTAAATTACTATCCTACTTCTGTTTTTCTATTACTATTATAAACGCGAAAGTTTATGAGGATGTTTGCTCTTTCACGCAAAAACTACTGATCGGATTTTAATAAAACTTCACAGATAAATAGCTTATACTTTGGAATAACATATATATTTTTTAAAGATATTGTCGATACACTAATACCACGTGGGGGGAGCCGCGGGGGGCAGCTAGTATATTAAAAAACAATAGCCTAGAACTATGAGACGCGACTATACCCGTGCGAGTCCATCCCCGTCACTGTCGCTCATCATCCGCGATCTGGATTTGATTTTTGATTTGGTTAGAGATTGCGCCTCAGAAAACTGAGACGTAATGTTTGCATAAACTGCCGAGGAGCAGAGAGCCATCCAGCGCGACAGTGACAGTTGGAGATGCGCAAGTCCAGGTGGGTCGATACATTAAGTATCTTTTTGTTGTGTTCCGGGGTGGAAAATCCTCATTGGATGTCCTCAGGTCTGTCAGACTCCTACTGACTAAAATCCACCCCGGTGTTCCATCTCACACCTACGCTTGGGGTCGCGGGAACAATGATACTTCCGCAACCCCCGGCTAGTGCCGGCCCGCCTCAGCGGGCCTCGATATTTATTTATTTATTTAAACTTCATGTACAATAGTTACCACTATAGGCGGACTTAATGCCACAAGGCATTCTCTACCAGTCAACCTTTGGGTTATAAAGGACAACGATGAATGGGTACAAAATAATATTTAAAAAAACAACTTGTATACGAAAATGTATATACTTACATATAATAATACACATTTACAAATAAAATAGACTAATATATACCAATAAAAAAATAAATAAACGAGAAACCTATTAATAATTAATATGACTAGACTTCTACCTCTAGATAAGAGCTATTTAGTCTGACTCAAATAGTGGTCACGAACCTTTCTTTTAAAAGTAAATTTGCTTTCAGCGTTTTTAATGCCAACGGGTAGCGCGTTCCAGAGTTTTATTGTTGACACAGCGTATGAATTGGACATAAAACCGATATCGGGTTGGGGGAGGGGAGTGAGACGTTAGATTCCCCCCGCAACGTCTAAGAGGGGCGCGCGTGGAACACTACGGTCCACCACCTCAGGTCCTGATGTGTGGGGGGCGACGGACATCCCCGAGTCCGTCACCCCTGGACCCATTTAGGGGGGCTGGAAGAGGGCGTTGTCCACCCTCCACCCTCCGCCGACTCCCAGCGCGTCTGCTGCGGATCGGGTGAGCGTATGAAATCTCCCTCTCCCCCTCAGCCTGTGAAACAGGCGTCCCAGGACTGCTCGCTGCAGACCAGAGACTCGCCTACGGCCGGCAGCGACAGGTCACTGCCTACTTCAGAGATGAGGGCATGGCGTCGCTCCTCCCAAGCGGCACACTCTGCCAGCGTATGCCTCGCCGTGTCCTCCCGGCAGTGGACGCAGTGATGACTTCGGCAGTTCGGCTCCCTGTTTATGCGATACAAGTACTTCTCGAAGCAATCATGGCCCGAGAGCACCTTCGTCACCCGAAACGACAGGGAGCCGTGCCTCCTCCCAAGCCAGCGCTCGAGCACTGGCCGGACCGCCTCGATGGTGACGAGGCCGGCGTAGGGCGTAGAGCGTAAAAGCCTGTTCGCCGGCGTTGGAAATGTCCAAGGACACCGCCAACATCACCCCACCCTGGGACATCGCTTCCTCCTCCAGGACTCTCACCTGCGCTATTGCGTGGATGGTGGAGCGCCCATGCCGAAAGCCGAACTCGTGGAGAAATATGTAATATCAATGGATAAAATTTTTCGTCATTTGCATCCCTCACAATGAGTGGAATTTACTTAACTTCCATTCATAAAGTACCGCCGATGCGATCTGACGATGCGATCTGAACGCTTGCATTCTCTGTAGCCAAAGGCTGCCCGTATATGCTTTTCCACTGCCTGCGGAAGAACGCAACGCGTTCAAGCGATTGCGAGCCGCTCATGCGATCTCTGTCTCCATTTACAGTGATCGCGTGATCGCCGTGGCAACAGAAAGTTTCAAGATGGCGGATATTTTACTGAAGCTGTATTAAAACGATCTTGCAAATCTTCAACTAAGTGATGATATTTACCAAATATAATTCTTTTTTTTAAATGTTATGGAAGGTCCATTTATGAATTTTCATTTTCTATTCAGCAATACTTCATCTTTCTCTTCGCTCTTCATCTGAACATGTTTCACTTTGCTCATCGGTACTTATGTTGATTTCTTTTCAAACACCCCTTGTGTACTTTTGCCCAAGACCGTCTCAAACGCAGTCTTGAAATATGATGAATTATGTATCGTAGAACGGATCGGAGCCAGTGTAAAGATCCTTGCGATCCGATCCAACGATCCGTTCTCAAGAAGCGTTCTAGAATAGTATCGGCGGCATGGATCGGGCGCTGTGGGTAAAGGCCTTTATACAGTTAAAGTAAGTCTGAAATCGCAAACCCGTTTTGAGCAATCATTGTGATTAATATTTCCTTGTGCCTTCTCTACAAGGAAAGAGACATTAGCCCTGCGGTGGGAAACTTACAAGCTGGTTATATTAAAATTCTTCTTCTTCTTGTGCGTGTCGATGACAAACATACTTAGACTCTTCTTCGGCCACGGCAACGCTGTCCGTTGACGCAGTTATAAGAAGATCCTCATGTCATGCGGCACAAGCTGAAAAGTAGGTCATGGTCTATGAAGAGACGCCGTATTTGAATGAATAAACAAGTAAAATATATTGCAAGACTGAAAATTTTAATCTATGTAGATTCGCTTCGTTTAGTTTCTTAATTATAATACCTGCGCCGAAAATCAGCGTACACATATAATGAACTGTACTAGTGTGAAACATTGGCTTGTGTCAGGAATCAACTAAATAATAATTAAGAGCGATAAAAGGACTTTTAGTTTGTAAGACCAATTTAACCTCATTAATAAAAAAAATCGCTAAAAATATAATTGTGTTAAAGTTTGATAAGCAAATTTTAAATTAAAATTCTCTTAAGAAAGATTGAATTAAGAATCAGTTAATCTGTGTTTACTTTGTTCACAGCTTGATGCTCATGCTATTATCAAATCCTAACCAGGTTACAGGTAGAATGGAATATAATAGAAAACACTAATCAGAAACAGATACAACACAACACAATATCAAAAATTACAAAATAAAGAAAAATGTAAAGAAGTACAAACAATGTTCAAGAATTGCGCCGGGCGTGCCCAAACCGAAAGGGTATCGGGCACGCCCGGCGCAGGGTTCGCATTTGTTTGGCGTCAGACACCCAGCGCTGCATTTTCAATTGGCACCCCGCTAGGGACATAGGCCACAGTTCATATAGCTTAAATTTTACTGAAATAATTAACTTGAATCGTGAGTTTCTTACTCAATTTGACAGTGACCAGCTTAATTAACTTTGACCCAATTGAAAACTGTTCCCAGTTCTTGTAAAACATTCAAACCAATTATACCAGCCATATCCGTGATAAATAAGTGAGCAGAAATACATATATTATAATACTAGCTATTGGATGTTGATGATTGTTGGATAAGGTTCTTCCAAAATTGCCTCCTTTAAACGAACAAACATTTTACTATTTTTAATATTTCCAAGATTTTGTTCAACGTTTGATTATTATAATTTCTTTTGCTTATAATGCCATCGTTAATACGTCAGTCAACACCCCCCCCCCCCTACTATGATGTGTGTAAGTTAGGTAGGATAGTAATAAGGCTGGTCCTCCACCTACCGCATTCAATCTCTCCTTGATACTTTTTATGGTTATCGGTCCACCTATCTTCACAAAAATCTGTTTATTTTCCATAAAACAAAATCAGCTCATTAAACCTGCGCCAAGAACTTAAACACGATCAAGATCGGCGACTCTACACTCAAAGTTTTAGACGATTATGTCTACCTGGGATAAACGGTCCAGTTGGGTAGGTCTAACTTCGAGAAAGAGGTCAACCGTCGAATCCGACTCGGCTAGGCGGCGCGGGCTTTCGGGATGTTGCGCGGTAACTTCTAGTCCAATTTATCGCAGTGTCTTAAAACAAAAGTCTATGATCAGTGTGTGTTAGATAGATGATTAGTGACTACCTATATGACCGAGACGTGGACGCTCACAATGGGCCTCGTCAGAAAGCTTAAAGTTACCTTAAGGTCAATGGAGAATGGTGATGGGCCAGTTAGCTATAATAATAATACCAGACTGTCCCACTGCAGGGCAAAAGAATCTGAAAAATAATATGAAAAAACATATAAAGCCTCTTCTCATTCAGAGAAGGCACGGACATTAATCACCGCGCTTGTCGAATGCGGATTGACGATTCAGACCACTATCTATACTATATATAATATTTTACAGAGGAAAGATTTGTATTTTTGTATGTAACGAATAAACTTAAAAACTACTAGGCCGATTTCAAAAAATCTTTCACCGTTGTAAAGCTACAGTATCCCCGGGTGACATAGGCTACTTTTTATCCCAGTATTTCCACGGGAACGGAAACTACGCTGGTGAAACCGCGAGACGTTCGCTAATCTATACCAATATTATAAAGAGGACAGATTTTTTTGTTTGTTTGTTTGTTTGTACCGAATAGGCTCCGAAACTACTGGACCGATTTTAAAAATTCTTTCACCTATGGCAAGCTACATTATTCCCGAGTAACATAGGCTATAATTTTGACGGAAGCAAAGCCGCGGGGGTCCGCTAGTTAACTATAAATCAATATTTTCCTTCACCAATGCCAACAAAATCCAAGATAAACTTAGAAAGTACATATGAATTAAATAAGTCACATTGGTATTTTCCGAGATTTGAACTCACAACGTCAAGAACGACAGCCGAGGTCTTAGCCACTGGCTATACTTTACAGAAACCGGCTTCCAGTCTCGAATCGTCATCGTGTCACTGCCGTGTCGTGCCTTTCAAAATGAGTTTTCTCAATTATGTGTTTGCGGTTCAATCATGCTTATAACTATTCGTTATTGAAATTGAACTCATGGAATACAAATTTCGTTTTATCATCTGATTAAGCTTGTATATGAGCAAATTAGTATTAACTAAATTAGCTGTCATCTTATAAACTTGTACCAGCAAATAACATTAAATTAATCCTTCTACTTATATAAAATATCAAAGTCTATATAATTAAGTTTCAATGTTTGTTGAATAATCACTCCTCAACGGCAATACAGATTTGGATAACATTTGAAACTCAGGTAGACCATGGCCTGGAAGAGGACATAAAATGCTTTTAAATACCGGCAATTATCGACTTATACGCAGGTGAAACCGTATGCAAAACCGAGTATTCGTTTATTTCTGAGAAATCATATCAAATAATCTAGAAAATATCCATCATTCTTCATCGCACTTACATTTTAATTAACAAATAAAATACATTCACTTTTTTAAATATGAAAACTGTAGAACATCATTTGCAAAATTTCCCAAGTGAATTGTTGATTAGATATTGCCAGAGAGACTAATAAGCTCGAAAATAGCTTCATTTAAACTTGTGGGAGTCGAAAGTTTTAATAATTATAGTCATGTGAAATATGCTAGAGATATTATTGTATGTTCGTTTAATATTACCAAAATACTCGTTATATTTGTCTGAAAATGTCAGGTAGAAAACGTAGAAACAAAATTAAATCGTCTGCAGCAAAGAACATATTACAGCTATCTACAAAATAACTACTTTTCAGGAGAGCGTTTTTAACTTGAAAATGTTATAACTTCCATAAGAATAATACTAGGGTTTTCAAATTTGCAATATTTAATTATCAAGTCAAGTAACTGATATATATATGTAGATATATTTAATATGTTTTTCGAAATACGTTACCATATATTAGTGTTCGATTTGTTGCCAAACTTAACTATAGTGTATTTTCTATACTATACTTCATTTAATGTAGATTAAAACATTGAGGTTGTAGGAATAATTGGGTGAATTCTTAATAGTTTGAAAAAGTCGACCGCCCAATATTGAAACGGACAACTAGAATTGTACAACACACACGCACACACGGGCAACAACTACATAAATGTGCGTTTGTACATCGTTACTATTTATCAAAATAGGGTTATAATAATATAAACAACAAAATACTTACAAGTGACAGGACAAGAGGAAAGGTGGGCCATGATCTGTGGAGAGTTGTCGCACGAACAACCGAAGGCTAGAACCATCCGAGAACCCCCATCTTGAGGAAGGAAGTTGTTTTTCAGGAGAAGGGTTTTCCAAGTCAATTTAAAGGCATAAGTCCTATACGACGCAAAGAGGCGGCGGTCAGCAACGGCAACGCGTCCTCAGACAGAAGGCTAGATAAAAATATTTTGAAACTGGCAACTAAAGGCTTCCTATGAAAACACGTTGACACATTATCCCGTCAAACCTGTCGCGGGACTCAGAACGCATTTGAACAAAATTTTGCTCCAGTGGTGTAATTGCTGCAAGGCGTTCCAGTGCGAGGGTAAACAAATAAATAAACATATTTTTACCTTTGAAATTTAAGTAAAGATATGAAACTGGTATCTACTTTTCATATTATAATTTTAGATCAAAAACTTGGGCTTTTAAATTAGAACTTTGCGTTGCAAAAAGGCAAGTAAGATTTGATTTTTTCATAATAATTTTGCACAGGTGTGATCGAAATTGATCCTTTTTACTCGAAACTGTTTTCGAATATTGCTCTTTTTTCAATATTTCTGCAACTAAATACTTTTTTACTTTTTACTGTATGCAAAATACGTGCTTAGTTGCGAAAACAGCCCGTCGAAACTAAACTACTTAATACTTTACGTTTTACGTTAGGGTAGGGATGTTTTTGTGTGCAGACTTCGAATCAGCAAACGTAAGGTGTAACACGATTGGGTAGGTGAAGTGACGATTTTTAAAGTTATTTTTATATTATTATTATTATTGATAGGCTCGCGTTTGACCACTATCTTGCCTGATGCTAAGCGAGAATGTAGCTAAAATGAATGACGAGCGGTTGGAGAGGACTGTTCTCACCAGTGGTCTGCTATATGTAATAAGTAAAATATCTAAATTTAAAAAAACCTCCGACACATTTATCTTGCGAAAACACAACGATTCAAACAGTAAAATGCTCATAACTTTTGAACGGCTGAACCGATTTTATTCAAACATAGCTAAGAACACTCTCGACAAAATCACCTTTCAAACAAAGAAAACTAAATCAACATCGGTTCATCCATTTAGGCGCTATGATGTCACAGACAGACACACAGATACACAGCAACACATGTGAAACTTATAACACCCCTCTTTTACCGGCGGGGGTTAAAGAAACTTATAACACCCCTCTTTTACCGGCGGGGGTTAAAAAATGATTATCATCAACAGTCTAGATTTAGAATAATATCAGATTCTAATATCTTGGGCAGTATAATATTACTGTAGGTATACATGTGTCGGTGATGGGGGGTACTCCCCAGAGGAGGGTCCGGTGACGGACAGCCGTGGCGGGTTCGCGGTGAGTGCTAACGCGTACCCGTGTTCCCGCCATAAGCGGCACAGGAGGACACCGTGGAGTTTTAGTGGGTTAGAGTCCCACATAACTGCGCTATCTGCCCGTGGTAGCGCAGTATGCATGAGCATTACTCCACGCTAAAAAAATAAAAAAGGTATACATGTGTCACTTACCCACAATGGAAATAACCTTGCTCTAAAAGCCAATGGTAGGGCAATAGAAAAATAATATCAGAAATACCGAGGTCACCAAATTTTTTAACCAAAACTGAAAATTCGGTCGACTGAACAGAACTTATGGCTAAGGAATTACTGATCGTACGTATTTCAGAGTTTTGTTTTAATCCACAATGCAGAATTGATCCGTTGCAGTCTTGCAGCTTTTTAAGTCGATTTGGACTATTCGAAAACCAAGCAAGCAGTAATAAAAACGGTCCAGAATTCTTTGCCAATGCTAGAGCGCGATTGTTTTAAATTGGTGACATACTGGATTCTGGTGAAGAAATACGAGACCAATAAAAGAATGGTTGAATATGTCTCTTTTTGAAAAAAAAAGGATAGTAAAAAAATGTGTTGGTATGGTTAGGACCAGAATAGGTATCTACATGATTGGGCTCTGATTGCTTAAAACGACGACTGTCGCCAACGAACTTTAGGGGACAAAACTCGCACTCGTTCTTATTCTTTAGCTTCTTAAACTTTCCTTATTATTCTATGCCTTAAAAATAAACCTTCTATGAGAATGTGGCTCATGAGATTGTCTTTAAGATGGTAAAAATTTCAATAAAATACGTTCGGCGGTTTTGGTGTTTTTGTCCGTGTTAGACATAACTTTACAAATTAATTACACTATTTTATACGAATGAAATTCATATGCCCTTATCCCATGTTGTTTGGGGTCGGCGCAACACGTTTTCTTCTTCAATACCATCCTATCCCCCGTCACGCCATCACTGACTCCCTTTTCTTTCATATCACTCCTCACACAGTCCATCCATCTTTTCTTTGGCATTCCTAACGCGATATCGTTTGGTAAGACCTGTTTTTAAAGCCTCAGACTAAGGCTTTAAAGGTTGATGCACAGAGTCAAACTACCCTCATCTTCAAAACTTACATTTCAGTCAAGGTAACTAAAGATACGCGCCTTCACGAGCATTGTCCGAACGCGATTGTCTTTTTAGGGTTCCGTAGCCAAATGGCAAAAAACGGAACCCTTATAGATTCGTCATGTCTGTCTGTCTGTCTGTCCGTCCGTATGTCACAGCCACTTTTTTCCGAAACTATAAGAACTATGCTGTTGAAACATGGTAAGTAGATATATTCTGTGAACCGCATTAAGATTTTCACTCAAAAATAGAAAAACAACAATACATTTTGGGGGTCTCATATACTTGAAACTGAAACAATTTTTTTTTCATCTAACCCATACCTGTGGGGTATCTATGGATAGTTCTTCAAAAATGATATTGAGGTTTCTAAATATTATTCTATATATTTTTTTCTAAACTGAATAGTTTGCGCGAGAGAGACTTCCAAAGTGGTAAAATGTGTGTGTGTCCCCCTGTAACTTCTAAAATAAGAGAATGATAAAAACTAAAAAAAATATATGATGTACATTACCATGTAAACTACCACCGAAAATTGGTTTGAACGAGATCTAGTAAGTAGTTTTTTTTTAATACGTCATAAATCGTAAACCGCAATTTACCAAGTACGGAACCCTTCGTGCACGAGTCCGACTCGCTTTTGGCCGGTTTTTATTTATTACAGACTCCAAAAAAGGAAGTTATGAATTCGATACGTAGGTATGAATGTAATATTGTTGAAACTGTACAATATTCAAGTAATAATTATGTTACTCTATGTGAGCTAAATATGTGTGCTAAATTTCATAAGTATATCTATATATGTATGTTTGTTTGTCCACGCATTTCTCCGAAACTAGTAATAAGATCATAATCATTCTTTTTTTGTGTTGGATTTCGTATCTCTCGACTGAAACTAACAAAAAATAAACCGACTTCTAAGGCAAAACACTAAAAACTGCAAAAAATACTTTCGTTTGGAAATCGGTGTCGAAAAACCATTAAAACAAGTGGTACTAAAGACGTACAAAAGTAATTATTGCATATTTTTGCGTTTTGCTTTTTAAGTCAGTTTACTTTTTGAGAAAAAGTTTTGTCAGTAATCATGTAAAAGGAAGGGACCTTCCTGATGGCACGAAGTAATTTAAATTGCGGCAATAGGCAACATCGATATAAGAATATTTCATGTACAAATTGGTTGAAATGCATCGCATTACGTCCATGGAAACGTACTTGCAGCTTCGCGTAGTCACAAAAAAAAACAATGAAAAAAAGGAAATAATAATAAATCGATAAAAATCGAACCACGCCATGTCTAAGGCCAAGGTCGCTTAGGTAACACCGCCACTCATACCTCGTCTTTCAATTCATGATAATTCCAATCTGTCAAAACATCACTTTAACATCATACATTTATGAGCACACCAAATAATCAAAATGAACGAAATTACAATCTAACAACAAATGATGCCTATCTTCTAAAACAACATTAATTAATTTATCGTAGGCATTTGTTTGTATTTCATTGAAAACAGACAAAATGAACATCATGTTTTCTTTAGCCCAAAATCTATTCTGGCAGCTGAATTGTGCCTTGATACAAATGGACAATTATAAAGACTCTTTACAGTGATTGAGGCTGGCAAATAGATACTGGACCGACAGTGTTATTATTTTTTTAGTTTATAAGTGTAATTTGGGGAAGAACAATAAACATGTTTTGATTGATTTGATTTTGATTTTAATGTTATTTATATGATAGCGACGTCACTGAATGGTACCCGAGAGAGGGCATGAGAAGGGGAGGGAGACCGATGCGCAGGTCGGAGGACGACCTGCGAACGACAGCAGGAGCGTCATGGAGGAGAAAAGCACAAGATCGTGCACTGTGGAAGGGTCTGAGGGAGGCCTTTGCTGAAAAGCAAAACAAACTGATTACCTGTACAATAGATAATAATATGTAAATAATTAGTTATAAGTTTGTAAATAAAGGCTATTTGAATTTGAATTTGACTATATGGTGGCACTACAAGAATGTTTAGGCGTTTCAATACAATTGTCAGGGGCCCATTATGTAAACACTTAATGTGCAAATGGTAGATATTAAAATATAAGACATTAGTTTAAATGCAGACACAAATCAATGTTATGTTATGTTGGTAATCATGCTAATAGATTTTATGTATTTTTATGATTAAAAAAACATAAAAACAGCTACCTACTAACGAAATCAGGCTTGAATATCAAACAGGACGCTATTCTGTGACCAATCATCACCATCAGAGGTAAATAATCTAAAATGAAATAAACCATGAAATGAAAAAGGCCCCGACGGACCCGAATTGCGTCCCGTACCTGCATTCCTGATAGTCAGGTTCAACACGGTCAAATAACAGTGCACTTGGTGGGCATGCGACCACTCCTGCTTACCCGCGCAGCGCCACGCGTTTTCTTTGTGCACCAAATAGCGAGAGTCAAACGTCGTCAGATAATTATAACATGCATTTTGAAATTATTAATAAACTAGCTTCTGCCAGTGGCTTCAACCGCGAGAAAATCAGCCATTATCCCAAGGGAACGTACACCTGAGATAAAAAAAGGAAAATGTGTCCTTCTATAAGGTCCAGTCTATCTCTATAACAGAGGTTGCCAAACTTTTTTTGTCACGCCTCCTTACTGCCTAAAATTAAAATGCCCACGCTTTTGTATTAAGGCACCTAACAGTCATTTACAAAATTACTTTAATGGTTAATAAATATGAATTAATATAGATATTGAAATAATGAAGAATTTTTAATAAATAAATTACTAGCATTTCGATTTTGCTCCTGTTTACTTGAAAACAATAAAAACAGTATATTGGTATATAATTTTAAAACTTTACCCGAAATAGAGGCCTTAATCTTTTCAAAATCATATTTCGTAACATAATCATTTTTATTTCGAAAGCTTGCTCTGGCGGTAGCCGTGATATAAGCGAGCGACGGACTACTATCCACTCACCCCCAGAGCTCAAGTTCCCCTATATATGTTGTCGCACCCTCCAGATCCAAAATCACTAATCAATACCAAAATTCATTAAAATTAGTTCAACTGATTTGACAGTGAAAACGTGACAAACAGACACACAGGCAGATTTTCTGTCACATTAATACATTTGTTTGGAAAAATAATGGGTGCCTTTATTCAGCAGTGTGTGGTCTGGTTATTTTAAAATGTTGTGATATTATAATTTATTATAATGATTATCTAGCTTTGCCTAAAATGTCCAACAATAATATTACGTTTCTAATACAGTTCCTCCTCCGTATATGTAAACGGATTTTGAAATACCCTTCCAAGACTGCTAAGTTATATCTAAGACGATTTCCTCACGCAAAAAGATAAGAAGCTTTACGAAAAAACCACTAGTATTCAAATAAATTAAGGTATGGGTATCTGTGACGTCAATTCTTGCGTACAATCCGAAGGTCTGAATATAGAGATAACTGTCGGTAGGAAAGTAGGCTAGACGATATTTTTGGCTAGAAATGGGTTCACAAGGTATTATAAGATTACTTGTGTAACTACTTGTTGTTGATTTAGACTTTCTTGGATTAGTTAGGACTGGCTGCCGCCCGAGACTCGGCCCGGGTGGATTTAGTACTTTCACTAAGAGGGTTAGGTTCTTCCGCCGAAAGACGTTGCGTTGGAAGGCCTTTCACTGGGTGGGCCAATGACCTGGTGAAAGTTGCGGGACTCTGCTGGATGCTCACATCCAGCAGAGTCCCGCTACTTTCACCAGGTCATGTGTCTCAACACATGGAAACGGTCAATATGGCGACACTTAGAGGAGGCGACGAGGAGGCCACTGAAATGATGATGATGACTAAGTGGGTACGGGTGGATGGGCAATGGACATAAAGGATAAAGATTTGGGCGCACGGTTGGCGCAGTGGTTGAGCGATTGACTGCTGCGCTGCGTGTCGTGGGTTCGATTCCCGCACGGAACAAATATTTGTATGACCTACAGAAAGCTGTTCCGGCTCTGGGTTTTTGTGTATGTGAGTTTATATGTTTGTAAACGCACCCGCGATACAGGAAGAAATTCCTAGTGTGGGGCAACGTTTTTTTTTTAAAAAAAAAAAAAAAGATAAAGAAATATTTATTTTTGAGTATATGGTACATTAAGATCTTTATATTAAACAGAGATCATATATTTCACATACACTACCGTTACCGGTGTAGAAAAATTAAAATTAACTTACATATTCAAAGTGTCCAAGTTCTAGGCCGCAACAATTTAATTGTAGTAAGGAGTTTGTCATCGAAGAACGAGTAGTTTGTCATTGACGCTATGAAGAGGCTACATTCCCCCATGGCGCGTCAATAAGCAGATACAATAGAAACAACAATAGCTTACGCATACATGGCGTGCGCGCGACGTTTGAGGCGTACAATATTATAAATTAGTTTAGATAAAAAAATGTTAATTTTTATACAATGTTATAATAATTATGAATGGAATGACAAAATTTAATAATCATATAATGTCAAATGCTTAAAAAATAATAAAACAATTCAAGTTAACAAGTGTAAATAAGTATTCATAAAATGTAATGTCAAAATTTATAATTTAAAAATTCATTAAATGAATAGAAACAATTGTCTTAAAGCCAGGCAAATATTGGTTTCGTAAATTTATTAGTGGGCAACACTCTGATGCGTGAGGGTAAATTGTTAAATATTTTGATTGCCATGCAATTGGAATTCCTGCTATAAAATTGTAGTCTCTGGCTAGATGCAAGTAATTTATTTGGGCTTCTGCTTATCACTCTTTTAGAAATGTGCTTATACAATGGGAACATGTGCGAATACCTTTTAATAAACATACAAATCTCAAAAATATATAGACAAGGAAGTGGAAGAATTTTTGGTGCTTTAAATAATGGCTTACAATGATCTAAATATTCTGCTCCATACACAGCTCTGACGCATTTTGTGCAATGAATGCACTGTTCACATCTACTGAATTGTCCCATATCACGAGTCCGTAACGCAGCACTGATGCAACATAGCCATGATACGCACTTAGGGCTGTATCTTTGCTGGCTATTCGCCTCAGTTTTCGAAGAGCAAACACAAATTTGTCGAGACGAGTGCAGACCTTTTTTACATGTTCTTTCCAATTTAATTTTTCATCAATAACAATTCCCAAGAATAAGGTTGAAGATACAGGTTCCAAAATTGAATTATTGTAGTGTATTTGAGGTGGTTTTACTAAAGAATTGTATGTTTCAAACTGTACTAACTTTGTATTTTCAATATTTACACGTAAATTATTCGATTCCAGCCATTCAATTGCTTTTAGTATTTCATTGTTAGTGTCAGTTTCTAGGTCATTCCTATTTGAAGATTTTATTGTGAAAGTAGTGTCATCAGCAAATAGTGTATTATTTTATTTATTTTTCTATTTATTTTTAACTCCGAACTGTATGTTTTGTTTGTATCATTTGTGGTATTTATTCCACATATACTTACGATTTTATAACACTATACAATCCATCTTCACATCTTTTGACATTGTATCAATTTGTATAACTCATTTTTATAAATGTTATTTGTATTGTTACATCTGGAAAGCATATTTAGTTATCTGTGACTGTTTTAAATATCTAAACTTAAATTATATTCGTAATTTATAATTCTTGTAATATTTGTCTACTGTGACATTTTCATCTGACATGACATCTGTCTGTCTATTTTATTTTCTTAGAGCCATAGACATACCATAGGTACCATAGACTACCTAGACCTTTCCTTAAGCTAGTTGTACATTATTGTAAGGTCAGGGAAGACTGACCCGCCTTTGTAAAGCCGTTTTTATTCGTTCTGGTCTTATTGAGATTTAAATTTGAAATTGAGAAGAGATTACAGAACGAATGAAAAACGGGCTTCAGCTTTTTTAGTCTTGAGTCGAGAGTCTGGTCTGAACGCCGATAGTGGGTGATACTGTGTACAAGAATACGAAGTGTATTTTTCTATTCTGAAACTCTTAAAACGGTGAATTATCAGCCTATGTAAGAGTATTATTATTTGAAGTGCTCCAATTAAATACATATTTTGTGTGGTTCCCGAGAGCATTATTTCCTGGATACTTACCCTCAACGGCCATCTCGTGGCATCAAAGGCCTCGCTGTTTGGCGTATTGAGCCATAGCCGGCCACCATACCACTCGGAACCTACGTATACTTACCCGTTTGCCTGTCTATCCGTCCTGCTATCTATTCTACTGCCTACCTGCCTGATTGCCTACCTTGACCACCTACCCGTTGTGTCTGCTGACCTGCCTACCTGCCCGATTGCTTGCATGCCCGTCGTTGCTGCCTGATCACCTGCCTACCTCGGACATTCCACGACTTCCTGTCCAAGCTGCTGCCTGGATAGCTGCCCACGTCGTGCGAAGCTGCCCATAGTTACTATACTCTATATCCTTTTTTTAATTTTCATAGCTTTAATTTAATTTTTAACCTTTTATCTTAATTTTATTAACGTGGCTTACGTATAGCTCTCCGGCGCTATACGTAACGTTACATAATGTCAATTTTTGATAGTACTGACTTTTCTGGCGACTCGATAAATGACTTTTAAGCCAGTAATGCGCCTCGCCTCTTATGCCATATTTCTCCATTTTGATAGGATAGGATACTGCAGCAATCGGGAAGTAGTCTGAACCGCATAACTATCGCACTGGTTGTTTTGTTGTTTGTCATAACATAATAACAATAAAAGCAGCACACGAAGTCACATTAATTAAATTCAAATAAAATACAAAACAATTGCCGCCATTGCAAACATCCCTGATGAACAGAAACGGGGCCGCCCCAACACCGCCCAGAACGTAATATTGTGCTGGACATGGGAGGCACTGTACGCCCTTTCAGTATAGTCAACCCACAAGCTGCACGTGTACAGTGATGTGTAGTACGCTTTAAAAAAAAGTTAATTAAAAAAAAACAAAAAAATCCGGAGGATACATATTCGCGAGCTGGCTGACCAAAACCAGATGTGTAAAAAGTTTGGCAGTCGGGTAAAAAGCGTGACCTTCACACCAACAGAACAACGCAAAGACCTGTGGGATATCATGTTGGCTCAATGTCAACATGGTTTTTAAGGTCCTCGGTGAGTAGATGCCCTAGATATTAAAAGTAATCCACTCGGTCTATCGGAGCACCCTCAAGCTGAACAGCTGGTATGTTCACAGGGCTTGACACACCCGATGGCCTGAAAAACCATGTATTTGGTCTTCTTTCCATTATATTTTAACCCACGACCAAGCGCGTATTCCGTGCACGTATTGAGTAGCCTTCTCAGCCCACATATTGACGCGCTCAGCAGCACCATGTTGTCCGCATAACTCCTATTGTTGACACAAACTCCGTCCTCATAGCAACCGACTTGTTGACTGCTGAGCGAGACAATCAGTTCATCAACATACAGGTTGAGCAATGTAGGCGAGGTCAGACCACCCAGTCTTACGCCGCATTCGCAAATATAAGAGCCCGGGTACCCGTTTCTTTAAACCTCGAACGCCAAGTATTTAATATAAGCATAAATCATAATCAGCAGATAATTTTTCCACAGGCATACTCTCTGAGAGGTTGTGGGCCGTAATCCACCACGCGGGTCCAATGCGGGACGGTGAATGTCACAATATATCTTCTAACTTTGGTTTCTAGGACATTACTTTGGTTTACTCACGATGTTTTCGCACGGTGATGAATAATCTGCCTGGGTGCGAACCCACAACTTGTTATGTTACTAAGGCAAAGTATTTATGAGTTTTCAATCATCTTTCTTTAGTGAGAGGATTACCTATAAATTAATGGAAATCTTAAACCTACGAACCTGTTATTGTTTATTTGAATGCCTTTGTTTGCCAGAACGTTGTGATATATAGCTGTTTTCAATTCGAAATTGATTGATTCAGTAAATACTGTATGAACGCAAACAGCTTTCACTTTAATTATAAATGAATTTAAATAATATTTTGGTCAAAGAAAATTAATATAATCAATTAATCATCATTCTGGTTAAAGTATACTGCTGCTGGTAGTACACGATTAACTTTTACTTTTCTAATTGGATGAAGCAATCAATCTGCCTAGCCTTTACTAAACAAAGTTTAAGTCAGCTTCCAGTCCAGCCCAATCCAGCCAGTATTTTACATAAAGCGGCTGCCTATCTGAAGAATGATATTAGAACCGACGTTGAAATTGGTGGTTTTAAATTTTGGTATATCGGAATCAAAATCGTAAACGATTAGAGATAGAACGAACGAAGAAAGATGTGTTAAGAGAAATCAGTTTTAATAAAATAATACATACATCGTTATTCAGCCTTTTTATTTCAGCTCAAAAACGTTACACCGAACTAGGCTTTGAAAATAAACAAACAAGTTTTATAAGGTCTATCATTCAAAAGTTTGTACGCGTTGACTGCGGCCAAGAACCAATGCCGCCGCTGCGCATCGACCTCCGATAACCTCCGATTTAAAGATTTCCGAACCGAAATTGAAATCGGAGGTTTAAAAACAATCGGAAGCTTTTCGGAATCGGTATCGAACCTCCGTAACATCCCTACTCACAACTTAAGTAATTGGGTGGCACAATACTCCTTGTCAAGACCGTTATCATTCCTAGTTTCTGAACAATCCGTAATGACTTTCAAAAATCTACAACCGGAACCATCAGCTCAATGTGCTTTCCAAGGCACGAATGAGTCTCAGTTTGATAAGGATGGGTCCATCCATGGTCTGACCTCGGAATTGCTTAACGTCGATAATACCGTGCAGCTGTTATTATTTTAGCCACGGGCTCGTCCATTATGTATCCAAGACATGTCTTTAAATTGCAATTGCTCGCTTGAATTAGCCGGATGCCAATTTTTCGGTCGATTCACATCCCTTGCTTATCGCCTAAAGCCGACATTCACTGCTACCTATATAATTACTAGCTTCTGGCTGCGGTTTTGCTCACGTGTAAATGGTTTATTATCACGAAAGAAAATTATATCATTGCGTGATTGATTTACAAACATCCATTAATCCAACCTTTCGCATTTATAATCTCACGTACCGTCTCTGAGATCTGCCCTCGTACCATGACCTGTATAAACTATAATGGTCCGACTGTGAAAAAGGGACAGATGTATACAAGTCATTTATATCTGTCTTTACGCACACTGGAAATAACCTTGCTCTAAGAGGTTATGGTCACCACCCTGTGTTGAAAATAAAGACGTTCACTCTTCCGCTTGAAATTAATAACGGCGTTTTAATTTTTATTAATATTAGTAGGTTTAATAAGGCCTTTGCCAACTGGCAAAAGGAACTTATAGAAAATAAAGAAGCACCAAATACGCGAATAATATTAATTGTGTAAAATATATATTTATAACAGTGCAGTAGTATCTTTTGTCCGAATAAAGGCTTTATTATTATTAGTAGGTTTAATAAATGGATATTTTTGATATTTGAATGGTAAAAGCTTTATATTTTAAGATCAACTTACGTTTTATTAAAGTAGTTTTGTGGTGGTTAAAGTATTATTCTTGCCATTTCTTAGTAACGAAGTGGAAAAGCCTGAACACTCGAAAAGGTTGCTTAAAATTCTCTTTCGCCAAATCTAGTTCGTTTTAAACTGTTGAAAGGTTATATGTTAATTTTGACAATATTTCTGAGAAGTTGGTTGTTACCAAATTTTGCCGATTCATCCTTGAAATTTTCTTAGAAAATACATGCGCAATAGCAATTTGAATTGTGTCGCACCATCTGAAAGGTCCCAGACTTTGACTTTTTTTAACAATGTATCACATCGGAATGCAAGACTTGGTAGTTTTTGATTTTCAATTTCTCAACGAAGTTTTGAGTCATTCGATAAAATTATTCATAATCTGTGGTCAATTACAAGCGTTGGGTCAAGTCATCAGGCATCTCTTTCTGTTCTATGCAGTTTGACAGTGACCGCAGTCTTGACATTGCCTTAAGCAAAGATAAAAACTGGCCACCAAAATAATCACTAAAGTTCATAGACAACGAAAGCACCGAACATTGCTCTTACAAATAGATAAACTGGATTTAGGGACAAAATTGACTTTTCCGTTGGAAAACGTTGTCCCCATACATCGCCATAGGTCGCAGTCAGTTTACAAACTGCAAATTAGTTAGTTATTTTTTTTTTTAAATGTAAGTACAAATTTACGGTTTTCAGGTTTTTTGTCACAGGTCTTTTTATATTGCTAGTTTTAATCACTTAATTTGATTTAGGTTTCTTTGTCCTCTGCAGGTCACAAATAAACGTTTATTTTTAACCGACTTTCCAAAAAAGTTCTATGTTCGACTTTATGTTTGTTTTTTTTTTTTTTTTTGTGTATGTTCACCGATATCTCCGTCAATTATGGACCGATTTTGAAAATTCTTTTTTTGTTTGGAAGAGTATGTTTTGAAATTGGTCCCATTTTAATTTGGTGAAGGTCTGATGAAGAACTTCGGAGATATACAACAGAACTCTTCAATAAATAACGGCAACACTCTCGGGATTGCTGCAACCGCATGTCTGTTTATTGTTTATACCATTTCATAACATAACATCACGCCAGTACGCTCTAAAGGGGTACGCAGATCTCTCATTTCACCGGTTATGTTCAAGTTTCATATTATTCGGGTAATATATTCAGCGTTATAGGGACCTTAGGAAACAACTTGCGTATCTATTATGTAGGCAAAACTAAAAAGGGAAAAATAAAAAAAACTTTTTTGCAAAAAAAAACTACCGACTTCCAAATGAAAAACTACAAAGTGAAAAATAACTTAACTCTTGGAAGTCGGTGTCCATATCGAAAAAAAATGGTACCTACGTAAGACACCGACTTCCAAGAGTTAAGTTAATTTTCACTTTGTAGTTTTTCATTTGAAAGTCGGTAGTTTTTTTTTGCAAAAAAGTTTTTTTTATTTTTACTTAGAGGATAG
Organism: Orthosia gothica; assembly: GCA_949775005.1. Lineage (NCBI taxonomy): Eukaryota > Metazoa > Arthropoda > Insecta > Lepidoptera > Noctuidae > Orthosia > Orthosia gothica. Next base: position 9,626,358 of record OX459067.1, on the reverse strand, counting down.
TTCAGATGGGTTAGCTACAAAATTAGATAATATTAATAGAAAGGATCGACGAAATCGTTGGTGCAATGGTTGAGTAATCGGCTGCTGTGCTGCGTGTCGTTGGTGTTCCGGAACTGGATGTTTGTTAAACTGAGTTTAAATGTTTGTATAGGTACCCACGATACAGGATAAATACCTAGTGTGCTGCATTTTTTTTATCTCTTGCTCGTTAAGGGCCGATTTCTGAATTGAGTATTTGAAGTTAAGATCGTGTCAAATCCTACATTAATGCAAGAGTTTGACAGGTTTTCTCTTTTTTTTATTAGTGATCGAAGTAGTTGATGTTAAAATAAATAGTCGTAGTCATTGAACGAATTCAAAGAAACAAGAGTGCGCCAAAGACTTTTTTCAAGATACTTTAATGCAAGAGTTTGACAGGTTTTCAGGCAAAAATCGAATTTGACAAACACTCAACGTCAAAAACTTAAATCAGAAATCGGGTGTAAGCCTAAAACTCTTTGTGAGCACCTAAAACTGGAAAAAAAGAAAACAAAACAGCTTCCGAAAAAAGCTGAAACATTCGCATTTCATTCTATCCAGGTCTAGAAAATAAGGGAAAAATTCTGTCGATCATAATATTCAAATTAGTCCCGACTTCTGACGGTCGAAGAGATACCCTTCGACCGTCTATATACGTATACTTTCCTTATTATTCTATGACTTAAAAAAAAAGCCTTAGATCAAAATGTAGACAGCTAAATTGTCTTTGAGATGTTCAATTTCATTAAAGTACGCCAGGCGGTTTTAGTGCGGTTGTCGTTTTTTTGTCCGTGTTAGACATAACTTTACAAATTAATTACACTATGTTATATGAGTAAAACTCGAAATTTTCTTGGATCGAATTAATCGATCGTTTAACAGCATAAGCTGCTGAACTCAGCCGCCCCGCAAGTGATACTAAATGAGGACCCCATTGAGTCTAGCCTGATCCCCAGGAAAACCGTTTAATCGACGAATTCGAGCTTCTCCTTGTTTAATATAATGTCACAATCAGTATTTTTGACATTTGGCAAGGAAAATTTTACGCATTTGATTTTTTACTATTTAAAACTAAATTATTGGCAGTGAACCAATCCTGAACCTGCCGTAGCGCGTTATTTAAGTCGTCAACCTGTCAAGTACGTCTATTTATTTAAAAAATTAAAGATGTGTCATCAGCAAATAACACCATGTTTAGTTTGTTTTCTAATAAACGGGGAAATCGTTTATGTTTATTAAAAATAAGGAAGGACCTAACATTGAGCCCTGGGGTACCCCCATTTTTACGTTTAACGCCAACGAATTTATACCTTTTATTTGAACTAATTGCTGTCTATCATTCAAATAAGATTTAACCAAACTCAACGCTGTGACCTAGCCCGTAATGCTCAACTTTCAGAAATAATGTTTCATGATTAACGACATCAAACGCCTTCGACAGGTCGCAGAAGATACCTATGGCATCTTGTGCCTCTTCCCACGCATTAAATATGTGTTTTAATAGGGTGACACCAGTGTCAGTTGTGTATTAGAGTGATGTAATCGAAATAAAAGAGAAGTGTTCGATTCAACGATTCGTGTAATAATGCCCATAAAAGGTGTGTGCAGTTACAAATATAAGGTTGGGCGAGCTGCACACTACACCTCCCCTTTTTTTTTAAAAAAAAAAATGTTGTTATTACTAAGTACATAATGCTTTTTTTTTTTTTTTTTTTTTACTTTAGCTATGCTTACATCACTACTTTTTGTTTACTTTTTAACATAACATTATACAAAATAAAAAAAAACATCTTATCTTAATTAACCAAAGTATTTTAAGTTACAAACAGTTTTGTATTTTTTTTATGAATTACATATTCCTTATCATCTTTTATAATTTTCACATTTGGTGATACATCTTCAATGACTCTGTATGGTCCTAAGTAAATTTTATCTAACTTATTTCCTACTTGATTTTTGATTAAAACTAAATCTCCACTCTTATAAATTAACCGATTTACATTTTTATCAAAATGATTTTTTCTTAATTCCTTACTGAATAATAAGTTTTTTCTAGCTTCTGCTTGTGCTCTTTGTAGTCTGTATTTTAGCTCCAAAGGGTAAGAATCTGGATTATATAACGGATCAACATATACATTTTGTGCTATATTAGATGGTAAATTACAATTTTTGCCAAATACTAGCTCAAATGGAGTGTATTTTGTCTCAGAGTGCATTGTAGTATTAAAAGAAAAGCACCAGAATGGAAGCCAACTGCTCCAATCTGTTTTGTTATTGTCACACTGAATTCTAAGATAAGCTCCTAGAACTTTATGAGTATTTTCCAAACCTCCCAGAGTTTCATGATGATAAGCTGTTGAATGCAGTTTATTAATATGCAACAAATTGCAAATCTCAGTGAAAACTGATGACATAAACTCTGTTCCCTGGTCTGTTATTATCTCTCTAGGGATACCATACCTCAGAATAAAATTGTTTACAAATAACTTAGCTACAGAAATAGTATCTTTCTTTTCTAAAGGATAAGCTTCGACGTATTTTGTTAAATCACACTGTAATGTCAAAATATACTTATAGTTTAAATTATCTACATCTAAAGGACCTATTAAATCTAAACTAACTCTTTCAAAAGCAGTGGATGCCGTGGATGTGATAACCATCGGTTCCTTTTGAATCTGACAACTTCTACACTTCTTTACGAATTCTGATACGTAATTGCTCATTCCTGGCCAATAATAGTACTTCCTAATATTATTTAACATTCTGTTTACCCCCGCGTGGCCACTCGTGGGTAACAGGTGGAAGTCATTCAAGATCACAATTTTCGTGTCTTTGTCAGTAACTCTAGTCACATCTTTAATAACAAGTAACTTAGGAGTATCTTTTAAATGACTCATTTCCTTTATAAAATTGTTTACAAAACTTTCGTTGCGCTTGTTTTTAATTATTATGAGCTCGTTTAATTTGATTTGCTTGCAAAAACGTTGTAATTCTCTCGCTAACACACTTACGGTCGATAACGATCGAGAAATTACAAAAATTGCTGACTTTTCAGGCACGAATTTGCAGTTACCATTGTCACTAGTGTAATGTTTTGATTTTTCTATCTGATTTAATGTATTTTTATTGCTAAGTAAAATCAATTCTACGCTGTCAATTGGTCGTTTGAGAATTTCCACTACCTTAGGTTGATCAGGCCTTGGAGTAGAGGATACCTCAGTAGTCATGTCGTTGTTGTCACAGTCAGTACGTAACCTTCGAGTCTGTGCCCTTGTCATGACCGATACTACATGCTTGTTCATATCCTTTAAGCTGTTGGATGTAATAGGTATTCGGCTCAATGCATCTGCAGCTGCGTTTTGCCGTCCTGGGACATAGCTGATTTCAAAATCATATTCCTCGAGATATAATCTAAACTTTGTCAACCGGCTTGAAGGATCGGTCATATTAAATAAATAAATCAATGGCTTATGGTCTGTTTTTATGTAAAACTTTTTCCCATATAAATAAGGTCTAAAATGTCGAACCGCCCAAACAATAGCAAGTAATTCTAACTCAATCACAGGGTATCGTGTCTCAGCTGGTTTCAAGTTACGGCTGGCGTACGCGACTACCTTGCTATTACTATTAGACAGCACGGCGCCTAAACCTAGTTTTGATGCGTCTGTTTGTAACGTAAAAGTATTATTATCGCTGAAGTCTGGATAGTCAAGTATAGTTGGACTAACAAGGATCTGTTTTAGCTTGTAAAATGCTCGCTCGCATTCATCACTCCATACGAACGCTACATCTTTCTTACATAACGCATTCAATGGATAGGCTATGTCGGCAAACTTTGGAATAAAACGCCTATAATAGTTAGCAAATGCAACAAATCTCTTGACTTCGTCTACATTCTGCGGGACAGGGTACTTTTGCAGGCATTCTACCTTTGATGGATCGGGAAATATACCTTCTGAAGTGATCTTATGCCCTAAATAAACGATTTCTTTACGTTAAAATTCACACTTCATCGGATTTAGTTTCAAATTCACTCTTCTCAGGCATTCAAAAATTTTTATAAGATTCTTGTTGTGCGTTTCAAGACAATTTCCTACGACAATACAATCATCTTGATATAAGAAGCATGATTTATAATTTAACCCTGACATTGCTATTGTCATGAGACGAGCAAAAGCACTCGGCGATGTCTTAAGTCCCATTGGACATCGTTTCATTTGATACTGCTTGTCTGTTGTAAATGCAGTAAACTTCCTAGACTTTTCTTCTAAAGACAGCTGATAGTAACCTTGACTGAGATCTAATTTTGAAAAATAGATGTTGTTAGATAACGAATCTAGTATCTCAGTGATGTTAGGTAGGGGAAATTTATCATCCTGTATCCTATTATTGAGTTGGCGATAGTCCACTACAAGTCTCCATTTCCTTTCTCCTGACCTATCTGTCTTTTTAGGTACTAATAGAACTGGGCTTGACCATTCTGAAGTAGTCTCTTCAATGATATCGTTTTTAACCATTTCATCTATTTGTCTTTGTACCTCGCCTTTCAATGCTTTAGGCAATCGATAGGGCTTCACGTACGCTGGAGACGCATTTTCCTTTAGTTTAATTGAATGTTCTATTAAATTTGTAGTAGTGAGCGTATCTCCTGGCAAATGGAAAACATCGGCATATTTGGCACATACGTTTTCAATGCCTCTTTGTTCCTCTTTATTTAAATAAGTATGTAGTTGTAACGTAGTTAGCAAAGTTCGAACTCTATCCACAGATATACTATCGTCGTCAAACTTGCAAACATAAAAATTATCTAGGCAGCTAATAATTAGATCTGAAATATTTATCTTAACCGAACTATCAGTTGTATTTAAAATCCTAACAGGAATAAGTCCATTATGTGGCTTCGATACTACACCCGCTGTGAACACACCATTATAAATTTCCTTTGATAAAATGACGCAATCACTATTGTGTGACGTCGGGATGTGTTTAATTACTTCGCAACGAGGTGGAATTGTAAACAAATTCCTATTTACATGAACACTGACTGACTGGTCTCGGGTTTCTAAACTCAGAGTACCATTTTTATAATTTAATACCGCATTATAGCGCTCAAAAAAATCCTGCCCGAGTATACCTTCTGCGGCGCAAGATAAGTGTTCAAAAATATGAAACTTTTGTTGAAAAGTCACATTATTAATTATAATATCTAAATAAACGTATCCCATAGATTCTAAATTACCACTAATTCCTTTAATAACTATCTTATCCTGTTTTACTAAATTCAATAAATTCCTATGTCGCGACAACCATTCATACTTAAGCACACATAAGCTTGCTCCACTATCAATCAGTAAATTAAGATCTACATTACTATTTTGTAGTTGACAATTAATAATACTAAAATTACTAAAACTAAGAATTGAATGAGTGTACGGTTTAGGTACGAAAAAATTCTAAGTTTTCATGACTATTTGCCTGATCATTGCGCAAGTTGTCTTGGACATTGGACTGTTGCGCGTTATGCTGAACATGCTGACAACGCACCGGACGTCCGCGTAAATGCTGACGCTGACCACCTGTGTGTTTACCTCGATTTACACTGTATGAAGTTCTTATACCTGTGCTATTTTCATAATTTTTATTATAATTATGATGATAAGTTTTATTGTTGTTATAAAACTGTCTATTTCCTCGGCCTCGAGAACCTCTAAAGCTTCCACGTTTATAGTTTTGGTTAGCCCTAAATTGCATAACCTGGTCTTGTGGCTGGACAGACATGGATTGCTCATCTACCGCAGCCGTAATAGCTTCAGACAATGACGCAAACTGTCGTGAGGCAATGATGGTGCTGAGCCGCTTATCGGCCAAACCGTCGCTAAACCGTTTGATTGCAGTCTTCTCATTGAGCGGACGCAAAACCTCATAGGCATCACGCTTATCGTTAGCCTGAGCAATCGTAAGATTCACAAACAATTCCTCAATCTCTGTACCGAATTTTTCTATGCTCCTACGGCCTTGAGTCGCCTTAAGCAATTGTGTTTGTAATGCTACAAATGATTTTTTAGGTAACAAATAAATGCGAATATCTTCTATCAAACTTTCAATATCTGCGTAAGTGGTTTTTAGACGCAATTTTGCACTAGGCGAGAGACGTGTTTTTAATACAAACTGTATCAATTGACTTTTACTGGCATCATTGATAAGCGAGCTATAAAGTAAGATACCATCAATAAGCTGATTTGTCACCTGCTCCTGGCCATTCATCATCGGCAACAGGGAAATTGCAGTTTTAATATCGAACGTTTCAGCCATTTTTGTAACACTATTTGAATGTTCTATAAAATCCTTAGAACTAGTTTGACTACTACTATCTACTAAAGTCAGTAAACCCTTTATTTTCTGATAATTTGATTGAATCTCATGGATTAATGTTTGGAAAACCTCACAAGTTTCTTTGTCTAGCTTGCGTTCTTTAATTTCTTGGTTCAACTGAGTCAAAATACAATCCAATCTACTGTATTCCTTTTCTGCTTCTACTAGTTTCTTATAAGCTAAATCTTGTCTACGCCTATCTGGACCTAGTTTCACTAAATATTCCCTTAAATATTTTAATTTAGCGTGCAAATCTTGCAATTGTTGGGACATTCCTATTCCCCAAATCGAAATATAAAATAATACAACATGATCTAATTTCAATATTATGGAATATTGTAGAATATTAAAAAAAAAATTGCAGTGCAAAACTTACATTGCAGTAGGTACGTATTGTACTGACAACGTATAAGTAGGTCACGACGTGTCACGTGGCGTGGATGAACGGACTCCTCAGCACTGGACTCGAACTGACTCCGTAGGTCACGACGTCTTACATGGTGTGGATGAACGGTTTCCTCAGCACTGGACTCGAACTGACTCCCAGCTGCTCCACATCGGACCCGAACGATTTATCTCCCGGCGCCCTGCATATCCTCTCATCATAAGGCTTGAGCATTCTCCCGGCACCCGGCAGCAACGTTCCTTTTCTGTCTTCTTATTTAATATTTTCACCGCTTCACACTTATTCTTGGATTCTGGTTTTTTTTCTTTTTTTTTTTTTCTTCTTTTGGTTCTTCCTTCTAAATTTTCCGTCTTCATAAACTTATATCAGTATATTTTTCTGGATTTCTTCAACTATTGTCGTCCTCGCATTTTACGTAAGTTGCAAAATTTTAATTGCTGGCTAAGGGTCGCCATGTATTAGAGTGATGTAATCGAAATAAAAGAGAAGTGTTCGATTCAACGATTCGTGTAATAATGCCCATAAAAGGTGTGTGCAGTTACAAATATAAGGTTGGGCGAGCTGCACACTACAGTTGTACAATGTCCTTTGGTGAAACCATACTGTTTATCATGCAAGATGTTATTCGTATTAAAATGAATGAGCATTTGATTTAGCATCATCTTTTCAAATACCTTGCTAAAAACCGGCAACACGGACACTGGTCTATAATTATTTGTGTCTTTACTGCCCCTGGATTTAAAAAATGGTATAACCTTACTATATTTAATTAGATCCGGAAAGACTCTTTGATCCACACACAAATTGAAAATCAAAGCTAACTACGGCGCTATAGTCTGAATAATGGTGTTACAAGCTTTGATGGACATTCCCCATAGATCTTTGGTCGGTTTTATCTTGATTTGCTTAAAAAAAATATTACTGTTATGGGGTTTGTATGTGAAAAGTTAAATTCATTCGGGCAGGCTGAAACGTTCGCGTTTAATAATCCAAAAGCGAGCTAGGGCGAAGAATTTAAGGTTTCAGTAGTTTTAATTGGGATGTTGGTAAAGAAATTTAAAAATTCTGGAGCAACTGTTTTGTTATCTCAAATAAGATCATGTGTGGTCTTAAGCTTGTAATCAGTATTATTTCTTTTATTCCTGTTCGTTTCATTGTTTATAATTTGCCAAACCGTCTTGATTTTTATTCTGCTAATTTAACCTTATTGCTAATATACCAGGCCTTAGCTGCCTTACATGTATTTAAAAAAAATCTTGAGTAAGTAGCAACATACATATAAAACGTTTCAGTGTTAATACAAGGCTTAAGGTCATATAGTTCGTAAAATCTTTGCCTACTCTTTCTAAGTCCTGTATTCGCCCAGTCACTGAATAAAAACTAAGGCCAAATAGTTTTAGTTTTCTTCTTAAAAATGGAATTGAACTCTTTTTGAACCACTGAAAAAACTTCATCATACAAAATATTACCATAATTCACAGTGATGTCCTAATCTCTTAACTTAATGATGGTTTTCAACTTTCAAACAAGCAAAGTCGCTGGTAAAAGTTAGTAAGAAATAAGTTATAAGCACGGGTGAACTCAAAATCGAAGTTATGAGAAAATGGGGATGATTATCTTTAACCTCGGGGTGTTGACGTATTACTGTACACGTGTCATAAACATTCATGGGTAAGACTGAAGCTTTAATAAACACACGCTTCAAAGATTTAAATCGTTAGATTAACCTTGATTCACCTTCAAATGATTGTCGCGTTTCTGTTTCGTGTAGATATCTCTTGACACACAAAATTTTGGCTTGACTACAGAGAAAACACCGTATTTATACACACACTACATTAAGAGCAATTACAAGAAAAGAAAAGAGTATATTTGCGCCAGGCACGAGGCATACCATAAAAATCAGATGGAAGTAGAAAGAAAGAAGAAATCTAATGATTTAAATCTTTGGCAGACTCTTGTTTCTTTTAATTTGTACAATGACTACGACTATTTATTTTAATATCAACTACTTCGATCACTAATAAAAAAGATAATGAAGAACAAGTTCTGTATTCGTGATCAACCATCAAACTTTCAACAATTTAGTATATTTGTTACTAAATCACTCTGTAACAGCTGGAACGGATCTGGATTTTGGCACATTAATCATCTGTAACTTAGATTAGTACTGAATTACTTTTTATACCTGAAGTACGTTCCCGTCCGATATAATTTTAAGCGGAAAAATTTCAAAGTAAAAGTTCAGTTGACAACAGCTAAGGGATCTTTGGGAAGTGCAACGACCCATAAACACAGTGACAAAATTGAAAACTATTACTGTAGCTCTGTGTCGGACACAGGTCCCAGTATTATGCTGAGTGATGGCTTTTCGCGCGAATGTGAAGCATATTTTTCCAGTTATAGGCCGGACGTAGGCCACAGTTGTATACCCTACTAGCACTTCACCCACGACTTCGTTCGCGTGATCCGTATTTTATCCTACTGATGACTTTTTAGTTTCATCCCCTTAAAGGTTGAATTTCCAAAAATGCTTTCTTAGTGATCCCCTACATCATAAAAAGAAGCCATGTACAATAAAATTCTTCGAATATCTTTAACACCCCCTAAATCGTCTTTTAGGACAAGTTTTGTAAAACTAATAATGAAAACCTTTTACTATTTACTTAGGTTAAGGTATTTATGCCAAGTTTCAAATATATAATCCCAACAAATTTCTACCTTTTCACCTCCTTAGGGGAAGAATTTCCAGAAACCAATAAATACATGAATTCTTTTTTATAAACCAAAAGCCTAAGTAAATCATAAATTTCACGTGCTCAATTTACAAACCGTTGAAATTTCATACATAATTTCAACCCCCCTTTTACTCCCGTAGGGGTGCATTTTCCAAAAATCCTTTCTTAGTGCGCACTTACTTCACTTGAGGAACCTTCCTGCCAAATTGCATCCGTATATGTCGAGCGGTTTTCGATATTTCGTGATGAATGAGTGAGTGACCTTTCGCTTTATATTTAAAGATATGTTTTATATTTGTTCCGTAGTTTTTCTTTGATGGTTGCTTCAATCATAACACTAATAAAATATTATTTATAATTCTTTCTATGATGAACCCGCTGCTGGGACTCAGACCACCTCAACATAGAGTTCGAGGACTACAGATGCGTAATGTGAGTGTTTGCGTAATAATGGTTAGTTCTAACAAAGAACCCATCTTGAATAATATTTACTTAGAACGGAACCCTTCACTTCCGATTAGGAATCTGTTGACATAACGTAACAATAGTCCTTTAATCCCACAAGGAATTGGATGAGGTTATATGGAGTACCCATTGTTCTTTTGTTCTTACATTAATTTATTTGGTCCTGGCACAATATTTTCTTCTTCTACCAAAGTTCTTTTTCAGCCAGGGATACTATGATGTGTTAATGCCAACATTATTCTGTTGTGAATAAGAGATAGGTACTGCTATTGTTCCCACGATGGCTTCCCCCATTCTCGAGGCGGGGGGGTTCAGTAGCCGTGGCTTGGTCACCCACAGTAAAACGAAGAGGAACCCGAGGAGGGGCCACTCATAAGGGCTTTTGCAGATAAGCCGATGACGTAGCGGCCACCAAATAGGATGCGGTGCCGCAACTGAAGCGGGCTGCTATGTCGTACGGGAGGCATCGTGGCTGAGGGTTGGGGTCCGCTGCGGGAGAGGAGTGCCGATATTGCGGTGCGCTGCTCTCCTTACCTTCCGCGGCATGGACGGGGCCACCGTCTGATGGCGGACGCGGTGGGGTTGCAGGGGAGGAGGAGCGTCGGTATAGCGTTGGCTGCTTTCCTATTCACTGTGGCCAAAAAGTGGTAGGCGGCGGGGCCACTGACCTGAACCGTCACAGGGGAAACAAGAGTGCCATACACGGAGTCGACTGTCGCCCATGTGCTGGTTTGGTCCCTGGGGTGGTCACGGCGTGCAATGTGTTCTGGTGCGCCGGTGATGGAGGGTACTCCCCAGAGGAGGGTCCGGTGCCGGACAGCCGCAGTGGGTACGCCGAGAATAACACGCATGCCCGTATTCCCGGCATAAGCGGCACAGGAGGACACCGTGGACTTTTAGTGGGTTGGAGTACCAGATAACTGCACTATTGCCCCGTGATAGCGCAGTATGCATGAGCATTTCCCGAAGCAAAATAAAATAAAAAAGGTACTCCTATTTTATACTGTTAAGTTACGTCTCTCTTTCACTACGGAATCAATATGGCATTGGCACGTTATCAAGTTACTGACAGTTAATCGAGATATTTACTGAAAAAAATGTGAAGTATCTAATCCTAACGTCACCTCTTCGGTTGGTCAGAAATTATAGATATCCCGCGATAAAACGGTTCGTGGGAAACATTTCCCATTCATGGGCCATTTTGAAGCCAGATTAAACCCTTTGGACCTTTTATAACACCGTATCGGTTGAGATAAAATTAAATTAACGTTCTGGGAATTATTTTGAACAAATTAAAGCCTTCGTCATTTTACATTTTACGTAATATGTACACTTTCTACAGACGGACGGTGGTGAATTGACCCAGTTTAATGTATATTTATTTAATTATGTACACACAGACTTAACAGAGAATGAACATAAAGTTTAAAAGAAGATATACTGACTAAAATTGTAATGAGCATGCTAAGATGGTTTGGCCATGTTGAGAGGATGAATGAAAGAAAGGTGACTAACGAAAGATATTTACAAGGCAGACTCGAATGGAAACGCCGGTAGAGGATACCCTATAAAGACAAACATAGACCTTATTATTGGTGATGTTCTTAAAAAAGGCCAGGTGCGCTGTACTTATAACTTGCGTGCGTGTATGATTAGATGTATAAACGTGAATGAAGCAAAATAAGTATTTAAGGATCGTAACTTGTGGCGTTATGAGGTACCCTCGTGAGAAAAAGGCGTGAGTTCATGTATGTATGTAACATAATAGGTTTGCAAATCGAAGAGCACAACGTTTTTTTATTATTATAGATGTGCTCGCGCTTCCACTATCTCACCTGATAGTAAGCGATAATGTGGTCGACGACAAAGCATGCTTACCTAGAAGTAACCATTGTAGCTATCGGAAAATGCAGACTCCAGCAGGGAATTCAACTCCTTAGCTGTACGCATCATTAAAGTGTTTCCAAAACAGTGCGTATGGGTGGGATGTCCAACAGGTACCGAAAATGCCCCTTATTTAACAAATGTATAAGTACAACGCACCTGACCTTTCTGAAGGGAATCATCATAACGAGGCTAGTTTGTAAGTTTTCAAGCTGATGACGGTCACAATCATAAGAATTTATATTTGTTTCGGGATATTTACCATGTATATTTTGATTTTGGTTGAGAGCTCGATATTTCGGCACCTTTACAAGCGCCATGATCACGAGAACTAAAGTCTTTGCGGGTGGGTGTTGTTTACAAGCTGACATATCTGTCTACCCTCTTCCTCACTCGTTTTTCACGCACAATGCCAAATCTAATCAAATACAAATATTAATTCTAAGGGGCGTGTATGTCGTTCTAATTTTAAATTATTTAACGACAAATAACTTTGGACCTATAAAGGATACATCAAAAGACATTGATAAACCCCCATCACAATTCTTCCCCCGTTACGACATGTGAATCAATTACGAAGTCATGCATGATTTTGGAACTTCACGCCATCTCAATCAATACCAGAACATCAAAGCCTTGTGCTCCACCGATTTTAATACAAACTCGAACGCAATAGCGTTCATAATAAGGGAAGCGGAACCCGCATACATACATTATAATTAATCAACGTCTATCGCTACGACGTCGCTCAATGTAGCTCGCAAGTGGGTCACATACTTTAAGCTTATCTGTTTTATAATGGAATACTGTGAAAGCTTTTGCAATATGATAAATTGTTGTGATGTTTCATTTATACATTACAGGACGATTCGAATTCAGTGTCAATATTCCAAAAGGTGTAAGAAAGTACTTGTGCACATTTTCCATCATACAAAATTTTACTTAAATATATAAAAAAAAATTGAGATGGATTCTGAAATTTCGAACAACTGTATGTCCAGTTAAGTGTAAGTGTCTTACAATTTGATAAAGAGTCCAAAGACGGATCAAGAATCAGTTACTTCGATAGTACAATCATCCCTGAAAGATAGACAATAAATAAAGTTACCTTGTACGTATATCTATTTGCTACACTGTCGTACTTGTGATCTTTAAAGTAGGCCATTACTGTTCGCCCACCTGAGATCCCAGAGATTTGCCTTCCCATTGAGAGTTTAACTCGTTAAATGTTGTCGATATGTCACTGTTACTTGCCTGAATTTAATAGTGTAGATAAGTAGTCCTTTTAATGGAATCGAATCTATGTAGTCCGTTACTTTCCACTAAGTGAGAAAAGGGCTCTCTTTCCCTTTTTGCCGAACTAAATATATAATTAAAAAATCTTATTAAGTTATAAGCCATGCGCCCGACTGGATTAGCCAACAGGAACTCCCTGAGAGCATTCACATGTAATGAGCATTCGACGTCGAATATTCAGTGGTATGGACGGTGAGCCAAGCTGTACAAAGCTTACTCGCAAGCGCAAACTTCGGCCGGTGTGGACGTCGCAACGATTTTCGCAAAAACGGCTCGCATTCGAATGTTCACGCAAAAAAAAACGCTCGAAAGTGAGTTCTCAGATAATGAAATCAATGAGTATGTATGTAGGAATATTACTGGCTTCTTGTAAAGCAAGGAACACTAGTTCCTTGATCTTAAGTGTTTGTGACCTTTTTGGTCAATCTTATTAATGAATGAACCAGGGGGAGGCATATGCGTCAAGAGACGCGCTGATGGACGACGCCGAAGTGCAATAATTACTACTATTTGTTTATAGTTTATATTGTAATCAGTTTGATTATCAGTAAATAAAGGCTATTTTATTTTTATTATAAATGAATGACTGATATTTAACGAGATCATATTCGAATGCTTCAAGCTCGCAAGGGAATGTTCGAGTCGAACGTTCATAATTTTGCTTGAACGTGAATGCTTGGCTCGCTGAGAAGTATTTGTTGCTCGCCTACGATTGCTTGTTTACAAATGATCACGAAATAATGCTCCCAGTGAGGACGCTCCTAATACCAAATGACGCATATATGCAAACTTTTACCACTTTAAGAGGTAAATTTTCAAAGTATACTTTTGTGCCTATAATAGCCTTGACATACACTTGAACATACACACGACACGTCGTTAGCGTCAGAATGGCTGGTTGCCTAAGACAAGCGGCTCTGAAAGTATATTCAAGAATTGCTACCCAATTGCTTATATTTGCTACATTTCTTCAATAATTGCTACATATGATAGATTCAGAGAAATATGAATATTTTTTTGACCAGCCATTCTGACGTCAGGATGGCTGGTCACCTCCGTGTTCAGCATGAAGGACGCAGAATTTCTAAAAGTTTGTTGCATCAATAATTGCTTACTAATTGCTTCTTTCACGAATTTAAGTTTTAGCTTTGTACATACATTAGGTAAAAAAATAGAGCTTTTATTAAAATTTGTACGAAGAAGTGCCTTATAATTTAGAAAGGCAACGGTTTTTTATACTACAGTGACTTGCTTGTTCAAATCGTGCAGGCGTTCACTGTTATGGGTCACCCACCCCAGATCTGTTGACGCGCAATCGACTATTTGAAATTATTAATGTCAAACAAATAGACAACATAATTATTATTATTGGAGCAGCATATACCTTCCTACAAAAGCATAAATATGAAACACGAGAAATGTATGAAAGAAAAAACCGTATTACATCGTCAAATCTTTATTTAATATTATTTCTACTTGTTCAAAAAATCAAAGATTAAAATACAATGGGGGATCACCTTCTTTTTGCTCTTTAATATCTTTGTAGATTGATCGTCATAACAATACCACTGTGTATTTCGTTTGCAGTGAGCTTTATAATGACCAATTTGAATTGCAGGTGATGGAGGAATAAATTCTATTATTGACAATAAAGTATATTTAGTGTCATGCAATAACAGATGGATCGGGGGATCATCTTGTGAAATATTTCATTTGAATTAAATTCAAATGCAATAAGGTCTCGTAAGACTAAAGAAAATGAATATAAAATGAATATGAATATGAATATGAATATGTTAAAATGAATATGTAGCAATTATTGAAGAAATGTAGCAAATATAAGCAATTGGGTAGCAATTCTTGAATATACTTTCAGAGCCGCTTGTCTTAGGCAACCAGCCATTCTGACGCTAACGACACGTCTATCACTGCACTATTCACAAGACAAGACGAATACAACAGAATTCTGATTCAGAACAAAGACAATGATCTGCTATCAGGAACCTACTGATTTGGAAATTGCACAACATACGCTTCCGGGTATAGATAAGGCAGTTCAGAGATGATTTACTGTTCCAATGAATTACATAGATAACACTAGTAGAACTAATGGACGCACAATTAAGATTATTGCAACTTGAATAATTACTTGGACTCTCATTAATTTCTGAGAAAATATTGCCTCAGGTAGTAGTATTATATTTTACTACTTAATGAAAATTAAATAGACCCGTTGACTCTCAGGAAAATTGATAGTCGATACCGATCTAAAATTGCAGATGTTTAATATGATGATTGCCAAGTGCGAGTCGCATGAAGATTTCCGTACCATTATCGCATAAAACGGCAAGAAAATCACGTTTGTTGTATAGGAGTCCCACTTCAATATTTATGTCACATCAAGGCTGGCCGAGATACAAACGATCGGGAAGTCAGGATATCCCTTCGGTTAAAACATCGTGTGTGGGCAGGTAGGTGGGTACAATGGTAAAAATTTAATCACACAAATTATTCGATACACTGTGTTTATTCAAATATTCACAGTTACAATCTTGCTTACTAATATTACGGATCGACACTTATTCTACGACGTGTTCGGTCTAAGGCTGTCAGTACTCAACTGCCAAGTGCCATATTCTGCTGTCCCCACTACACCACTGTGGTTAGAAAAAGCGCGCCAATGCGTAGCTGTTCTTGCTTTGCCACCAGATGGCGTGCTTGCGATTTGTTTTGGCGTCCGTACTATTGACTAAACCCGACATTTATTTTATTCTGTTTTTAGTAGGTATTTGTTGTTATAGCGGCAACAGAAATACATAGTCTGTGAAAATTTCAACTGTTTAGCTATTACGGTTCATGAGATACAGCCTGGTGACAGACAGACAGACAGACAGACGGACCGCGAAGTCTTAGTAATAGGGTCCTATTTTTACCCTTTGGATACGGAACCCTAAAAACAAGAAGCGCTAGGATTCTCTGAGAAAGTCTACTCTCTCTTGTCACCACATTCTAGTGGGTATCGGAATCCGAAGCACGCGCCGTGCCGTTCAGAACAATCACAAGCAGTTTGTGTCTATACTATAAGAAGCTAATTCATGCGTCAGCGGGGGTAAGGGTAAGGGTACTGCGCAGCGAAAGCGCACTTCACAGATGTCCTTAACTTTGAATTGTCCTGTACCAACCATGCTGGCCACATGTGTAAAAACCCCGTACCACCGTGGTAAATCTTTGTAAAAAGGTTCCATTTTCCTTGAAACAGAGAGAAATTCAAGATAAAATACTTCTTTCCAAATTAATTGAACATAAATTTCGATGTAACCTAATCCTTTTAACATTTTTACGAGACAAGAAGTGCTGTGTCGTAAGGCCGAAGACACAACGAAGAGAGTAGCAATAAGGTAATCGGCTGCTAGTATATTTTACCAAATAAATATCATAGTTAGGAAAGAAGCAAGGAAAGTACCAAGCGGTGATGTCATGTTAAGCCATGGATTGGTTCGCTAGAAGCTTGTCACCAATCATGCAGCTCCAAGAACAAAACAAAGTAGCCACCAGAGCATTTCTACAAAATGACACTCTGTCAGCAATAACGATTGTTGAAAATTTAAAATAAGTATATGTGATTGGAACTACAACACGGTCAAAATAAATGTGCACATCGACCACAATCCCGCGTACACACGTGGCGCCCTGCGTTCGAGTCGAACGTCAGATTGTCGTTTTTTTTTAACTCCCTTCAAAAATGAGGAGTTAACCAATTCGACTGTATTTTTTTTTAAATGATTTTATCCTCGTAACTTTTATTAGATGAACCGATTTTGATGATTCTTGTTTTTATTTGAAAGCTGATGAAGAACTTCAGAGATGACAACAAATCTCTCAGGTGCTGAATCGCATATCTGTTTATTGTATACTCCATTTCATAACATAACGAAGCCGGTATGCTCTGAGGGGGTACAGCAGTAAACTCTGGTACTCTCCCATTTCACCAGATATGGTCATGTTTTATGTGATTCGGGTTATCTATTCTGGCTTAACTGTGGGCACTATAGATATGTATCACAACTAACTTCAATTTCGGAAGTCAGTTTCAAAAAACGAAAAAACAAAACAAAAACACCGTCTTCCGAAATTGAAGTTATTTTTTACTTTGTAGTGTTTTTATTTGGAAGACGGTTGTATTTTTCTGTAAACAGTTTTTTTTTTGTTTTTCGTCCGAGTAGTACTAACACTATCGTTAAGGATTTAGTTTATGCATTGACATGTCAGTTTCTATGAAAATATTTTTTTCTTTCCTCGTTAATTTTTTAAAAAAAATTACGTGGCCAATCCTTAGCATTTCGACCATAAACATCGCTGATAAAATGAATTTTTGTGTAGAGCCGTTGAGCCCTGTGTGCAGTCGGCCTAAGTGACCTTACCGCTCCACTATTTACTATGTTCCGGTACAAATTTTATTAAAACTTAGAGGCAACGAGCGGTGAAAGATACGATGTTATTTTAAATACGGTTTTGTTGTTTAGGAAAAAAGAGCTTTAAAAATATAGAGAACTAGCTGACCCAGCAAACTTTGTTTTGCCATAAAAAGACCAAACATTTATCTACCCTACCTACCCTACCTTACACTACCTACCCTACCCTACCCTAACCGACCCTACACTACCCTACCCTACCCTACCCGACCATACACTACACTACCATATCCTACCCTACCCTACCCTACCCTAACCTACACTACCCTACCCTACCCTACACTACCCTACACTACACTACCCTACCCTACCCTACCCGACCCTACACTACCCTACCCTACACTACCCTACCCTAACCTACCCTACCCGACCCTACACTACCCAACACTACACTACCGCTACAGCCACAATAGAACCAATTATCACGTACGCGGCCGGAGCCTGGGCTCCCGCAACTAGAAAACTGGGAATACGGAGGAAGCTGGGCTCAGTCCAACGAGGATTCGTCCAGAAGCTCTGCAAATCCTACCGTACAGTCTCACTAAACTCGGCGTTGGTGCTGGCCGGGATACTGCCTCTAGACCTCCGCATACAAGAGGCAGCCGCCCTGTATGCGGCAAGGAGAGGGTCATCCCGGTTTGTGCCGGCGGACCGGGAGATTGAGAGTATGGTGAGGTTTGCAGAGACGTCTCATCCTGCTAAGCAAATGGCTTTGGAGTTCATGTGCCTGGCAGACCAACAGCTCGTGGACGGCCAGAACGTGCAGGCAGTGCGAATATTCACTGACGGCAGCAAGATTGAGGGGAAGGTCGGAGCCGCATTATCCTTATGGGATAATGATGGTGAAGTCCAGAACCTCAAACTTAGCCTTGCCGCGTACTGCACTGTCTACCAGGCGGAACTTCTGGCCATTTGTAAGGCAACGGACGTAATCCTCAAGCGCAAAGAGACAAGCTATGGCTTGTACAGTGACTCAATGGCAGCATTGCAGACACTGGCAGGCCATGGCTCTCTCCATCCTCTGGCGGTCCGCGCAAGAGCGAATATCGCTCTGGCATTGACCCAAGAAAAAGCTGTGTCTCTTTACTGGGTCAAGGCCCACGCGGGCTTGCCAGGGAACGAGCGCGCGGACGAGCTGGCGAAGAAAGCAGCATTGTCGTTACGGAGGAAGCCGGACTATGACCAGTGTCCGGTTTCATTCATCAAGCGTCAGATCCGTTTGGATTCGCTTGATGAATGGAATCGGAGATACGTGTCGGGCGAGACGGCCTCGGTGACGAAAATGTTTCTTCCGGACGCCGTGGCAGCCTACCGTATTGTGAAACGGGTGAGGCCAACAGGAGTGCTCACGCAGGTTTTAACGGGGCACGGTGGGTTCTCAGAATACTTAAACCGTTTTAAGTGTAAGGAGAGCCCATCGTGCACCTGCGACCCCAATATTGCGGAATCGGTTCCTCACATCATCCTGGACTGTCCGATATACGCCAGACAAAGATACAATCTGGAGCAAGAACTGGGTATGAGACTGCTAAGGCAGAACGTGCGGGATATTATGTCGGGAAAAAGCAGAAATAAATTTATAGCCTACTGCGAGAGTGTAGCACAAATAGTTATAGACAAGAATAAAACTTGATAGTAAAACTATGTTTCGTTTTATATTATGTATATAGATATCGTAAACATAGGAAATAGATTGTAAAATAGCATAAGCAGTAGGTTAAGAGTAGTATATAATAAATAGATGTAAGAAATAACTGTATGAGAATCTGTATAAGAAATAAATGTGTATTTTGTAAAAGTAAGATAATTATAGCATAAAAATAGTCTTTTTTTTTTAAATTGTGGTAGTGAGATGTATAAAATAACTATATTGTAATTTAAGAAAACATGTAAATAAAAACAACATGAAAAAATTATTTTCCCTGTTTAGTAATAAAGTAAACGCATAAATAGCTAGCAGAATAGGTAGTAGGTAAAATGTGGGAGTCCCACCCACTGAATAAATGGCGAAGGATGAAAGAAAGATAAAGTATGAAGCATAAATGTGCGAGAGGAATAAAAGCGAGAACTGGTATGAATGAGAATAAGATATAAAATAGGCACCAACTTTGTGGTGGAACTAGTCCTTAAAAAAAAAAAAAAAAAAAAAAAAAAAAAAAAAAAAAAAAAAAAAAAACCCTACACTACCCTACCCTACACTACCCTACTCTACCCTACACTACCCTACCCTACCCTGCCCTACCCTACCCTACCCTAACCGACCCTACACTACCCTACCCTACCCTACCCTAACCTACCCTACCCTACCCTACCCTACCCTACATACCTACCAACTCGTTGATTTATTTATTTGAATAAGAAATAAAATACTACTATACGAATGTAACCAACTTTTGTTTCTACCGGCAGCGGCGATCTAATTAAAATTTAGAACATAAAAGTTGCTATTGTGAGTCAATCTTAAAAGATAGACATATGCTGTCGCGGACTTTTTTGTAGAACTTTTAAAGAGGAACATTTCCATCATACATGATATTTGCGTAACTTAAACCGTTTACGCAGCGCACGCAATGGAATCTCTCAAAAAGGAATATCTTTGCCCGTTTTTGCAATATTTTTCATTTATGCTCGTCTCCTATTGGTCGTAGCGTGATGTTATATAGCCTATAACCTTCCTCGATAAATGGACTATCCAACACAAAAAGAATTTTTCAATTCCAACCAGTAGTTCCTGAGATTAGCGCGTTCAAACAAACAAACAAACAAACAAACTCTTCAGCTTTATAATATTATTATATATTATATATTATATAAGCTTTATTAAGTATTAAGTATAGATTTAAAAAGAATGAAAGTATTTTGATACCCATACTTCCATACTATTTAATATTATCAATTCGATAGTTATTCTGTCTTCCTGTTTGTAACCTTTTTGCGTCGTAACGGCTGAACGGATTAGGATGAAACTTGCCACATGCGTAAACCATGTCCCAGATACAGGACATAGGATACTTAACTATAAGAAGGTATTAGGTATTTTTGGCTTTCATGAAAGTCTTGCACATTTTCAATCTTTCTGAAAATGCTACAGTCGAAGGCCTATGTTCTTTTTGTTTATAAAAAGTTGTTCTACACTAGGGATTTCTCGTAAAACACCACGGTGTCCTCGCACAGGAGGACACCGTGGTGTTTTATTTGGTTGAGTCCCACATAACTGAACTATCTCCTCGTGGTAGCGCGTATGCATGTGCTTTTCTACAAGTAAATAAATATAATATGTGTAATAACAGCAGGGCGTTTTTTTTTATTTATTTAAATATCGGCACCTGGACCGATTTGGATGATTCTTCTTTTGTTTGAAAGGATATACTTTCATCAGGCCAGGATCTGATGATCTTGTCTTATCTTGTGGAGGGGCCGAGAAATAACTCGGACACTTCGACCCATGGGATCTATTGTGTTCAAAGGATCTGATGATAGGATCCTGGACAAATCGAGGGAATTCCTCAAATATTAAAGGCATACCCATATTATATGTATATATTATTTATTATTATTATTTATATAGATTTTGGTATTTATATCAACAATGCTATCTTTTGCAATCAGAAAGCATTATTTGGTGAAGTGGAACTGATGAAGAAGGCCACAGATTGCCACTGGAACTCCTGAATGCTAAGTCACAGCTATATGATATCTCGGATAGTTAACAGACTATGATGAAGCAAATACTTTTAAATAAATGGTACCTACTGATGAAAATGGTACCATTGAACTGAACTGACCATGAAGCCAGAAGGTAGGCACTGGAACTCCGAAATAAAACAATGTGTCACAGTCGTGTTTGGGTTAATTGGAATCGTTATAAGATGTTATTTGGCTATAAATGATTTTCATAGTAATTGGCATAGAAATATAAAATCCTACCAAAACTAAAAAGAAATAAATAATAAAGAAAAAGAGATAAATAATAAAGATTTTAACAAAAAAAAAAACCGACTTCCAAAACAAAACACTACAAAGCATAAAATAACTTTCAAGGAACCTACCAAAGACACCAACTTTGGAAAAGAAAGTTATTTATTGCTTTGTAGTGTTTTGTTTTGGAAGTCGGTTTGATTTTTTTGTTAAATATTGTTTTGTTTTTCGTTTATCTCTTGTGTCTCCTGTGCTGGTCACAGTTTTTTTTCTTTTATCTGTGTCTTCTGCAGCTTTGCACCGACTGAAACTGAACTATCAGTTTCTCAGCAGAATTTTCAATTTATTTTTTGATGGTGTGCCAAGTATTCATTTTTATACGTCGACCTAAGCCCGTGTGATTCGTTTCTTTCAGCGCACTTGATTTCTTTTGTGCTTCAGTAAAGAAAATAATTTTATGTAGGTAAAATTTAAGAGGATAACAGCTTTTAACTGCATTTGTTTTTCTTGCTTAGAGGGATTTTTGTTTTGCTGGTGGCTTTTATTCTGTTTTATTAATAACTAGCAGTTGTCCGCAACTTCATCTGCGTGGAATTCGGTTTATTACGCACTGTTTAATGGTTAATAATACAAATATTTTCCTCCCATCACAGACAGTTAAGTTTACGTTAGTACCTAATAATATACTACGAAAAAGAAATTAGATAGTAGAGTAAGATTCATTATAAAATATATTTCTTTATTCGATTAACGTTGATTGTTCTTCTCTCAGAGGCATAACTAACCCACGAGCAAGCCACATGCAGTTGGCCGTGGGAAAAACAATTAGACCTTAGGTCAACACCAGCGGCCTTTAGGATCTACCTTTGACTCTTGTTAATGGTCATCGTGAAGAAAGCGGCAACCTTAAGAGTGTTAAGAGGAACTGGTAGGGGATGAGAGGTATTCGCGGAATGAAAACAGTTTCACCTAAGCTACACCCAATGAGAATTTCGGCTTCAATAATGTTTCTCTGAGGAGCAGTTTCCTTATGTCGGGTTCCATTGCATAGCTTGGGTGGATTAGGATTTTGAGTTCGATTTTGTATGAAGGAAGCCAACCCGCTCTAAATGAGTTTAAGGACACTGTTAAAAGATGAATATACCACTTCATCCCCAACCAGTTATGCTATTAACTGCAGTGGCTTGATGGTTTCTTGCAGCCAGTATAGCGCGTTCAAACAATCTAGAATTTTCATGATCCGAAACTTGACATCCGATACTTGACATGTCGCCGAATTATGAACTTATAAGTTCGTCACCGGAGGAAACAATTCTGCAAAGTGTATCAGGAAGAGTCACCTGATCGTGTTTTTCCTCCAACCTTTAACAAAATATCGAAAAAACATGAGCATGTAAATGCTGAGCTCGCATGTTAGTTATTAATCGCGAGACTAATAACTAACATAATACTAGTATAATACTAGTTAAAGTTCGCGAGCATATCCGTAAGAAGTTGGCAGTAGTATCGTAACAGCGCTAATGTTTTTCAATTATGTATCTATTACTACTAATGTTTATGTATATTTATGTATTTAGTTTATTATTTTGAATATATATGGTATATTTATATTGTATTTATAGTTTATATGTATATTTAAATTATCCATGTAACTTTCAATATTGCACCTACCACTGTTTATCTCTCCATCACCCAAAGGTTGACTGGTAGAAAATGCCTAAGGCATTAAGTCCGCCTCTGTACTTGTTTGTGCATGAAGTATTAAATAAATAAATAAATAAATAAATAAATAAATAAATAAATAAATAAATAAATAAATAAATAAATAAATAAATAAATAAATAAATAAATAAATAAATAAATAAATAAATAAATATATTCGAGTTATCAACAGTGTTATTAATCTGTTGGCACGTAAGTATAGCTCCTGCGACTACGACCTGTGGACAGAGTAATATCCGGCTCGAAGGACCAAAAATAGGTCTTTAGGGTCTTTACACCTTTTGATTGATGATAGTTTGAAAGATACGCAAGAATACGTAATAATAGACTTTATTTGATTAATGATTAATTGAATAATAATTTGTGTACGCGACTTCAATAGTATTGGTGTACTAAAGTATAGAACACGCGTAGCAAGTAAAGTGCTGACACAGTGGTGTCAAATTTGTACGAGCTTACACTGTACAGGCAGGCCGTATTCACGAAAAAATAAACCCACCTACAGTCACCCTTTCAGCTGTTGAATTAATTTCCTGCTCAGAATTGCGCAGAAGGTAAGAATTCTTCACGTAGACATTGCCTATATTTTGAAGACGTTGCGTTTGAAGGCCTCCCACTAGGTGGACCGATGGCCTGGTGAAGGTAGCAGGAATCAGTTGGATGCGAGACGCACGGGTGGAGTCCTATGTTCAGCAGTGGCCGCAGCACATGCTCAAGAGTTTTGTCTACTTACAACTACGGCGTCAAACCGCAACTATGGCGCAACCACGCTCAATTAGTTACCTTTGCTCTTAAATAATTACAGGTCACGGAACCACTGCTCCCGCTGGCAATCATTAGACAAGCCATTACATATCCGAACAACCGGCATCTCAATTAACACAATTTCTATTTATCCGAAGTATTTTGCAGGATATTCATAATTCATCTATAAATACAAATTTACTGTCAAATTCATATCCTTTCCTCTGTGCCCCAAAATATGCAACCAGGTTGATTTATGCGCTACCACCGATGACGCCATGAAAGAGGCAAAGTTTTGGACTAAACAAATTTGAACGACTGTCGTGCCAGTGATATAAAGAAGAAGAAGACTATATACTAGAATGGTGAGTATGTCACGCAATTAGCCCGGTTTATCTTCCTCTTAACCATTGTTCACTATATCCCCGTGTAAATGATCGTCGTTCATATTAACATAATTAGGTATATCAGCTGTCTAATTGCGTGTAAGCGGCTTGATTAATTACTCCTTAGCGATATAATGAGGCTTTGTAAGGAACAAAGAGGCCCGTTGGCATAATCTTACCATCTTGCCAAGATACAGGTTTTTACCTAGTTTGGCAATCAGGAGTTCATTTTGGTTGGAAGCCTCTTAGGCTCTTATATGTTACGTTTTTAGTATTGAAACTGTAGTAGGCTAAGTTCTGATTTTGTCCAATAAACGTTATTATTATTATTATTATTATTATTATAACAGACGTTTAAAATTGGCGCTAACGGGCCGTTTATTTGCCAAGCAGAACAAAGCTGGTCTTTGATTTTTAGTAATACAGTGTTAGAGAAAAGCAGTGACGAGCATAATGTACTGTAGAAATATCATGTAGTCGGAAATATATTATATCGTTAGCCGTAGTCAAAAAACAATGATTTATTTCTGTGTGACCAAAGTCTTCAACCATGACGTCCTACCTGTTATGGCATTCGGTGCCGAGACGTTGACACTCACGATACAGCTGGTCCATTAGTTTAAAATCGCTCGGCGAGCTAAGGATAAGGCTATGCTCTTGCTTGGAGTCTGTTTAAGGGATCGAACCCGAATCGAGGTGATCCGGTAGAGAACCAAAGTTTTCGACATAGCTCACATAATAATCAAGCTGAAGTAGCAATGAGACTGACATGTAAGTCAGTAGAACCGATAATCATTAGGATAGACATGTTCTTGAGTGGAGACCGCAAACTGGTAACTGGTGATACGTTTTATAGGTGAAGCGACGATCTTTGGTGGCCGGTAGCAGCTCGATGACAGTTGCTGAAAATCGAAGCAAATGGCGTCCAATTATTGAAGCCTATTTCCAGCAGTGGACTGCTACAAGCTGATGATGATAGTAATGATGATCTAAGATAGTTAGGTTTATTGGTTATATCTGCAAAACTTGAAACACTCTCAAGCAGCGCCCTAGCTACTCTTTTAGGGTCATCGGTCCGCCTAGCTGAAGTGCCATACATTTCCAATATACAGGCTAAAGTCACATTGTATTATATCACAAAGTACGTAAGCGGCAGCGCGCCGCAGACAGAGGGGCCACTCTCACTTTGACATTTCGGTTTTACAGGGAATATTGGGCAATATTGGACCGAGCTCAGTCGCGGCTGTCATGATTGCTTTGTGCAGGCGTTTGTCACGTCATTCATACATTAGGTACTGTAACGAGGTTGGTTACATTGGAAGGGTTACCTTTATTATTTGTTACAGACCGAATTTACTTTTTTGTTTTTAATATTTCAAGATGACAAATTAGAAATTCACTATCTAGGATTATAATAAATTATTTTAAGCCCATAGATGAAATTGGAAACTTGTCATAATAATAAGGTTCAAGTCATACAGCTTACAAATATGTTTCCTCCGACTGCACAGCATAATTTTCTTCTTGTTTAAGATCATCTTTGGTTTTTTCATTTCATTAGGTACCCGTTTTTCACATTTATATTTTTATGGAGCTTGGAGCTTTTTACAATTTATTTTTTTAAGTGGGATCATTATTACACTATTACTGCGTCTTTTTACTCTCCAATATTCATCGTTTGTGGCGTAATATGAAATGTTTCGTGATATTAAATGGATATTTGATGCCCTGTCTACCCTCTAAGGCATGTAAGCATGATATGATGTATGTTTAGACGAATCTATGTAATTATGTTTGTAACTTGGGCAACCTACTCTTTTTTTTAATTCGGAATCAATATAGTAGCAACCCTAGTGAATCTGTCAAGTTTAGCTGTCAATTTTCTAAACGGCGGGAGTGGCCCTTCTGTATACTTACTATTTTGTGATTATAGGCTTTCTTGCCATCCAACGGGAGTTTACTAATACACATTTAAACGAACGTTACTGCAAGCACTTTGGTACAACCCGCCCGAAGTGGAAAGTTCTACGTAGGTTTAAGTGGTGTTAGTGGATAATTATTGTACAAAGTATTTCTGACAGAAGATGTTAATATAATAAGAGTTAAGATGATATGAGTGCCGCATGGGTCGATCTTTAAGGTTAAGTACCTAAGTAACGTTTTCCGAGTATGATCCGTGAATGGGTAACAATCTTTTCATACCGAGACTCCTTCGTGCCCCAGAAAAGACTTCATCCAAACTTCCGCCTTTATATTAGTAGTGTGGTATACCTAGTATATAAGAAGAAGAATACGATTAGTTTTCTTTTGCAATTTTGAACACTGCTCCGATGGTCTAGTGGTTGCAAGCTCTACTGCTAAGCATGAAGTCTGGAATTTCTCAGTCGCTAGAGTGTGAACCTGTGCCCGGTTGATGGCAAAAGGCTCGCATCCTAAGATAATGGGACTTAACATAACTGGTGAAAATGGGTGAACAGTTGTTCTATCTCAAGACGGCGGGCTGGTCTTAGTCGTGTGTGTAGATGCACGTATGCACATTTGTAACGGTTAGGGGCCAGGCAGGTAAATCGATCTCTCGATGATAATTATTTATTAAAATAATAATTATATAAAATCTAAATAGTAACCCAGCGGGAGACTGGGGTGAGTTCTCGACATCGAATGCGTGTTAGGTTCAAGATCGCCGTAAGAAAACCACTATCCTGTAGTCTCTATAACGTATTTTATTTTATGCGACTTATATATGACAATGTTGTGCATGCCTGTAAGTGACTTGCTTTCATAGGATCTTTTCAGAATTTTAGTAACTGATATTAATTTGTAAATGAGTCGTTGGTGTGCCTTGTTCAATAAATAAACGTAGGTGACTGGTGGCAGCCAGGTAAGTAGGTCGATCTTCGTATCGGATGGAAGCACGCAGCGTACGACGTAACATATTATTATTTTTGTGTGCGTATGCTCAGGAGCGCTCAGTATCGCCTGAGCACAGAGAAACAATATACATGTGCATCTACACACACGACTAAGACAAACCCGTTGTCATGAGATAGAACAACTGTACTGTAGGTGCACCTCTACCGAACCCTTCGGAAAAGCAGGCTTGATGTTATAAATGAATAAATCACACTTCACACTATCACACTAATATTATAAAGGCGAATGTTTGTGAGTGTGTGTGTTTGTATGTTTGTTACTCTTTCACGCAAAAACTGATGAACGTATCTGGGTGAAATTTGGCACAGAAATTGATTATAGTCTGGAATAGCACATTAGATACTTTTCATCCCAGGAATATGTTCCCTTGGACATTTATATATTTTGGACATTTACGCGGGCGAAGCCGCTGGCAGAAGCTAGTCACACTAATATTATAAAGGCGAAAGTTTGTGTGTGTGTGTGTGTTTGTATGTTTGTAACTTCTTCACACTCAAACGGCTGGATGGATCTGAATGAAAGGAGAACGGCAGGCTTGTATGGGAGTTTCGTACCGCTAATAGAAATTTCGTGTTTTGGGATAATTTTTGTTTTATTTGGTAGTTAATATGATAGATAATCCCATTTTAAATTCTTAGATTTTTTAAAATTGGGACGTAAATGTTATAACCAGTTTTATTTTTTAAGGTTATGTACTAATGTAGATTGTTACATATAGGTAAATGTTGCATTTTGTGTTATGTAAATTATTTGTTGCTATCTTTGTAGTGTTTTACTTACCATTAAGTAGGTAAATTGAGGTGCGGATCGTACCTACTCAGGGCATTAGGAGATACCTATATCCAGCAGCCGACTGCAACAGTTTGATAATGATGAGTTTGATTATATTTAATGTTATTTCTATTTCTAAGTAATTAATTATCAATTCAATATTTGTGTTATTTTACGTTAGGCAATTTCTAATAACATAACTGCGTTTAGCGTACGATTTTATACGTTTATATATTAAAATCTTTAGATTGATTTTATTAATTAATCCGAAGTTTTAAAAATAGTAAACTTACATGCAAATAAATGGCTTAGTTGACATAATAAGTGGTACAAATTCTATAACCGAACAACAGAAAAAGTATGCGGTACAAAATCTGCCATTCACCTTTGGCACAGAGATAGATTATAGTCTGGAATAGCACATGGGATACTTTTTATCCCGGGAATATTTTACCTTTGGTTAATTTTCGACTTTCACGCGGGCGATGCCGCTGGCAGAAGCTAGTTGGTATATAAATTGAACACAACCAAACCTAACTACTAATGAAAAAGCTGTCATTATTTTAACGTGATAATGATTTGAGGCAGGTTGTTAGCACTCGCAATTTTGGAGACTTTAAAATAGAGGTTGCGGGTAACTTTGTAATCTGATTATCTTGGATTGTATGAACATTGTAGATTAAAGACAAAGGGATAAAGTGGCATTAACCTGCGTACACTTATTAAGGTTTAAAAACTGACTTTCAAAAAAAAATAGAAGGTTCGCAATTCTACTGAGTGTTTGTTTTGTATGTATGAATATAGGCTAGCGATATTTTCGCCAAGTGTTACCCGATTTTGATGTTTTTTTTTTAAGTAACGTATTATCCTTAAGTGGTCCCATCTTATTTTGGTGGAAATCTGATGAAAACTTTGAACATAATATACAATACATACAGAACTCTTCAATAAATGATGGCAAATCGCCCGCAGTGGAGATGTTAACTGAAAATTAGATTTATGTCGGTCAGGTAGATTAAGGCCGTACCCTGACCAAAAAATCAGCATGAGATATGAGCATTCCTATTGGCCTAGCGGCACTGGTGGCACATGAATTACAGTAGTGAAAATGCCCAGATTTTAGAATAAAATCTTTATAAAATTGAATATTGGCCTTTTTAAAAACAAAATCAAACAAAATGTTCGTTATCAAATTGTTTATCCATTAGTGTTAGTACAAAAAATAATTAATGAACACTTAACGAGGAGATGCATGCTATCAATAAATATTTCTCATTCTACCATTTTAGAATCAATATTATGTAGAAATTTAATGTATTTTTATTAATTGATATTTCTTTTTAAATAACAAGTAGATAGTATCTCTGGTACTCCATCGGCTTCACCTGATATTTCAACAATTGCAAGTGAGTTCTCAGACTTCAAGCAGTTTGTGTATCAAGCACTATCTAAATTAAAATCTCAAATTGAGCTGCTTGCTGTTGGGTTTGACCGGCATGAGACTGCGATGAGAAGGAAGGTCCTGTTATTCCATGGTGTTCCGGAGAGGGACAGTGAAAAGTTGAGTGAAGTGGTCCATAGCATCTTGTCCAACCAAATAAAACTGACAGAGTTGGTTAAGGATAAGAATGTTATCCATGTCTGTCATAGACTCGGATCCTCAAAGCAGAAGGCCCGTCCCATACTGGTACGTTTTTTTAATATGGAGAGCCGTCAGCTAGTGTGGGATAGCAAGAAAGCACTCAAGGGCACCGGGATAACCATCTCCGAGTTTTTAACGCAAGCGAGGCACCGTTTGTTTGTGACGGCTCGCAAGCACTTTGGCTTGCTTAATTGCTGGTCCACGGAGGGAAAGATTGTCCTTATTTGCCCAGACAAATCCCGAAGAAGGATCGATACGGCAGGCGAACTTCAAGATCTGATGGTCAAATTTCCGTCCTGCTTGGTTGACTCTGGAGGCTCTGCGCAAACTGTGGGACCTGGATCTGCTGTGGTTGCAACATCGGCTGCGACCGCTAAGAATTTGAGGAAGTCGCGTCTGCGCAAGTAACTTTATTCAATTTTGTTTTTATTGTCAGTCCATTCTCGTCACTCTCTAATTTAGTCGTATAGCACGAGCGACTCAATATTTCTATTCCTAGGCCGCCGGTAGTTCATAAAGTAGTTTTTAGCTGTCTCACCTTAAAACTTTTAATTTTAATTTATTAACCGCCGGTGTTATGTTTTTATTATTTACTTTGCTTTGACTTGACAGAACGTCATCATGATATTGATTGACAGTAGGCATCTGTTGATCTGTCAGATAGCATCTGTCAGTTGGTCGTATTGCGTTTTGTTTCTGCATAAAATGCGACGCGTAAGTCGATTGAACTCGTTTGTTTACGTTTCTCACTGTATACATTTTTCATTCTTTTGGTTGTTGTTTAGATTTATTTTAGTGTTTATTTTATAGTTAAATTTGTAAAATTTCTGCCAATATACTAGCGGGTTGGGGTGGTTTTCTAATTGCAAGAAAACTTTATATTTAGTACTATTATAGATTTTACTTATATTATTTATATAATTGTATTATTATTTGGGTATATATTTATTTTATACATTATGAATGATTTTAATGACAGCTTCTTCTCATGCTCTTCTTCTGATAGTTTTGCTAGTGCGGACAGTGACACTACCTTGCCACTCACTTTACATGATAAATTATATTCTGTTTTCTCTAATGATCCTAAAAATCTGCATATTGTGCACATAAACGCCCAGAGTGTTCCTGGTCACTATTCTGAACTTCTGGCATCCTTTAGCAGTGCCAACCTGGATGCAGTATTGATATCGGAATCTTTCCTGAAGCCTTCTCTCCTCTCGACTCACTATTCACTCCCCGGCTTCGTCTTAATACGCAACGACAGGACTGGCAAGGGTGGAGGAGGTGTAGCTATGTACCTACGTGCTGATTTGCCCTTCAGGGTGGTTAGTTCATCTCCTTCCCTTTATTCTGAGTCGGCTGAATACTTGTTTGTCGAAATATGTATTCATCACACGAAAGTCTCGCTTGCAGTGTTCTACAGTCCTAATCTTCATATTGACTACTTCAATTCTCTTGACACCACTCTCAGCGATCTATGCCCCATGTATGAGCACATCATTTTGATGGGTGATTTTAATACCTGCTTGATTAAAAATGACTCTCGCTCCCTTAAACTCCTTTCACTCTTGTCTTCGTTCAATCTTCAAGTCTTGCCCCTCTCTGCAACTCACTATTTTCCTAATTGTACGCCTTCTTTACTTGATCTAATGATCGTTTCCTCTCCTACTAATGTTTCTACCCATGGCCAGCTTACTGCTACTTTCTCTTACCACGATCTTATTTATCTTTCATATCGTATCCGTGTTCCCAAGCGTAAACCCAAGCTTTTACATCTACGTAATTACAAGGGCATTGACTTGGAGGCATTGCAGCGTGATGCCGGCGATATCGATTGGTCTCCTCTGCTCGAGAACGATGACATCGATGGTAAGGTGAAATGCCTTAACTCAACCATACTCAACTTGTATGACCAGCATGCCCCTATTCGACGAGTCAAAGTGCGACATAATCCTGCGCCATGGATTACACCACATATTAAAGAGCATATGGCCCGTAGGGACAAAGCTAAGAGCAGATATAAGCGCCGACCTTCAGACTTAAATCTCGCTTACTACAAATGTCTACGTAACCGTTGCAATCATCTGTGTCAGGATGCAAAGAGGCGCTACTTCCATGAACAACTCATTAACCGCAGTTCGTCCGATATATGGAAATTTCTTAAATCTGTAGGCATAGGCAAATCACCTACTAACCAGTGCAAGGATTTGAACCTCAATGATCTCAACAAACATTTCTCTCTTCTTCCTTTTTCTCTTGATCCGCGCGTCAAAGCCGCTACTTTAGATAGTCTTTCTAGTATGCCGTTGCCACAATATTCAACCTTTAGCCTTAGCGATGTTACTGAGGAGGACGTTAAGAAATCTATACTTGCAATAACTTCTTCAGCAGTCGGTGATGATATGTTGTGTTCCAGAATGATTACTCTTATACTTCCCTCATTGCTCCCTGTCCTAACTCACATCTTTAACCATTCATTCACCTCTTGCTCTTTTCCGTCGGTTTGGAAGCAGGCTCACATCATACCTTTACCTAAAACTAATAATCCATCTCTATTAACTCACTTTAGACCTATCTCTATACTTCCGTTTTTATCTAAAGTTTGTGAACACTTAGTTCATAGACAGTTATCCTTTTTCTTGGCGTCTAACTCGATCATTTCTCCCTTTCAATCCGGTTTTCGCGCGGGTCACAGCACTGTCTCTGCACTGTTAAAAGTAACTGACGATATCCGCTGGGCTATGGAGAGTAAGTCCCTTACGGTGCTTGTACTGCTTGACTTTAGTAGCGCCTTCAACTCAGTGGATTTCGACATTTTACTAGTGTAAGGTTGTGAGTCCGGGGAGATGAGTTAAACAAGTCTCTTCATTAGAATCTCCTTTATTACTGCCTTTAATCATAGAGTACAATTGTTTATATACGTGTTGATAGGTACATTAGAATACATGAGCTCACATACATATGTCTTACACACTACACGCCCACCGGCTAAATAAAATAAAAATAATGGTTACACTTATTTTTATTTTTAGGTTATAATACGTGTATAGTCACTTAATTTTTTTTTATATTATATGCAGGCAAAATAATGACGAAAATAAAATATTGGTACAAAATATAGGGTTACACACAGGAATACATTTAAAAAAATAATAGTACAATCTATTTTTCAACTTAAAGTTACATGCTAACAGCTTATCATTAGGTAGTATATGGTCTGGTTCTATTTTTATGTA